>OZ005660.1:202232083-202364083 GCA_963930645.1 Salticus scenicus | reverse complement strand
GACTGTGAATTCCGATTATAACGTAAAAGACATAATTAACAATTAAATAAACAATTTAAATTGGACTGAATTGTAAATCTAAACCATTCTCGAATCCACCTGAAGACACACAAAATATTTCATTAAAATCGGTCCAGCCGTTTAGGAGGAGTTCAGGGACAAACACACGCACAAAAGTATGGGACGCCTTTGGTGACTTTAAATATTTTAAGCCATTTTTGCGATGAATTGAAATGGCTATCTCAATTGTGGAACTAAAGATCTTGGCGAGAAGCGTTCGAGCTACCTCGGTGTCAAATTTCAAATTTTGCCAAAGGGATCCGATACTAAAGGTGTTCCATACAAAAAATAAATAAATAAAATATCAGTTACATACACACGCACAAAAGTATGGGATCCCATTGGTGACTTTAAATATTTTAAGCCATTTTTGCGATGAATTGAAATGGCTATCTCAATTGTGGAAATAAAGATCTTGGCGAGAAGCGTTCGAGCTACTTCGGTGTCAAATTTCAAATTTTGCCAAAGGGATCCGATACTAAAGGTGTTCCATACAAAAAATAAATAAATAAAATATCAGTGACATACACACGCACAAAAGGTTGGGACCCCATTGGTGACTTTAAATATTTCAAGCCATTTTTGCGATGAATTGAAATGGCTATCTCAATTGTGGAACTAAAGATCTTGGCGAGAAGCGTTCGAGCTACCTCGGTGCCAAATTTTCCATACAAAAAATAAATAAATAAAATATCAGTGACATACACACGCACAAAAATATGGAACCCCTTTGGTGACTTTAAATATTTTCCCTAACAGCACAGTTAGGCTTAACTTATCCACAGTACATCTAAAGGAGGTTTCTGGGATGTCTTTTCATCCAGAAGACATCTTGAAGATATCCTGGGGAGGCGATGTGCTGTCTGGGTTAAGCCATTTTTGCGATGAATTGAAATGGCTATCTCAGTTGTGGAACTAAAGATCTTGGCGAGAAGCGTCGGAGCTACTTCGGTGCCAAATTTCAAATTTTGCCAAAGGGATCCGATACTAAAGGTGTTCCATTCAAAAAATAAATAAATAAAATATAATAAAATAGCTACATAAATAAATTTGTAGGTTAGGGTGGTTGTTAATCAACGCGCGTGTAAATTTGATAGAAAATTATATAAAATACTCACTCCAATTCCGCACTAAATTTGCAAAATGTATAGTTTTTTATGCACACTTCAAAACTCTTCAAACACTAATTACATCTTGATGTAATATTTCAATTAGGACACAATTTTTTGTATAACAATAATCACACGAAGTTACAAAATATTTTCCTGAATTTGATCGCAGCACCAACTGTCGGGACAAACTGGAATTACAGTGGAATATACGCAAGCGAAGTGAGACGTCACTGACCGTCAGTGGATGCAAGAAAAAGATTTCCTATGTTAATCTCCCATTGGATTTTTTGTAAAAAATTATTAAAAATCGAGGAAAATTATTTCTCGATTTTAATCCCCGTATTTGGGTATGATATGTATTAGTTATCGTATGCATGTGTTAGATTGAGTTATTTTGCTCTCAAATTAACAAAATTTTAAATTTCAAAACTCTGTCTTTCTTGGCGTTTTTTGTATTTGGCGATCAAAAACGTAATACGAAAATATACATACCAGATGTATATTTTCGTAATATGTATTGTACGAAATTGTTTCATATTATTAATTACTCTCTTAATATAAGTTGTTGAAATAACCATTATTTTTGATAGAAATTAAATATGTTCGCCAGATGATATGGCGATTTTTTTTCCCGCCAAGGATGACAGAGTTTTGAGATTAAAAATTCAAATTTTATCAATTTTACAGCAAAAACAACTCAATCTAACGCATGCACATGATAACTAATACATATCTATACCCAAATATGGGTATTAAAATCGGGAAATTTTTTTGTAATTTTTTACAAAAAATCCAATGGGCGATTAACATAGGAAATATTTTTCTTGCATCCACGGACGGCCAGTGACGTCATCACTTCGCTTGCGTATTATTGAATATTCGATACTACGATCGTAGCGCAGTCTGCCGGATCCAATGTGAAACATTCCAAAATCAACAACAATTTATAAGTGATAAATTAAATAAACAATTTAAATTGGACTGAATTGTAAATCTAAACCATTCTCGAATCCACCTGAAGACACACAAAAAATTTGATTAAACTCGGTCCAGCCGTTTAGGAGGAGTTCAGATATCCGCGATTGTAATGAAATGCTCGCCCTCTGGTGGGCTAAGGTGAAATTATCACACAACTGCATATCCTCATATTATGCAATCGACTTTCCATGATGAAATGGCGGAGAAAGAATAAAAATTACACGTGGCTGTTATATTTACTAACAACTGCAGTGTTCAGAGAGCGCCATCTATCGATCATTACAAACGCGGATACACACGCACAAAAGAAATATATAATTCAACTACGTCACGATAAGTTAATAATATAAATAATTATAAGAAAAAAACTTTTTATGAACCATGTTTTTAAATTTTCTGTTGAATCATAGAACTAACTACATTAGCAGTTTATCAATGCGTATGAAATCTTTAAACCGATAGTGACGTCAATTTTTGTGAGATACATAATTTAATTTTTTTACAATTTTTTAAAGCTCACGTTTAATTAAATTATTTATTTAATCACGTTTATTTATTTTTATGTCGAAAGAAAATGAACTCGTAAATTTTTTTTGGCAACAATTAAATTATAGCTAATATTTTAATGGCTATTTATAAGGTATTAGGAGGTTATTATTTTCATATTTTAATTAATAATAAGAAAACTATTCGAATTTTTTCAATTTTTTTTTTTCCTAAACCATCCCTGACCTATAAGGAAAAAAACAAAAAAAGAATGATCGAAATCGGTCAAGCCGTTTACGATTTTATAAATAACATACAGACAAACATTCATTTTTATATATATAGAAGATATCATCCTTTGAAATGAAATGTTTATGGTTTCAATGGAATATGGAAGTTTTTTTTTTTTTTTTTTTTTCTTTTAATCTAGAGTTTTGAAATTTAAAATTCAAATTTTATCAATTTTAGAACAAAAACAACTTAATCTAACGCATGCACATGATAACTATTACATATCTAAACCTAAATATGGGGATTAAAATCGGGAAATAATTTCCCACGATTTTTAATAATTTTTTACGAAAAATCCATTGGGCGTTTAACAGAGGAAATATTTTTCTTGTATCCACGAACGGCCAGTGACGTCATCACTTCGCTTGCGTATTTAAAGTCCTCATAATAAGAAAAAACGATTCACATCATTTTACCAAAATACTTTTTTTTAAGACTATCGTAGATCCTGTTTTCAAATTTTCTAACTAACTATCCAATAACTAACTATCCAATATCCCAGACAGTCCATGCTAACCCAAATTCACCTCTACTCGATACCTCCAACCAGCTATCTCACCCTCAACATCGCCAAAATATCTAGGATCCAGCTAGGGACTTTCTCATTCTCCACCGAACATTTTACCTTGACTCGACATTATCACCTTAGACTACTCTAATTTCAATTGGTGACTTTTACTTGCCCAACCAAACATTCTATCCCAACTATCATTTTACACTAATTTCAAAACTAAAATCAACTGGCGGCATTTACATACTAAACTCGGCGCCAATCATACCTTACAATGTAAACAAACAATGAAGTTTGATAAAAATATTTAAAGGCTTTAATGCGTTTTTACAAATATTTTAAGATTTTTAAGGCTTTAATATGTTTTAGAAATATTTTAAGCGTTTTTTTAATGAAACAGTCAAAGAGTCGTTCATTCGGAATTAAAAAGTTGTCCATTTGGAATTTGTATTTTCTGAATGGCAACAGTTTTGGTTTGTTTTTATTTGGTCTTGCTTTGGTCTTTTTACTCCGTGTTGCTTTGTTTATAATCATGAAGTTACATAATTCTATTTAGAGGTTCATGTTTATAATAGCCAGTGATCCGTTATACTTAATTTAGACATTTAAACATAACAATTGAATAGTTTTACAAGGTTTTATAGGAAATAAGAATATGTGCGATACAAAACATGTATGAAAATGATATGTATGTTTCCTAAGTTGAATTAAACAAACGAAAAAAAAAAATGGCTGCCAAAAGTTTCTGTTTTGAAGCGGTACTAACCGGATTCGTTCATGACAGATGAGGATCATTATATATATTAATTATATTATATCATATCAAATTATATTATTAGAAAAATAAATACTTTTAAATTTATAATGACGTCAGATTTAACGTGTAAGTTTAACATTTCACAAAGCTTTATACGAATTTCAATTTAATTCTCGTGCAAATATATTTCTTTTCTTTTCATGTCAAGATATTTTTAAAACAAAATGAACATGTAAATGTTTCTTTTATGTTGGCAGCAGCTATTTTTTTTTTTTAATATTTCATTATTTCCATTTCTATTATGGCTTTTATGGGGATTTTAATTAAGGTATAAGGTCTGCCACGGAGTAAAAAGACAGGAGAAGAAGGTAACGCTGAAATTTTGTGATGTTGTTTTCTAATGTTTCAGATGGCGCCAGCGTGCAATCCTTCCTTCTCTCCAGCTTCCGCAATGTTATTCAATGGGGGAAATGTCTCGTTTTAATTATTTTTTAAAAAATAATATCAAGCTGAAAAAATTTCGATTGAAAGCAAATTTCATTAAATAGAGTATTCTAACCAACATGTTTTTTTAAGAGCCATTTTACACTAATTTTACTTTGAAAGAAAGCTTTTAAAAAATGACGATTCTTATGAACCGAAGCTAGCTAAAACAGATAATTGGGAGGAAGGAGAATGGATGAAATTTTGTAAAGAAAAAAAATAAACTTACTTTAGGTGCAGAAAACACGAACTCGGACTTTATTTTTCTCCTAGGGCTTTTTTTTTTTGTTTTTCTTATCACTATCATAGCCTGTTTTACAACTAGGAACGAAACATTTTTTGAAACATCTGAATTATGCAGTTTTAAGAACTTACAAAGAAATTAAATTGCTTAAAATAAAAAATTTTAAATGTAATCCAGCAAAATTCTATTGAAAACAACAGTATATCCGTGCCGAGGTAGGGAGGAATGACAAGTGGCTCCCTCAATATTTACCAAAAATTTAGATCACAGTTTCGTAGCTTTCTCCCATTGGACCTTCAACTCTTATTAATATTACTCCGTGCTATCTGCCTGGGTACGGAGCACTTTTTTCTAAAAAAGCACACTATGCATTAAGTAATTATATTTTCAGTTATAAATGGACATAGAATTATGAAAAATAGTACATTTTAAGCAAATATTTCTTTATTTTGCAGAAAAACAGGTGATTTTGTGTAAAAAATGAGCAAATTTTCATGTTTACGCCAAACCTCATATACTCGATAAAAATTAATATAATTCAATATCCATTGAAATACATAATGATATGACCCTTATCTGTGCATTGAACTAAAAGTTAAGAGATATTCTTAAAATTGACTAAAATATGGTAACTAACAGAGAAAAAGATGGAGAATGGATGAAATTTTGTAAAGAAAAAAAATAAACTTACTTTAGGTGCAGAAAACACGAACTCGGACTTTATTTTTCTCCTAGGGCTTTTTTTTTTTTGTTTTTCTTATCACTATCATAGCCTGTTTTACAACTAGGAACGAAACATTTTTTGAAACATCTGAATTATGCAGTTTTAAGAACTTACAAAGAAATTAAATTGCTTAAAATAAAAAATTTTAAATGTAATCCAGCAAAATTCTATTGAAAACAACAGTATATCCGCGCCGAGGTAGGGAGGAATGACAAGTGGCTCCCTCAATATTTACCAAAAATTTAGATCACAGTTTCGTAGCTTTCTCCCATTGGACCTTCAACTCTTATTAATATTACTCCGTGCTATCTGCCTGGGTACGGAGCACTTTTTTCTAAAAAAGCACACTATGCATTAAGTAATTATATTTTCAGTTATAAACGGACATAGAATTATGAAAAATAGTACATTTTAAGCAAATATTTCTTTATTTTGCAGAAAAACAGGTGATTTTGTGTAAAAAATCAGCAAAATTTCACGTTTACGCCAAACCTCATATACTCGATAAAAATTAATATAATTCAATATCCATTGAAATACATAATGATATGACCCTTATCTGTGCATTGAACTAAGAGATATTCTTAAAATTGACTGAAATATGGTAACTAACAGAGAAAAAACCAGAATTTTCCGAAAAAAAAAATCTGTTTTTTAGAAAATAAACACATGTAAAATCTTTAAAATAGTACATAGAGCATATCTTTTAGTTCATTGCGTGACTGGAAATCTGTTATATACTGTAAAGAAATTTCATAGAAATAACTTGAAAACTTTTGGAGAAATCAGGTTTATCGCATACACAAAAATCGAAAAATATAGTTTTTCAGAAAACGCATTTAAAGATTTTACTTAATGTGTAATTATTTGTTTGAAAAAATAAATAAATACATGGGGTATAATAAAAAAATAAAAAAAAAAAAAAAAACCTGAATGATTTAAATTAAAGATAAATGTGAAATCAAGCCTAATTACCAATGTTTACCTATCCGCGTTTGTAATGATCGATAGATGGCGCTCTCTGAACACTGCAGTTGTTAGTAAATATAACAGCCACGTGTAATTATTATTCTTTCTCCGCCATTTCATCATGGAAAGTCGATTGCATAATATGAGAATATGCAGTGGTGTGATAATTTCACCTTAGCCCACCAGAGGGCGAGCATTTCATTACAATCGCGGATTGCCAGCTCTTTAAACTGGCGAGATCGAGCACTTCCTGTCTTAAATAATCTCACTTCCGGTTTACTCAATTGGCTATAACTTCAGTTCTAATTAGCGTACAAATAAAAGTAAAGGTTTTTTAGAAAGCTAAAAGTCTATTCTTTAAAACCAAATAAAAAACAGAAAATAGATTTTTTTTGTCAAAAATGGTCATTTTAACCCAGGCAGATACCTTATAATGCTCAGATTTTAATATATATACTAGCGAGCTTCGCCCGCTAGCGGGTCAGTATTTTCAAATGAATCACTATAATGACTGAATTCTCAAAATATCTCAATCACTATAATTAATGAATCACTAACAGTAACTTTTAGTGTTAAGAAAAGAAAGGTTTAAAAAAATCATTTCTGATTGGGTAAAAAGTCGGCCCGGGTCCCCACTGCCTTCGGCAGCGCAGTCCCGTGCGCGCTGCGCGCGCACAACTTACGGGATACTATTGTGAAAAAATCAATTTTCACATATGTTAAGTTAGCAGAGTTAGCAGTGCAGTGAAATGATAGTTGCTCAGCTCTAATAAGCTATAAAAAAGATAAATATATGTGGCATTCATTGAAGACAAAAGTTCAATTAAAACAGTTTATTAAAGTTGAAACAAAATGATGAATAACATTAAATCAGCTGAAACAATTGTAGAATCTTGCTGACGAAAGGTTAAATACCCTTAAAATACTGCCATACTGAGTTCAAATAGAAAGCTACTTTTCATTGTGAAATAACTAGATACACTAAACGAACAAGTCACAAAAACGTAATTTACAATCATAATAAAACTAAACAGTTTATAATTATATCGAAATACCAGCTCATGACTTTGAGCTAAACTGAAAAAAACATAAAAGATTAAAAGATTAAGGGCTTCAGAGCTTAAGAGCCTGATTACATATTTCCTACCTCCTTTTATAGTCACGAAACGGATTCAAAGTAACAGCTACTAGATGCTGTAGAATAGGAACGCCTCCCATAACTATAGCAACACGACGCTGCGAGTCGGCCGCCATCTGTGGGCTAAGCAAAAGACTCTGCAGTTGAAAAAATATTACATCTCCTCGCTAAGTAGCGAAAAGAACAATCCGTAAAAGGATTTAAACATATTTTTCTTTAAGTTAATTTTAATAAAATATGCTTTTAAATATGAGGTAAGTAATTAAAGTTATTTCAAAAGACTTAAACATAAATATATTAATAAGGAATATAATTTTTAACTAAAAGTAATTATCACTAAGCTTTTTAATTTTAATATATCTTTAACTCAAATGGCAGCATCAAAAGAGAAAATAGCACTAAACGCTATAATTCATTTAATTAATAACTTAAACTTTAAAGGTTATAAAGTGAATTTAAATTATATTTAAGTAGTGAATGAATTTAAATTTGAGAATCAACACGGAAAGGGTATAAATTTTACAACAAGGCCCCCCACCGTGTTGATTCGACAAACACAAACGTCAGCAATTACAATATAAACTTTATTAGAAAAGAAATAAAAAAAAATTCCTTGAATATTTAGTGACTTGATGAGAGATTCACATATGTCTTCTACAGAATATACTTCACACAAAGCTAGAAGGCTTGTCAATCATAAGATCAAGAGTCCACAAGTCCAACTCACAATCAAAAAAAAATCAGTAGCATTATCAATTTACTATACACATCTACTAAAAGAAAGAACAAGATATTAATACAGAGCAAATATGCACAGCATTTCAAGGAAACCTTTCTCTCCCCCATTTCCCATTGTCAAAATAAAAAAACGATGGTATTCACAAATATATGAAACATTTATATAACATACACATAACCAATTACACGTAGCGCTACGAATTTCTCTCATACAAAAGTTAAACTAAACTATACATCACTACACAATGGAAAACGCAGAAAAAAAACCCACCAAGAAAATGCATACATATCCCTCTAAAAAACATTTTTCAATTTAAAAAAAATTATATATTATACGTTCAAAAATTTTTTAATTTACTTTATATACATTTACTTAATAAATACCTTATTTACAAATTTAGCCATATCATCTTTAGTAAGGGGCTTTGTGAAGGGATCGGCAAAGTTATCTTTAGTATTTACATATTTTAAGTCAAACCGTTCCTCAAATAACCATTCACGGGTGAAAAATAACTTTACATCAATATGTTTGGATTTGTTATTCTCTATAGGAGATCTGGTAAAATTAATAGCCGCTCGGTTATCAGCAAAAAGTATTGGAGGTTTATATGAAATAGAAATTAATTTAAAATCAATACAATCTCGTAATATATTATCAAACCACATTAATTCTTTAACCCCGTCACACATGGATACAAATTCGCTTTCCATGGTTGAAAGGCAAACACTTTTTTGCTTAAAAGTTTTCCAAGAAATAGGGCTATTATCCAAAAATAAAATTTGTCCCCCCATTGATACAAAGTCATCTCTATTCATCGCGAAATCAGCGTCAGAGAAAGCAGTTAAACATGGATTAAAACAATTCAAATTTAATTTTAAATCTCGAGTACACGAAACATACCCAAGTAATTTAATTAACCCATTCCAATGATTAAACTCCGGTGAATTTTGAAATTGACTGAATATATTAACTGCGTAGGCAATATCAGGTCGAGTCCTGTTTGCAATGAAAGATAAACATCCTAAGATATTCCGATATGGAAATCTAGACATTTCATCAATTTCATTTTGATTAGTAGGACAATCTTTTTTCGAATACTAAATGCCTTTTACAATAGGTAACGAACAGAAAGGGATGTTAAACGACTTAAACCTGTCATACACGTCATTAATATATAATTCCTGAAAAATTTGTACTGAATCATTTTCATAATTAAATTCTACACCAAGTAATTTCTTGGTTTTACCTAAAATTTTTATATCAAATTTACACTTTAATAAATTAAGAATTTTATCTATTTGAAACTGATTTTTACCAAACAAAACTAAATCATCTACATAAACTAATAAAACAATATAATTTTCAAAATAATATGAACAATGACACCAGTTAAATTTATTAAACCCTAAATCTAATAGTACTTTATTTAACTCATAATACCAGAGCCGACCACTTTGATGAAGGCCGTATAACGCTTTGTCTAGTTTACAAACGAGATTTTCCCCTCCCTTTACAACATATCCTTTTGGCTGATACATATAAATTTCTTCTTTTAAAGGTGCATAAAGATAAGCACATTTTATATCGCATTGAACGTTATGCCATTTATAACATGAGACCAATAATGAAAAAAAGAAACGTATTACTGAGAAATTAACGACGGGTGAAAACGTCTCGTCATAAGTGTCCCCCTTTATCTGATGAAAGCCCTGGGCCACGAGCCTCGCTTTAAAGCGGGCAACGTTTCCTAGCTCATCTCTTTTAACGGCATATACCCATCTATTTCCCAAAACTTTTTTCCCCTCCGGTAAATTAACCAGATGCCAAACTTTACGGGTTTTCATATTATTTATCTCATCATCCATGGCATTTTTCCATTCAACACATTCTGAAGATTTAACGGCCTGATTATATGTTTTAGGTACAGGGATAACTAGTCATGATTTTTTATGAGTTAAACTTGAAGTTGGGTTATTCGAGTTTTGCTGATCAACTACCCCCTCGAACTTATTACTACTAGAGAAATAAAAAAAATTAGAGTCAAAAATTAAATTATTTTTATCACAATATTGTTTGACATCGTTCATCGATCTCAACCTAGTTTTAGTGTTATCCGGGTAATAGAAGATGTCAACTCTGTCACTCATTTTTCTGGGTACGGGTTTCCTATTCCAAGTAATTGAAGAAAGAGGTTTAAGAGAAGATTTATCTACAGGAGTTTCATCGACGGACTCGTCACTAGAATCATCGGGCCCACTTCCGAAAACAATGTCAACAGGATCGGAAACTTGACAATCAACTGGACTTTCCGGAAGTAAGTCCAATTCCTCCAGCGAGGTGCCCATCACCGCTCCACTGCATTTACTAAATAGCTGATCAGAGAACGTTACGTTTATAGTTTCAACTATTTTATCCTCATCCTCCAACCAAATTTTATACCCCTTAGTCTTTAATGAATAACCTATCAGTACTCCCTTTTTAGCCTTAGGTTCAAGCTTATGGTTTCTATGTTGTTTTGGGATCCCAACATACGAAATTAATCCAAACGGCTTCAGGTGTCTTACGGATGGTTTAAACCCAGTATATAACTCAAAAGGAGTCTTAGTTTGTCCCCTATGGATTAAACGGTTCCAAGTGTACGCGAAATACAACATTGCATCGGGCCAGAAAGAAAAAGGCAAACCACTATCCGTGATAATAGCTCTAACACAATTTAAAGAAGTTTGATTAAACCGCTCACTTAACCCATTTTGCTCAGGTGTGAACGTGTTAGTTAACTCATGAACAACTCCATTTTTACTACAAAATGATTTGAAATTGTCATTTACAAATTCGGAACCATTATCCGTACGAATAGCTTTTAATTTTTTATTCAAACTACGTTCAGCCCGTGCAATGTGCCTCTCGAATACACCAAAAACCTGAGATTTATCCTTTAAAGGATAAACAGCAACCCTTTTAGAAAATCCATCAATAATGGACAAAAAGAACCTTTCCCCATTTTTACCAGTTACCTTAATTGGGCCCCAGACGTCCATAAATACTTTCTCTAACGGTGATTTAACGCCATGAACATCGGATGATTTAAAAGACACACGGTTTTGTTTACTAATCCTACAAGGTTCACAAAAAAATTTCTTAAACTTAAGTTTAGGAAGGCCCCTCACCCCGTTCTTCTTGCTAGTATTTACAATAGTATCAGGACTTACATGCCCAAAACGAGCATTCCAATACCCAATTTCATTAACTTTTGCAAGAGAAGCTGAAGGTTTTTCTGGGTGCCCCCCATTCACTTTACTCCCCTTTTTAACTTTAGAAACATTAGGATATAAGTAGTAAACACCGTCTTTAATTTTAGCAGTAAAAATATGTCTTATCTTTACCGAACACCGACACACGACCCTTACCGCCAGTGTATGTGGCACCGTTCACATCTAATTTAGGACCTGATATTAAATTTTTCCGTAACTTTGGGGAATATAACACATCTTTTAAATACAATACATTTTTACCAAAATTCAACTTAACAGTTCCTTTAGCAGTAATAGGAAAACTAATACCATCGATCGCGACAAAAAGCTCCTCTCCCTCAACAGAAGTATAATGCTCAAAAAGATCTAAATTTTTTAGAAAATGATTTGAAGCAGCGGTATCAAAAATAAAGCTGTCATCATCACTTAAATTACTAAAATTAGCTTGAGCTATGCAGTAGGAGGGGGGAGATTTGCATTTGTCACGACCGTTGGAGTTATACTTTAAATTTCTAGGTTTAAATTTAACATTACTATTCAAAAAACAGTTTTTCTTTAAGTGACCAATACAGCCAGACTTAAAACAAGTTAAAGGTTTTTTACCTTTGTGCTGGACGTTCTGTATCTGAACACTGTTATTGGCATCTTTCTTAATATCACCTTCTCGAAGCTGTAGCCGTGATTCCTCCGCTGTTAACTCGGACACAATACTCTGGAACTTTAACTGCTCATTCTTCCAACGCAACAAATATTGCACTGCAGATTCAAACTTGGATGGTAAGTGTTGCAAGAGCTGGAAACAGCAATATACATCTTCCACAGCATGGCCAATTTCACGCAGCTGGTCCAGTATTCTTGATAACCGGGTTACAAAAGAATTCACCGTTTCATTCTCAGACATTCTACAATTAATGAACTCTGTAAACAGTCCCATATGATGAGCTCTTGAGTCTGATATAAAGGTCTTCTTCAAAGTCTCCCAGGCATCAATAGCACAATCACAATTTTCAATAATGCTTCTAACTTCAGGCGATGTATTCAGATAAATTGTTGATAATGCAACTCGACTACGTGATTTGAAATCTTCCACTTGTTTTGAAGTTATTCCGGCCTCAGCATCTTCAACAGGCAGTTTTTCTTTCTAACATATTATATTCCAGCAGTTTCTTTCAATTAAAATAAATTTAATGTCCTTGACCCACGTAATATAATTATTCATCCGTAATTTGTCAATCGTGGGGTTTAAACTCACTGCCATTTCAATTTCTTATCTTCAAACAATTAGAATGCCATAAAAACTATTATCAAAATTTTAAATGCTATGAGCTGACAACGAGCCAAATCGCCCATAACCACTTATTGTGAAAAAATCAATTTTCACATATGTTAAGTTAGCAGAGTTAGCAGTGCAGTGAAATGATAGTTGCTCAGCTCTAATCTTCTATATATATAAAAATGAATGTTTGTCTGTATGTTATTTATAAAATCGTAAACGGCTTGACCGATTTCGATCATTCTTTTTTTGTTTTTTTCCTTATAGGTCAGGGATGGTTTAGGAAAAAAAAAATTGAAAAAAGCTTTAAAATTAATTAAAATATGAAAATAATAAACTTATTGACTTAATATAAGCCATTTAAATTTTTAATTGTTGCCAAAAAAAGTTTACGAGATGTATTTATTTATTGTTTTCAGCATAAAATGAAATATGCTTTCACGCGAAAAATAAGAAATTACTAAATGTTAAATTGGTCGATGAGAAAATGACACTTTATAATTTTAAAATAAAATAGTAATATTACAAATCTAACATATTTCTTCTGAATTTTATTTCACAGCATTTTTTTATATACCTCAACTTCAGATTTTTTTTTTTTTTTTTTTTTTTTGTAGTATGGCGGATGAAACACGCTTGGCATAAACGCTAATTCAGCAATATATTAAAGGTATTTTCTTATTGATAATTCTTGACAATTTTTTATAATTTTGATGCTGAAGTAGATCGGACATTTTTCGCCAAGGAAAAGATAGAAAGAAATACGCAAGCGAAGTGATGACGTCACTGGCCGTTCGTGGGTGCAAGAAAAATATTTCCTATGTTAAACGCCCATTGGATTTTTTGTAAAAAATTATTAAAAATCGAGGAAAAATAGTTCCCGATTTTAATCCCCGTATTTAGGTATAGATATGTATTAGTTATCATGTCCATGCATTAGATTAAGTTATTTTTGTAGTAAAATTGACAAAATTTGAATTTTTAATTTCAAAACTCTAGAAAAAAAAAAATGCCAAACTTCCATATTCGATTGAAAACACAAACATTTCATTTCAAAGGATGATATTTACACAATATCCAACTAATATACTGATTGAAAGGGAAATGATAAATATTCTATCATAATTTGAAGTCAAATTTGTTTTCAAATGTCTAAATAAAGTATCTAATATAAGATACTAATATGTTGTAGCGGAATAGATTTGATATCGGTCATCCTTGGTAGAAAAATAAAATATCGCCAAATTATTTGGCGAACATAATTTAATTTCTTTCAAAAATCATGGTTATTTTAACAACTTATTTTAAGACAGTAATGAATAAGGTACAACTATAGTATTTCCCCTCAGCTGAATTTGACGATTTTTCTTTGGCGCCGATTTGAACGATAACCATGTCGTTCTGGATTGTTTGCGATATAATATGGCAGCCTGCATGCTATTTATTTTGGATTTATGATTTTATGATTTATGATTTATAATTTAGCTTACGATTTTATCATTTATGCTATATGATTTATGATTTTTAGATTTATGATTTAGCCATAATCGCCAACGAAAAAGCGCCAAATCTAGCTGAGGGGAAATACTATAGTTGTTCTACGAATAATATGAAACAATATTTCGTACAATGCATATTACGAAAATATACATCTGGCATGTATATTTTCGTATTACGTTTTTGATCACCAAATACAATAAGCGCCAAGAACGACAGAGTTTTGAAATTTAAAATTAAATTTTGTCAATTTGACAGCAAAATAACTCAATCTAACACATGCACATGCTAACTAAAACATATATGTACCCAAATATGGGAATTAAACTCGGGAAATAATTTTCTTCGATTTTTAATCATTTTTTACAAAACATCCAATGGGCGATTAACATAGGAAATCATTTCTTGCATCCACGGACGGTCAGTGACGTCACACTTCGCTTGCGTAGGAACAATAATCGCATAAATTATATTTTGGTCTAAAACGGCAACAAAAATTTAAAAGTCGCCAAGGGCATTAAGGCTGTACCATGATCAAGTTTACATATTAATTTATTTATTTTTCTATATACCAACTACTATTAACTAAGCATGAAGTATATATAACCACAAAATAATATTAATTGTCTCTTGCGATAGCAGTCGATCATAGCATATTGTAATATTATATTTGGCTTGAAATTGCTGGCATTCTATGGTTGATCGATTAAATCAAATAAATATAGAGAATAACTTGAAAGCAAATATTATGTACATCACGTGTAATGTTGCTCATATATAACTAGGATTCAAATATAAAGGGCTACTTCAAAAATTTCGATACTGTCCGTATCGAAATTGTCATATATGATAAGCACCTAAATGGAAGCCCACGGGTAAGTCATTGTCGCAGGCAATAGGGACAGGTATCGCAGGATGCGAGGACGAACAAGGCGCTGCCGAAGGCAGCGGGAACCCAAAGCGAACTTTTGAGCGATTTCAGTATTATTATTTTCTCTTTTTTTCATAAAACTATATAGAAAAGAGTTTCCTTTAAATATGGTGACCAGCGAAGCGGGCAAAGCCTGCTAGTAAGCTATAAAAAAGATAAATATATGTGGCATTCATTGAAGACAAAAGTTCAATTAAAACAGTTTATTAAAGTTGAAACAAAATGATGAATAACATTAAATCAGCTGAAACAATTGTAGAATCTTGCTGACGAAAGGTTAAATACCCTTAAAATACTGCCATACTGAGTTCAAATAGAAAGCTACTTTTCATTGTGAAATAACTAGATACACTAAACGAACAAGTCACAAAAACGTAATTTACAATCATAATAAAACTAAACAGTTTATAATTATATCGAAATACCAGCTCATGACTTTGAGCTAAACTGAAAAAAACATAAAAGATTAAAAGATTAAGGGCTTCAGAGCTTAAGAGCCTGATTACATATTTCCTACCTCCTTTTATAGTCACGAAACGGATTCAAAGTAACAGCTACTAGATGCTGTAGAATAGGAACGCCTCCCATAACTATAGCAACACGACGCTGCGAGTCGGCCGCCATCTGTGGGCTAAGCAAAAGACTCTGCAGTTGAAAAAATATTACATCTCCTCGCTAAGTAGCGAAAAGAACAATCCGTAAAAGGATTTAAACATATTTTTCTTTAAGTTAATTTTAATAAAATATGCTTTTAAATATGAGGTAAGTAATTAAAGTTATTTCAAAAGACTTAAACATAAATACATTAATAAGGAATATAATTTTTAACTAAAAGTAATTATCACTAAGCTTTTTAATTTTAATATATCTTTAACTCAAATGGCAGCATCAAAAGAGAAAATAGCACTAAACGCTATAATTCATTTAATTAATAACTTAAACTTTAAAGGTTATAAAGTGAATTTAAATTATATTTAAGTAGTGAATGAATTTAAATTTGAGAATCAACACGGAAAGGGTATAAATTTTACAACAGATACACGTGCTGCGCGCGCGTATTCCTTCCCTGACCCTTCGTGCCCACTAAAAAAAAAAAATCATTTCTGATCGAGTAAAAACTCACACCGGGTCCCCACTGCCTTCGGCAGCGCAGACCCATGCGCGCTGCGCGCGCACGTAAGAAGGTATACGTGCGCTGCGCGCACATATTCCTTCTCAAGGCAAATTTTTATTCATAAGTAAATTTAAAAAATCATTTCTCATCGGGTACAAATTCAGACCGGGTCCCTACTGCCTTCGGCAGTGCAGTCCCGTGCGCGCTGCGTGCGCACAAGTTAAAGGATACACGCAACGCGAGCGCGTATTCCTTCCCTGACACTTCGTGCCCCCTAAAAAAAAATCATTTCTGATCGGGTAAAACTCAATTTTGGATCACCACTGCCTTCGGCAGCACAGACCCATGCGCGTGCACATGTTAAGGTATACGCGCCCTGCGCGCACATATTCCTTCTCAAATAAAATTTTTATTCTTTAGAAAAAAAAATAAAAAAAAAATTACTTGTTTTTAATTATTAATTTAAGTTGCATTAAATATTCTAACTTATAATTTTTTTAATCATAATTATTATAAACAAAAATCAGAACAATTAATTTCAATTTTTTTTTCTAAGTCCACAAAATTAAGAATCCTGATAATCAATATGGCTAATTTACGTTTTAATATAATTCTTGTGTAAAATTTTACATTAGTACATAGTGGGGAGTGTTCCATTCATCCAAACCGTCACATGATCATATAAAACAGGAAATAGGCGTAATGAACAATTGTCAATATTCTTCTTGAATATCACAAACACAATACAAGATTATGCCTTTTCACCATATAAGAGTTATATTAACTTTAAGCAAATAGTTAATGTCTTAACTACTACCTAACTGAATCGGCAAAAACTTACTTTGCCAGCTTAAAGACACTTTAATTTTTTTCTGCCTTCTATGGATAGCACAATTCTGAAACTACACTTGATGAATGAACTGAATGCTGCATATATCAGAAAAAATGTCAAGTTTTTGGTGCTTGCAAAACATAAAAATCTAGCTATTGTCCCATCATCCTGCGTCCCATTCAACCCCACTCTCCCCTATTTGAAAAAATGTCTAAATTCGAAAGTGTCCAATTCTTATTGGTAGGTAGTGTAGCATGAAGCACCATTTCAGCATTAGAACTTTCGGTGCTGTAAGTTATCAGAAAATGAGTTTCATGTCGTTTGGGAATGACTGAGAATTTCTAAGTATTAGATGTGTGTACTTAGCGCTCCGTGGTTCAGTGATCAAATGCTTGTCTGCCACAGGAATAGATTGTGTTTGACTCTCGTCCGGTTCTAGTTCAAAACGTCATTCCCCTTTCCCCTTCCCAGGCATGCATACTGTACATGTCTAATGCAGACAAACGCTCAAACGTTTTTAAACCACAGTGCTTTGATGCATAAAAAATAATATGGGGTGTCACTAACATGCCTTTCTCTTACCTTGCATTTCAATACTATAAAGATAAATTGCAGATTAAATCGTAAGATCTATAAGATAAGATAGTAAAGTTCAAACTGCTTTGAAAATAATCCAAAATAGGTTTATAATTCTGTGTGACAGGGATCCCCTCAAACATCCGTTCAATTATAATGCCTACAATTATTAAAATGAATGAATAAATACAAGGCTCTAATTAATTTGCCTCCAAACTTGCCAATATTAATAAAATATTTCAAGTAGCAACCTAATACGAACTTTAGAATACTAAATCTGAAATTTCTGCAGTTATTTGTTTTTAAGTTATGCTCTTAACATATATACATACACATCAAACGCTAAAAATTTGGAACCTCAAAACGTGATATTATATATATATATATAAGAAACAGTATTGAAAACAGAACTTCATAAAGTACTTTGTTTAAAGTACGGGTACGAAAAATGAATTTTCCTTCGTGATCATTGTTCGTTGACATAGTAAAGAGTAACATAGCACTTCCATCAATTACATTCAACAGAAAAGAAAGTTTAGCTTAATTTTGGGTAGCCCTATATATTATCTGTAAACTATATACACATCACATTGTGTACTTAAATTTAGTCTTACACGAAAAGTACATAACACAAAATGAAATATGCTTCTATCAATTTGGAAACATAGCCCCAATTGTATTCAAATACTTTGGCTAGCCCTATAAATGAATGATGAATGACATCCATACCACAATCTTCACAAAACATGCTTTTATACACAAAATATGTTCATTCCGCGGTGTTCTGTTCTGTTCCGTTGATTTTACACTGTACTTACCAGAAATTTTCCCCATAGACGTAAAGTATTTGAACTCTGTTGGATGTCCCTGTATACGAACCATTTGCTTGATCTCAACGAAAAGCTTAGTGTAGAATCACTATAATATGATATAGATTTGGAGTACCGAGTTTAGACTTCCTGCTACTATTTGTTCTAGATATGCTGATAACATACAGACACACAGACCAACCGCTAAAAACATGTTTTTTTTTTTTTTTTTTTTATCCAGGGTGTCTCAAAACGTCTAAATATAATAAAAACTCAATTTAAAAAAATTGACCCCAAAACAATAATTTCTCTACATATGGGTAAGAGAAAGTTAAAAAAAAAAAAAAAAAAAAAAGTACCGCACATATATAAGTGAAACTAGTTGGCATAGGTGGACTCTAAAATTGCAATGTTGGAAAGAAAGTAAGCCGCTTGTCAGTTAAAAAATCATCGCAGCTTAAAGAAATGAAAATATAAAAAAAAAAAACTAGTTGCCATAGGTGGACTCTGCTCAGTTCCCTATCATATTTATGTTCTCGTAAATTTCTAGTGCGAGACATGTTATAATCATGTTAAAAGAAGTGAATTTGACCAAAGCTTGATACAGTGACAAAATGAAATACCCGCCTAATAGGCTATCCACAGTTCACTTCGATATATTTATCTTATTCTAACCTATTAATTTATTTTATCAGGGTCAATTCTGTTGTTTAGTTTTCATGCTACTATTCCAATGCAACAATCCTCAAAATTCATATTTATATGAAAAATTTACAATTACTCTATGTTGATAAAATCGTAAATCACGAATAATTTACGAAATTTTCCTATTAGAATATTTGTATTCAATCATGTTTAAACAAATATCATGAATGTAATTTTGGTCTAATGTATTTATGATCCTCAAAATGGAAGTTTATGCTCAATTTTGCCTTATTCTGACATGTTAAGTAAATCGTAAATTCCAAATTTTTTAAATTGGAAAAATCATAGTCTATGATATTCATGCCAGTATCCTAAATAATATTTCGAAAGTGGTTTGACATCTTTACGATGAAAATATCCCTCAAGATTGACGTTTATGTGAAATTTTGCTCTATTCTGCCATGTTAAGAAATTCGTAAATTTCCAATAACTTACGAAATTTTTATATTGGAAAATTCATAGTCATTAATATTCATGCCAGTGTCCTAAATAATATTTCAAAAGTAGTCTGACATCTTTACGATGAAAATATCTCTCAAAATTGACGTTTATGTGAAATTTTGCCCTATACTGTCATGTTAAGAAATTCGTAACTTTTCCAATAACTTGCGAAATTTTCAAAGTAGCATATTTATAGTTATTGATGCTCATTCCGGCATCAAAACTGATATTTTAAAACTGGTCTGACATTTTTACGGTAAAAAGTTTCCATTTAATGCACGTTTAAGTGAATTTTTGTCCTATTCTCCCATGTTAAGAAAATCGTAAATTTCGCATAACTGCTGAAGTTTTTAAATTCGAATGTTGCAAATGAATAGGGCTCTTGCCAGTGTCGAAAGTAATATTTTAAAACTGATCTGACTTCTCTGCGACAATTTGTTCTTGAGATATCGTGTACACAGACTAACAAACTAACGGACTAACATACTAACAGACACCCTACAGACAGACACCATACAAACTTTGTCATTTTCGGATTCCTCACACCTGAAAACGTGTAAAAAAGTCAAAAAACCGAGGTCGAAAATTTTCACGATTACCTAAGTTCCCCATACCTATAGTATGATGGGGAACTAATTCACGATTACCTAAGTTCCCCATACTTATAGTATGATGGGGAACTAAAAGAGTTGAATGACTTGGAATAATGTATATAATTTTTTTCCCAGGGTAAAGTCATATTTTTTAAGAATGTATTTTTCTAATTATTAAATTTTCTAATTTTTCTTACTGGAGAATAAAAAAAAAATCTCATACTTAAAAAAAAAAAAAAAAAAAAAAAAAAAAGATCACTTTTCAGTGGTCGGCCATGTTGCGGGAACTTTCGGCGGACATTGTTAAGCCATTTCGCTATGCCATTCTTCTAGATCTCACTCTACTTATTTTAAAAAGTCATTAGATACCACACTGTGTTTAATCTTTTTCATCCACATGCTCTCCCTGAGTATCTTCCTGTCTTTTATTCATATTTATTGAAATTCACATTTGGTCACGCATCGAAAAAAAAAAAAAAAAAAAAACTAGTATGTTGTGGCCACCACAAGACTTTCTTCTATATTTTCCTATACAAATTCACGCAGTAACAATATTAGAAAAAAAAAAAAAAAAAAAAAAGATTTTTTTTCTTTTTTTTTTCGTTAAAAGTAAAAAAAATCGATAACTTTGTTTTAAATTAGCACATATTTAGAGTTCAACCATTCGTTTTAAAGGTATTGACGAGACCTTTCGAAAGATACCGATCTTGAAAATTTACACCCTCTCCGGGGTGGGGGGGAGGGGTTACTTCCCCCTAGGGGGGGGAAGCGATGCCCCAAATTTTTTCCCTAATTAACTACTACTATTATCAAAAATTCATATTAATTTCACAATCACAGGTTAAGAATAACTCTCATTATGTACATTTATACGAAATTTTTTCCTATACTGCCATGTTAAAAATTTAGAAAAAATACGATCACAGCGCCACCTGTTGAGCGATTGATCCCCAAATCTAATCAGCCTCAGTTTATGTCAGGGGCCAACTAAATACCAAGTCTGGTTAAATTTCGTTTAAAAAAAAAAAAAAAAAAAAAAAAAAAAAAAACGATTTTTTTCTAAGTTTTTTTTTGTTAAAAGTAAAAAAAATCGATAACTTTGTTTTAAATTATCACAGATTTATAGTTCAACCATTCGTTTTAAAGGTATTGACGAGACCTTTCGAAAGATACCCATCTTGAAAATTTACTCCCCTCGAGGGGGGACGTCCCCCCCACGGGGGGGGGGGGGTCGAGGCTCCTACGCATACAAAATTTTTTTCCCAGTTGACTATCTCTATTTTAAATAATTCTTGCAAATTTCATAATGATTACTAAAGAATAATTCTCTTTATGCACATTTATAAAAATTTCGTCCTATATCACCATGTTAAAAATTTAGAAAAAGCGGGATGGCAACGCAACCTGTAAGACAATTTTTACCAAAAGTTGATAGGCACTAATTTATGTCAAGGTAGAACTACATACCAATTTGTATGAAATTCAGTGCAGTAGTTCTTGAGATACAGTTGCCACAAAATTTTGTCACACACACACACACACAGACAGACAGACAGACAGACATTTTCTAAAAAGGGTCAAATCGTGTTCTACAGCTCTCAAAACGTGTAAATTCATTAAAAACCCGAGGTCGAAAATTTTTACGAATCCAATACTTTCTCTATATTACATATAGAAGAAAGTAAAAATATATATACGTATATACTAAAAACTAGTATGTTGTGGCCACCACAAGACTTTCGTCTATATTTTCCTATACAAATTCACGCAGTAAGAATATTAAAAAAAAAAAAAAAAAAAAAAAAACGATTTTTTTCAGTTTTTTTTTTTTTTTTCGTTAAAAGTAAAAAAAATCGATAACTTTGTTTTAAATTACCACATATTTCTAGTTCAACCATTCGTTTTAAAGGTATTGACGAGACCTTTCGAAAGATACCGATCTTGAAAATATACACCCCCGCCCCACTGCCATGTTAAAAGTTTAGAAAAAATACGATCACAGCGCCACCTGTTGAGCGATTGATCCCCAAATCTAATCAGCCTCAGTTTATGTCAGGGGCCAACTAAATACCAAGTCTGGTTAAATTTCGTTAAAAAAAAAAAAAAAAAATAAGATTTTTTTTCTAAGATTTCTTTTTGTTAAAAGTAAAAAAAATCGATAACTTTGTTTTAAATTATCACAGATTTATAGTTCAACCATTCGTTTTAAAGGTATTGACGAGACCTTTCGAAAGATACCCATATTGAAAATTTACTCCCCTCGAGGGGGGACTTCCCCCCCAGGGGGGGTGGCGACGTTCCTACGCATACAAAATTTTTTTCCCAGTTGACTATCTGTATTATAAATAATTCTTGTAAATTTCATAATGATTACTAAAAAATAATTCTCTTTATGCACACTTATACAAAATTTTGTCCTATATCACCATGTTAAAAATTTAGAAAAAGCGGGATGGCAACGCAACCTGTAAGACAATTTTTACCAAAAGATGATAGGCACTAATTTATGTCAAGGTGCAACTACATACCAATTTGTATGAAATTGTGTGCAGTAGTTCTTGAGATACAGTTTCCACAAAATTTTGTCACACACACACACACAGACAGACATTTTCTAAAAATGGTCAAATCGTGTTCTACAGCTCTCAAAACGTGTAAATTCATCAAAAACCCGAGGTCGAAAATTTTTACGAATCCAATACTTTCTCTATATTACATATAGAAGAAAGTAAAAAAGTTAAACCGCAGAAGGATGATCCCTGGCGTCTTCTGCGCATGAGTGAAAAAGGTTGGTCCATTTATAAAATAGGAATGTCCATAGGGATGTGTTTGTTTATTGGTGTGAAAAAATTATAAACTCACTGATTGCATTTCTTTTCCTTCTTTAAACTGATTCTTGAATATCTGGTTATATAAATATTTTACGATTAATTAAAAGAAAGAAAAACTGATAATATTATAAAGGGGATAGTTTTAAGGTATAACTTTAGTATATCCCCATAGCTGAATTTGGCGATTTTTCTTTGGCGATATAATATGGCAGCCTATATGTTGTTTATTTTGGATTTATGATTTTATGATTTAGATTATGATTATATCATTTATGATTTTTAGTTTTATGATTTAGCCATAATCGCCAACTAAAAATTGCCAAATGTCGTTGTGGGGATATATTAAAGTTGTTCTTTGAAGTGTGTAATACCAATTTAAAAATTATGTCAATTATTATTTACAAACTAGTATATAACCCCTTAAAAATGACGAAATGTGAAATCAATTAAGGTAGTGAATCAACGAATTCTTTGCCAGCTTCGCTGGTCACTATATTTAAAAGGGACTAATGTGCAAGTCGTACCTGACGGGGAAGTTAAATCCTATTTCGTGAAGAATTCTTCTCAAAGTTTCTCTTTGATACTTAAAATTTATCTTTTCTTTAAGTACAGGAATTAATTTGGGAATTGTAGGTACGATCTTATTTACTGCGTAAAACTCATGTACTGTTCTTCGAATAACATGGCAATCAAAATTATCCAGAGAAATGCTTTCGATGGTACTGTTCTTTTGCCGCTTTTTTGGTGATACAAACATTGGATTGTCTTCTTTTAATTCTCTACGTATTCTTTTATCGTGGTTTCTGATATATTAGTTATTTCACTCGTACGTTTCACTGATTGGGAAAGTGGAACAATAGCTTCTCCTTCTAAAGCTTCTTTATCGCAAAACTTAATGACATTATGTACAATACGCTTCGTTTCACTATGAAGAGGTTTAATCCGAGAACTCGTACCACATGTACGATCCATTTCCAATATAAACAGACTGTTATACAGAAAGAAATAAAAGAAAACAAAGCAGGAGTATTAATTATTCTACACATAACAGAGGAAACAAGAATAATAGAAAAATTTCCCCTCTCTCTTCATTGCTGTGTCTCGCCCAGAGCGTGAGTGGAATCGTCCTGGCACTTTGCCAACCAGGTATCAATCTTCGGCGGGCGCACAGTATATATATATATAAAATTATACAGATACGACATTATTCCATTATTTAAAACATGAAAATCTGACATTGACAGATTTTAATTTAGTGCCAGAGGCCTACTGCTAAACTTGTTAATATCGACAAATTCTTCTTTAGTTAATTCGTGACGATCTAAATTCCATGATAAAGTTTTCATTAAATCAAACCAATGTGTTTCAGCTGCAGATACTGTAACAAATAACGTTGGAAGTCCAAACTGTCTTATAGCCGCAAAACAACGTTTTTTCTCTTTTTCCCAATGAGGGGAGGTGTGCCTTGGGGGGGACTCATGTCAAAGGTGTGCCTTGGGGGGGACTCATGTCAAAGTTGTACCTTGGGGGGGACTCATGTCAAAGTTGGGCCTGGGGGGGACTCATGTCAAAGTTGTGTCTGGGGGGGACACATGTCAAAGTTGTGCCTTGGGGGGGACTTCATTCAATAAATCCCCATTCAATAAACCGACTGAAATAGGCCCTTAGCACTATTAAGAGTGTATTATAAAAATTTGACAACGCTGTACAGACTGAAATAGGGGTACCTTGGGGGGGAATTCATGTCAAAGTTGGGCCTGGGGGGACTTCATTCAATAAATCCCCATTCAATAAACCGACTGAAATAGGCCCTTAGCACTATTAAGAGTGACGTATAAAAATTCGACAACGCTGTACCGACTGAAATAGGGGTACCGTGGGGGGGACTCATGTCAAAGTTGTGCCTTGGGGGGACTTCATTCAATAAATCCCCATTCAATAAACCGACTGAAATAGGCCCTTAGCACTATTAAGAGTGTATTATAAAAATTCGACAACGCAGTACCGACTGAAATAGGGGTACCTTGGGGGGGGACTCATGTCAAAGTTGGGCCTGGGGGGGACTCATGTCAAAGTTGTGCCTTGGGGGGACTTCATTCAATAAATCCCCATTCAATAAACCGACTGAAATAGGCCCTTAGCACTAATTAAGAGTGACGTATAAATATTCGACAACGCTGTACCGACTGAAATAGGGGTACCTTGGGGGGGACTCATGTCAAAGTTGTGCCTTGGGGGAACCTCATTCAATAAATCCCCATTCAATAAACCGACTGAAATAGGCCCTTAGCACTAATTAAGAGTGTATTATAAAAATTCGACAACTGTACCGACTGAAATAGGCCTCTAGCACTAAAAAGCCACACTTGGCTACTTTTTTCTTCGTTCAAAAATCGCCAATTTTGACATTTAAATGTAGGGAGGAAACAGATAGTGATTTTGGCTGGGTACCGAATATATAGAGCTGTAAAGGCTACTGGATATCGATATCCTATTTCCGTTTCATCCTTATTTTTAAATGATCAGATTGGCCATTTTCGAAAAGAAAAATAAATTTATCCACGAGCGTTTTTTTTTTTTTTTTTTTTTTTTTTTTTCCCTTTGTCCCTTATTGAATCTTGTATATAAAATGTCTTATCTCTTAACGGATTCAATTGGAATATTCATGTTTATTTATTTATTTATTTATCTTTAAACTAAAATGAAAAATTAACCCTGCTGCTGTGTTTGGATCCATTTTAACCCAACATCGACATACATGAAAATTTGTATTTTGCGTAGACTACACTCCATAAAAATATTATTTAAATTGTTATATAAATTTAATTCAAAAATGGGAAATGAATGTACGATTATATACTAAAATTAAAAACTTTTGTTCCCATTTGGACTCCATTTGATACATTTAAAAATGAATGTTCATTTCGTTCATTCGTAATGAACACAGCAGCAGGGTTAAGTGGAATTATCTAAAATGAAGGGGGGGGGGGAATCTATGTTCTTCGTTCTAAATTTTATTATTATTATTATTATCATCTTTTTTTTAGTATCAAATAAATTTTAAAACTGTTGTAAATTCATTCATTTCAGGAGTATACCAACACCACACTGGTGAACTTCTTGGAGGCCACGCAGTTAAAATTCTTGGATGGGGTGTCGAGAACGGAACCCCTTACTGGTTGGTTGCTAATTCATGGAACCCTGACTGGGGTGATAAAGGTAAATAATTTTGCTAAGCTTATTTAAATTAAGTGATGGAAAATTATTAGATGAAAAATTCTGATGAAAAATTATTAGAATATTTCTGTTTTTAATAAAATAATAATGATAATAAAATATTTAAATCACACCTGTTATCCACTGAGGTTCATAAATGTAAGGACAGTAGTGCTTTTTTAAAAAAACAAACGATAACGTAAAGTTTCAACATTTTATTGACTTTTATTTAAAGATTCACTTGCGTTTGAAACGTTTGGAAAGAAAATATTCTTCACACCTCATTATTTTAATTAACTAGTGGATCTGCAGATCAGGAGCCTCAACGTCCTATTTGCATCAGACATTTTTCAATAGGTCATTTTTATTTATTTCTTATTATATAATAGTATATATTGATTCGATCGACTTCTTACCATAATCAGATACATTCCAGAGGGGGGCTGCCGCCCCCCTCAACCCCCCGCTATATCTCTCTTTCTATACCTATTTGTATATCATATAAAATGTTACGGAATTGTAAATAATTGCATTTATTTTTGTATAAATTGTTTCAAAGAGGCTTAGTAAGTCGATAAAATGCTAATTTTGTGCATTTCTAGTCGTTTTAGCGTTAAAATAGCCTAATTTTCCTTTAAAAACGAATTGAAAAGCTCCAATAAGGGAAGATATGGATTTGGCGCCAAATTTTGCGACTGTTTCCCTCCTTGGCGATTTTTTTGGCGACCTTGGCGAGAAAATCCTTATTAGGGATATACCAAATATGGAAGCTCTAATCTCATTGGCTGATGAGATACGATAATTTTCCAGAACAGTCTGTGTTCGATAGAATAGTATAAAAGGAGCATTTTTTTAGCCAAGGCTTCAAATCTCAGATCTGTGTCGGTTTCGTCAAATGCTTGCTTTGCTTTGAGCATCTTTGAATGAGACTTGCTTTATGTGTTATTGCTAAACAGTTTGTACTGTTGTTTTGCTATTAACGGCTGTTGTTTAAGCTATGTTTACTGGTTGAATTGAAGCTGATACTTGGTTTATAGACCTGTATTCTTCTGGAACTTTCTGTGAATAAATCACTGAATTTTTGCAAGTTTCGCCTTTCATTCTCGGACAACTTACAAACCCCCAAGTACGCAACAATATGCATTCTTATTAAACGACGGTCTTGTATTATTTCCCGGAAATTCATAAATACCGAATTTCATACAAAAAAAATTACATAGCATATCGGAAATATTTTGCGTAACCTTTAAACTAATTATCAATTCTATGCCCACAATTTTCAACATGAAAACAGGCTTTTAAAATTCTAATAAAATTTCATTATATTTGATGGGGTGTAACCATGTTAAAATACACTTTTAAGAAATACCGACTATACACCATAAAAGTACGAAATTCCTTTATGTATCCCGGAAAAGTAACCACAGTCATTATAAACGCCAATAATAAGAATAAATCTAATTAATTATAACTCATTAATCTTTCAAACTAATTTGACATCATTTGGATGATTACAGTACATACTCGGAATTATTTTGTGTGGTCCCATAAATTATTTAGTCTATACATAACCTTTTTTTAGAGTAAACATGATTTTAAGCATCTTTATAATGTATGTTAACTTTATTAAGTTCAATTCAGCATAAACGCATTAAAGTGCGCGCTTAAATTAAAAATTCGTCCATAGGCTCTAATGTTACGAAATTCTTTCGTGTGTCTTTGTAAACGAACCATAAACATTGTATACACCAGTAAAAACTATTCAGCTTATTTTGCGTTTAAAATTAATAACTGTTCCAAATTTAACATCGTTTGGATGACTAAGTGACATTGTCAGAACACTTTTGTAAGGTCCTGTACATTAATTAGAAAACTTAAGAGCACATATTTTCTTCAAGCAACATAAGTTTAAGCATCTTACTCACGTACTCTAGTTTCATTTTCTTCATTGCAAAGTAATGATATTAAAATGCGTTTAAACGAAATTCACCCCATACGCCGTAATGTTAAGAATTTTGGCGTGTCCCTGTACACAGTTTATAAAAAATATAGCAATGAAAATTATACAGCTACTTATATGGAAAGCTGGAATGTGTGCGCCAATTTGCAAGTCAATCGAAGGACTTTTGCGTCCGCTATTGCGGTACATAGAAATTCTTCCCATAGGCCGTAAGGATAAGAAAAATTTTGGCGTGTCCCTGTACACGAACAACAAAGGGAATACACACCTAACACTATACAGCTAATTCCGTTGGGCTCGTGAATATGTGTACCAAATTGCAAGTCTATAGCGTTATTTTTGGGGCCGTTATCGCGGTACATACAAATTCTTCCCATAGGCCGTAATGATAAAAAAAACTTTGGCGTGTCCTTGTACACGAACTACAAATGAAATGCACACCCAAAATATACAGCTAATTTCGTGGAGATCATGAACATGTGTACAAAGTTTCAAGTCAATAGCGTGGCTTTTACGGCCGCTATCGCACGACAGACAGACAGACAGACAGACGGACGGACCGACGGAACCCAAAATCCTTTTGATTCTCAACAGAGGGCCTCCACTGACATTTCGGCAAAAATTGAAGTCAATAGCTTGATTTTTGCGGCGGCTATCGCGGTACATACAGATTCTTCCCATAGGCCGTAATGATAGAAAATCTTTGGCGTGTCCCTGTACACGAACTACAAATGGAATACACACCTAAAACTATACAGCTGATTCCGTTGGGCTTATGAACATGTGTACCAAATTGCAAGTCGAAAGCGTGATTTTTGTGGCTGCTATCGCGGTTCATACAAATTCCTCCCATAAGCCGTAATGATAAGAAAAACTTTGGCGTGTCCCTGTACACGAATTACAAATGGAATACACACCCAAAACTATATAGCTGATTTCGTGGGGCACATGAACACGTGTACCAAATTGCAAGTCAATAGCGTGATTTTTGTGGCCGCTATCGCGATACATACAAATTCCTCCCATAGGCCGTAATGATAAGAAAAACTTTGGCGTGTCCCTGTATACGAACTACAAATGGAGTACATACCAAAAACTATACAGCTGATTTCGTGGGGCTCATGAACACGTGTACCAAATTTCAAGTCAATAGCGCTATTTTTGCGGCCGCTATCGCGCGACAGACAGACAGACAGACAGACACAGCCCAAAACCAGTCTCAACAGTCTCTCTTTGAGTCTCAACAGAGGGCCTCCACTGACGTTTCGGCAATTAATTGATTATTTAAAAAATATTTGTCATATATTTTGACCCATAAATATAAAGACATTGTTACTTTTAATTGAAATTACCGAAATAATGTTTAATTTTCACCAGATTTAAATTTCTTTCTCTAAAAATAAGGTTTTATTTTATGTAGACGAAAATTTTTTCTGCGCATCAGTTTTAAAAATGCAGTGTGGAACTGCGTTAAACGAAATTGAAATTAGAAAAATATGAAATTTACGTGGTTTATCAATCTCGTGATCAATCTATATAATATTTCTCTAACGTGGACCAGTTACAATTATTTTTTGTCGAAACGATACGATAGTGGTGAAATTAATAAAATACGTGAGGATTAAAAAAATATTTAAAAATGAACAAAAGTACTGGGACTGAACTAAAATAAGAAAAAATGACGACATTTGTATGATGACATTATTTTATGGAAAAACTAGCAGGCTTTGCCCGCTTCGCTGGTCACTATATTTAAAGGAAACTCTTTTCTATATAGTTTTATGAAATAAAGAGAAAATAATAATACTGAAATCGCTCAAAAGTTCGCTTTGGGTTCCCGCTACCTTCGGCAGCGCCTTGTTCGTCCTCGCATTCTGCGATATCTGTCCCTATTGCCTGCGACAATGACTTACCCGTGGGCTTCCATTTAGGTGCTTATCATATATGACAATTTCGATACGGACAGTATTGAAAATTTTGAAGTAGCCCTTTATATTTGAATCCTAGTTATATATGAGCAACATTATACGTGATGTACATAATATTTGCTTTCAAGTTATTCTCTATATTTTTTTGATTTAATCGATCAACCATAGAATGACAGCAATTTCAAGCCAAATATAATATTACAATATGCTATGATCGGCTACTTCTATCGCATGAGACAATTATTATTATTTTGTGGTTATATGTACTTCATGCTTAGTTAATAGTAATTGGTATATAGAAAAATAAATAAATTAATATGTAAACTTGATCATGGTACAGCCTTAATGCCCTTGGCGACTTTTAAATTTTTGTTGCCGTTTTAGACCAAAATATAATTTATGCGATTATTGTTCCTATACGCAAGCGAAGTGTGACGTCACTGAACATCCGTGGATGCAAGAAAATGTTAATCGTCCTATGTTAATCGCCCATTGGATTTTTTGTAAAAAATGATTAAAAATCGAAGAAAATTATTTCCCGATTTTAATCCCCATATTTGGGTACATATATGTATTAGTTATCATGTGCATGTGTTAGATTGAGTTATTTTGCTGTCAAATTGACAAAATTTTAATTTTAAATTTCAAAACTCTGTCGTTCTTGACGCTTATTGTATTTGGTGATCAAAAACGTAATACGAAAATATACATGCCAGATGTATATTTTCGTAATATGCATTGTACGAAATATTGTTTCATAATATTCATTACTGTCTTAAAATAAGTTGTTAAAATAACCATGATTTTTGAAAGGAATTAAATTATGTTCGCCAAATAATTTGGCGATATTTTATTTTTCTACCAAGGATGACCGATATCAAATCTATTCCGCTACAGCATATTAGTATCTTATATTAGATACTTTATTTAGACATTTGAAAACAAATTTGACTTCAAATTATGATAGAATATTTATCATTTCCCTTTTAATCAGTATATTAGTTGGATATTGTGTAAATATCATCCTTTGAAATGAAATGTTTGTGTTTTCAATCGAATATGGAAGTTTGGCATTTTTTTTTTCTAGAGTTTTGAAATTAAAAATTCAAATTTTGTCAATTTTACAACCAAAATAACTAAATCTAATGCATGGACATGATAACTAATACATATCTATACCTAAATACGGGGATTAAAATCGGGAAATATTTTTCCTCGATTTTTAATAATTTTTTACAAAAAATCCAATGGGCGTTTAACATAGGAAATATTTTTCTTGCATCCACGAACGGCCAGTGACGTCATCACTTCGCTTGCGTATTTCTTTCTATCTTTTCCTTTGCGAAAAATGTCCGATCTACTTCAGCATCAAAATTATAAAAAATTGTCAAGAATTATCAATAAGAAAATACCTTTAATATATTGCTGAATTAGCGTTTATGCCAAGCGTGTTTCATCCGCCATACTAAAAAAAAAAAAAAAAAATCTGAAGTTGAGGTATATAAAAAAATGCTGTGAAATAAAATTCAGAAGAAATATGTTAGATTTGTAATATTACTATTTCATTTTAAAATTATAAAGTGTCATTTTCTCATCGACCAATTTAACATTTAGTAATTTCTTATTTTTCGCGTGAAAGAATATTTCATTTTATGCTGAAAATAATAAATAAATACATCTCGTAAACTTTTTTTGGCAACAATTAAAAATTTAAATGGCTTATATTAAGTCAATATAAGAGTCAATAAGTTTATTATTTTCATATTTTAATTAATTTTAAAGATTTTTTCAATTTTTTTTTCCTAAACCATCCCTGACCTATAAGGAAAAAAACAAAAAAAGAATGGTCGAAATCGGTCAAGCCGTTTACGATTTTATAAATAACATACAGACAAACATTCATTTTTATATATATAGATGTATTTTTAAAAGTTGCTTCTTCAGAATCTTTGCAAGCGTGATTTTAAACCTGGCAATATTTTAAAGATATATACAGAATATAAATCATCATCATAAATTGACTAAAAAACGCATTCATAAAAAAGTATAATCAAAATAGGATTTTTTTTTTCTTTTAGCAAAAAATTATGCCAAAATGCATAAAATGTCACGCGCCGTTTTATTGTGGCTGCTATACTATTCCGCTTAGTAACTTGATAGCGACATCCACGCGATAATGCGTGATTGGCCGTTTGGTGAGAACTCGTATCACGCGATATCGCGTGATTGGCAATTAACGTGTTAAAGAAGTTTTTTTTTTTTGGGGGGGGGGGGGCTGGGGGGGGAGTGATTTTTGCAAACGAAAAAATTCATTTAGTGCAATAAATAAAATTAAAATAAAAAAAACTCAAAAATGTATACAGAAGTATTAGAACAGCATCTGTTAGAGTATGGTTATCCACTACGAGGTTAAGACTTCATACTTCAGGCGAGACATCCTTCACATACATCTAAGCTTTAAAAAAAAAAAAAATGATTTTAACAAAATAAAGTAAATGTTCTGAATTGACCACCAAATTCCCTTGATTTAAGCTTTTGCGCTCGGCATATTTTCCGTAAGACACGCCTTTTGGCGTTCCTTTAAAGCGTCACATGTATGGTTTCCAACTTACTACCTTTTGGCTACCGAAAAATTGTAATAATTTGTTTTATTTTACTTCATCATTAAATAAAATAAATCTTTCTGTTAAAATTTTCCGGGCCGAAAAGTAGCCTATAGTATACACGTTTTAGAAAAATAACATTTCATTTGCAGAGGAACACCTTAAGGCGTGGCTCGATTTTTTAATGATCCCTCAGAAGGTACATACAAGCGATAAGGGTTAAATGTAATTGAAAATGTTTGGGGACTACTCGCAAGAAAAATTTATAAAAATGGGAATCAATGTTCAACTTTAAAAGATCTCGTTAATTCTATTTATGATGCATTGAATGAGTTAGGTGTAAATTATTTAGAAGACCTAGTAAAAAGTATCCAGACAGGATGGCACAATGGTTACAAAGAAACGACGGTGGAAATTGTTAATTATTTTTAAAATGACCTTTGAACAATAAATATTCTTTGTTTCTTTAAAATTGTGGATTAGCATACTTCATGTTGTTTGATTTATTTGGATATATTTTTATTTTAAATTTTAAACTCAATTTTTTTTTTTCTTTTTTTGATAAAATTAATTTTACTGTTGTAATTTTAAATATGATTCAGTAAAAATAACTATTGTTTGAATTTTTACTAACATTTTTTAAATTAATACCTGCCCTTATAATTATGAACCTCAGTGTAATTACCCACAGAATAAATCTTTGTTTCTGCCTAAGTAAGCTAACGTTTTGAATTCGTGAACTGATTTAGATTTTTTTCTATTTAAGTTTTTTTTTTTTTTTTTTTTTAATTTCTTTATATATTTTGTTTGTTTCTGCTTAAGGAGACTTGGAATCTTTGACTTGGCACCACTGCTGATTTCATATAAAAGTTTATATTTCTATTCAATATTTATAACTTGAACTATATTAGGTTTGTTCAGTAAAATATATATTCAGGCAACAATTTTTATGGCTTTTAATACATTTTTCACAGATTTTAAATTTTTAAATTGCATTTTTTCTCAGTTTGCATTTTTGCATAAATTCATGATCTTCAAAATGCTGAAATTTCTACAGATCTCTCTATATATAAACGGCTAAGAGATTTTCTTGGACTTTTTGTTTGTGTAATGACGCAAGTTGCCACCAAATTTTCATACTTTAGTTAATTAAAAAAAATCTAATTGTCCGCTCGATAAGTTAATTAATCCGACTGATTCAGGAAAATTGCCCCTTTCATTTGGTACCTTATTTGTAACGAAATGTTGATTAGATTTTTTAAAGTTAATTAAAATATGAAAGAATAACCTGGTGAAAGCTTTAAAAATGAACATTTAAATTTTTAATTATTGAAAAAAAAAAAATCCCCCCTACATAAAATGAAATCCGCGTTTGTAATGATCGATAGATGGCTTTTTCTCAACTGAAGTTGTTAGTAAATATAATAGACACGTGTATTTATTATTGTTCTTTCTCCGCCATTACATCATGGAAAATCGATTGCATATTAGGATGCAATGAAAATTATTGCGTTTTATTATTTAATAATTCCACTGTATTTTAACTGCATCTATATGTTATCTTACAACAAAGGTACTTTAAAATAATAATAATAATAAAAATAAAGGTACAAGTATATAGTTGGTCCATAACTGGATTTGGCGATTTTTCTTTGGCACCGTTTTGAACGATAAAAAACGATGCCTTTCTGGATTCTTTGCAATACAATACGCTTTTGTTTACGCTTGGAATCCATCGCAAGCATTTGCAAAAATGGCACTTCGCCATAATTACCAAAGAAAAATCACCAAATGCACTTGTGGACCAATACTATAGTTGTTCCATGACATCCATGAAATGTGATCGTTTTCCTTTTGCTCGTTAGCGAAGAAAACGATCAGCTTTATCTAAAATATTTTATAATTAAAACAAAATTAAACGTATTATTACTTGTGAAATCCTCAGGTGCGAAATGTTTCGAACAAACAGTCATTCTTGACGATACTTCTTTCCCAATTCGTAAACGTTTAATCCATTCAGACTTTCTACTAACTAAAGCTTTATTTCCATTAGCGGCGGCAACTGGAATTTTAAATTTGTCATTTGTAAACAAATGGAAGCTTAATTCCGGATTTCTTGATCCATTGGAGTTACACTGTGGCACACAGCAGCATGTGTTATCTTTTTTGCCAGATTTATTCATCCTAACGAATATACAGCAGCAGCAAGCAATGGCGTCTCAACGAAAGCGTGAAAGCTATCCGTTCAGTGGTGGTCTTAATTTCACTTTATTCCACCAGCATTTCATTACAATCGCGGATATGCTTTCACGTGAAAAATAAAAAAAAATATAGGTAAAATATTAAGTTAGCTCATGCACATGAAAAAATGAAAATATGAAAATGGAGTAAAAAAAAAAAAAAAAAAAAAAAAAAAACAATTTAGATAAAGTTGCACGAGAGTTCCAAAAATTAACGGAAATATAAATGAACCAAATGAACGTTAAATAAATAAAATAGTCGTCTGCTCAGTCACGTGATATTGAAAAACAAAGAATCGAATTCAGTAAATATTGTTCTTAAGAGCAAAAAATATTAATATTCAATATAAAATAAAATAAAAGTTATATTGTGCATTTGTAAACAGTAGAATAATTGTATTTGTGAGTTCAATAATTTTTAAGAATACTTTGTACGTTTATTTAATTTCACAAGTAAGAATCGATTTTTTTTATATTGTAGTGAAACTGTTACATTAACTGATTTAGCAATAAATAGTTGATGTTGATCGATTCACTACCTTCATTGATTTCATAAATTTAAAAATGATTTCATTAACAAACTTTGATCTACTGGCACGCAGAAGCATCTGACCCAGTTTTGTACATTTCGAGTTAGATCTTAAAATTTTTCACGCATTCAGAATTCGGTTCGTTCCCGAACCGGAGCTTTTCTAGTATTTAAGAAAGAAAAGATTGCATATTATTTTTTAATGTTTAATCGAATTTACTTAAAATAATTAGGGTTGGGTTTTGAAATTTATTCATTAGTTTTGGGGGAAAAATTAAAAATGCATGTCTATGTAAAAATTTGAGAATAATAATAATAATAATTTTTGTTCTATTTTTGTGTTATTTTTTTTTTTTTTAAGATATTGCAAAAATCGATCCCTGATTCTTTTAAGTCGGTTTTTTTAAATATAAAAAAAAAAAAAAAAAAAAAAAAAAAAAAATCTTTTCTTAAATATCTGTAGAAGTTTTATCATTTAAAAAATCAGGAATTCATAAAAAAATGCAAACAGGGAAACACATTTCAAAGATTTCAGACCAGCAAAAAAAAATATATCAAAACCCATAAGAACTGTTGTCTGAATGCATATTTCATTGAACAAACTTAATATAGCTCAGTTTATAATTATTAAATGCACTGAGAAAAAGAAATATACCGCCTTCATCTAGAACGAATAAATGATTATTTTCTAAAACCCCAAACTAGAAATATAGATTTCCGAGATAGCGTATAAGGCACGCCAATAAGCTGAATAAACAAAATGATCGAGAATTTCTGACCTATACATTTCTAGACGGCGAAACAATATCCCGAATCCTTTCTATTACGAGAAATTCTCACTTGATTTTCCAGAATTGGGTTATAAACCAAGATTATAATTGCTAAACTCGCCTCTTGTATTCGCATTTATTTGCAGAGATTTTTAAATAAGTTTGACCTCGATAATATAGGCAAATGCTCTTGAATACAAACAGGGTTTTCTAGAACTCTCTTTCAAAGGGGACTAGAATTTATAAGGATGACATGGAGCTATTTTTTTTACTAGAGCCATCATTTAGATTCTTGATGTCAGTTACAGATTTATTTTTCAGTGTGGAAATATAAGCTTTTATAACGTGTTTCAATGGGGCTAAGTCAAACATGCCAATTCACCTAAAGTAAGCAACTGCTTTGGTTTCCAAAAATTATTTTGCTTGTTTCCGCCCAAGTAATCTATGGTGTCGAATTTCTAAACTTATTTCGTTTGTTTCTGTCTAACAAGGAAGCATTCAAAAGGTCTCGTCTTAAAAAAAAAAAAAAAAAAAAAAAAAAAAAAAATTGAAAAACATGTATGTGATTCTACTCGTCATAAAACACCAGAAAGTAAAAAAAAAAATTATCGGCTGAAATGAATTACAGCGACCACAAAAAATTATAAAAATTAAGCATATTTGGCGATTTTACACTGTTAGGCGGTTGATTTTGAGTACTTGGCGAAGAAGCAAAACATGATTCTGTGCGTACACGTCAATCTCGGTGCTAGCGAACTTATCGTCTAACAGCGCTAAATCGCCAAAAATGCTTAATTTTGATATTTTTTTGTGGTCGCTGTAATTCATTTTAGCCGATAATTTTTTCCCCTTTCTGGTGTTTTATGAAGAGTAGAATCACATACATTTTTTTTCAATATTTTTTGAAGACGAAACCTTTTGAATGTTTCCTTGTAAGCTATCAGCTTTTCTGTTATTCATAAATTTATTTCTGTTGTCTTCTATTGTAGGCTTCTTCAAAATCCGCAGAGGAAATGATGAATGTGGAATTGAAGACGGAATTGTTGCTGGTATCCCCAAAGTTTAAGCTGGGTCTCCGTCATACTGTTATGGTTTTACAACCTTATGAACTACCTTAAATGAAATGTTCTAAACAATAAATCAAATAAAAATATACTTTTTAGAAAAAAAAGGACTTTAGAAAATAAAAACTTGTTATTTTTCTTGTTGTTGATTTACTCATTCATGCAATAAATAATTTTTTTTAAATAATTTATATTCTTTTTATTATTAACCCTTTAACTACCCTTTGAGTGTATATACGTTTTTCCGAAGTACAGATCCTTTGTACTGTGCTGCTACCAGAGAAGCTACTGACACGGACTGACAGTGCAATAAAATAAACATGAAACTGATCTTGATAGTGTTTTTGAAAGATTTTTCCGTTTCTGAGTTGAAAGAGAAGTGGCACTTGGAAGCAAATCTCCTAAATTTTCCTCGGCAGGTAAGGGGTTAAGCGTATTTTGCAGAAAATACCTTTTGCATTCTGTGAACAACCTTTCTCTCTACATATTTTAACCCTCTGTCAGTCCAATTTATCTTCACTACTCTAGTCAGGGTTTCGAAATTGCAGGATTTAAATAAAACCAACGCATAAGCATATTCTTCTCTCTCCCCCCCCCCCTGCTGTTTTAACCCTTTGCCGGTCCAATTTAATTTCCCTCCTCTGATTAGTATTTCCATTCAATATCCACCACTAAATTTTAACTGTAACGGTTGCCTAATCATTTCGAAGATTATTTGTCCATCAAGTATAGAAAATATCACTCCTCAGAATTATTGGTGCTAACTGTATAAGAGAATCCCTAAATTTGGTAACACTGTTTTAAGAGCGCTTTGGAGCATTAGGGCCGGCAAAGTGTTAATAAGTGGCGTAAAAAAATCTTTTGACTATTTGATTATAAATCGATTTCAATTTTGTTTGAAAGTAGTACATAAGCTGCGTTTTGTGTCACTCAAGCACATGAGGTTAAAATATTTTCAAAACTTTTTTCTACGAACCATTGCATAGTTTTTACTTATTTTTTTTTTTAAATCTAAATCATGATTTCCATCAAAAAGTTTCTCAAAAAAAAAAAAAAAAAAAAAAAAACAAATAAATATTGTGCAATAGTGAAACCAAAATCATTCAAAGAAAATTATACAGACACGACATTATTTCATTATTTCATTATTTCATTATTTAAAACATGAAAATCTGACATTGACAGATTTTAATTTAGTGCCAGAGGCCTACTGCTAAACTTGTTAATATCGACAAATTCTTCTTTAGTTAATTCGTGACGATCTAAATTCCATGATAAAGTTTTCATTAAATCAAACCAATGTGTTTCAGCTGCAGATATTGTAACAAATAACGTTGGAAGTCCAAACTGTCTTATAGCCGCAAAACAACGTTTTTTCTCTTTTTCCCAATGAGGGGGAGGTGTGCCTTGGGGGGGGACTCATGTCAAAGGTGTGCCTTGGGGGAGGACTCATGTCAAAGTTGTACCTTGGGGGGGGGACTCATGTCAAAGTTGGGCCTTGGGGGGGACTCATGTCAAAGTTGGGCCTGGGGGGGGACTCATGTCAAAGTTGGGCCTTGGGGGGACTCATGTCAAAGTTGTACCTTGGAGGGGACTCATGTCAAAGTTGGGCCTGGGGGGGACTCATGTCAAAGTTGTGCCTTGGGGGGACTTCATTCAATAAATCCCCATTCAATAAACCGACTTAAATAGCACTATTAAAAGGGTATTATAAAAATTCGACAACGCTGTACCGACTGAAATAGGGGTACCTTGGGGGGGAATCATGTCAAAGTTGGGCCTGGAGGGGGGACTCATGTCAAAGTTGTGCCTTGGGGGGACTTCATTCAATAAATCCCCATTCAATAAACCGACTGAAATAGGCCCTTAGCACTATTAAGAGTGTATTATAAAAATTCGACAACTGTACCGACTGAAATAGGCCTCTAGCACTAAAAAAAAAAAAAAAAAAAAAAAAAAGATAGCACTACCATAGCCTTTTAAACTAGATACCTTCCGCGTGGCTCGGAAACTTGGCAACAGTTCAAGCGGTAGACAGCGACACCTGGTACAGATTACGCGAATTTTTTATTCAACAGCCACCAAATATTTTTAAAAGTGGGATTTGATATACATAAAAGGCGAATAGAATCGAAGAAACGTCGATTATATACAGTCGGTAACAAAAGTGTCCAAACACTAGCAAAAATTCCTATGTAAAAAATGTGCACTTCATGCAGTTTTGTTAAATAAATCCTTGTCGAATCCTGTTTTTAGTCAGTCTAAGAGCATGATTCGATAAGGATTTATTTAACAAAACCGTATGAAGTGTACATTTTTTACACAGGAATTTTCGCTAGTGTTCGGACACTTTTGTTACCGACTGTATATCATCTATCACTTCTTAAAACTATTGGTGACAGTTGAATAAAAAAGTCATACAATCTGTACCAGGTGGCGCTGTCTACCGCTTGAACTGTTGCCAAGCTTCCGAGCCACGCGGAAGGCATCTAGTTTAGGAGGCTATGGTACTACTGGATGGTTTAATTAAAATTCCACAAATTTGATCAGTGGACCATTTATTAAATGGGTTCAAATGAAAAAAAAAAAATCTATATATTGGGGCCACTACAAGACTTTCATCTATTTTCTCATACAAATTCATACAGCATATATTATTTATTAAAATTATTTTCCATGATGAATGCAAACGATTTTCATCTCAGTATATAAACATTAAATTCCAAAAGAAAGACATTTTTTTTGTCAACATGAAAGGAAAGAAGTCCCCCCCCCCTTCTTAAAGACGAAAATTTTCGATAAATAATTTCTTTTATTGGGACATAACTATTGACTGTTTATGTTCGAATTATAGGGGTCTGGCCAAGGTGTGCTTCAGTAAATATGTATGTTACGTAGTTTATTGACGCAGCGGTGATCGTTGTTTAGCGGCCATATCTGCAATGAAAGGTATATTAGCAATATATTAAGAAGAAGTCCATTTGCTGTCATCAAGATGCTTTTATTGAATAAATCTTCCAAAAATTCAAGTATTAATATTCCACACAAGTTGGTACAGAGCGTTGTAAATTGTTTTATAATGAAATACAAAATTCCAGGGTTAAATGTTGAGATTGTCGCATGAGATGGGGGAGAGAGCGAAAGTAATTCAGTCTTTACAAAACGATGGTTTGGAACAGATCTGAGTTCCTTACACTAGAACAGATCCGAGATGTCTGAAGAAAAAGAGCCAAATTTTAGAAAAAAAAAAAACAGCCAAAAGAATGCCAAGCTATTTCTTTGTCTTTACAATATATTAATACTAAATTTTGAATATAAAAATGTCGTTACATCGATTTGGCATAAAAAGCATCGCCAGGTATGAGTCATCTTTAACGTATGAAAAACAACCCCTTTGCTAGACGCCAGTTGGTCGATGAAAATCCATTATAAATCTATTTTTAGAACTATAATGACCTGCTTGAAATAATAATAGCTTTTAATATAAATATGAGGGTAATAAATATAAACTGAAATGATTGTTTTTTATTTTATTAATAGCTATTTATGCTAGGAAAATGCTGATAACGAATTTTAAATTACCCTGCCAAAAATAAATAATTATAGCTAAATTGATTTAATCCTTTCAGGGAAAAAGTAAAAACGGAATTCTTTTTCAAAAGCCCCGATATAAAAATTGCTTTATGTTATTCCTAGAGCAATGTGTTTGTAACCATAAAGGACAAAGAACACTATTAAATGAAAGATTTTGATTTGTAAATAAAACGGGAAATTCTATATAATTAATTAATTGAATTACATAAATTAACTAGTATGTTGTGGCCACCACGAGACTTTCTTTTATATTTTCCTATACAAATTCACTCAGTAACAATATAAAAAAAAAAAAAAAAAAAATCCAAGTTATTTTTTTTTTCGTTAAAAGTAAAAAAAAAATCGATAACTTTGTTTTAAATTACCACATATTTATAGTTCAACCATTCGTTTTAAAGGTATTGACGAGACCTTTCGAAAGATACCCATCTTGAAAATTTACCCCACCCCAGAGGGTACTTCCCCCAGGAGGGGAAGCGATGCCCCCACATGCACAATTTTTTTTTCCTAATTAACTACTACTATTAGCAATAATTCATATTAATTTTACAATCACAGGTTAAGAATAACTCTCATTATGTACATTTATACGAAATTTTGTCCTATACTACCATGTTAAAAATTTAGAAGAAATACGATCACAGCGCCTCCTGTTGTGCGATTGATCCCCAAATCTAATCAGCACCAGTTTATGTCAGGAGCCAACTAAATACCAAGTTTTGTTAAATTTCGTTTAAAAAAAAAAAAAATTAAGATTTTTTTTCTAAGTTTTTTTTCGTAAAAAGTAAAAAAAAATCGATAACTTTGTTTTAAATTATCACAGATTTATAGTTCAACCATTCGATTTAAAGGTACTGACGAGACCTTTCGAAAGATACCCATTTTGAAAATTTACTCCCTTCGAGGGGGGACTTCACCCCCAGGGGGGTTCACGAGGCTCCTACACATGCAAAATTTTTTTCCCAGTTGACTATCTCTGTTATAAATAATTCTTGTAAATTTCATAATGATTACTAAAAAATAATTCTCTTTATGCACATTTATACAAATTTTTGCCCTTTATCACCATGTTAAAAATTTAGAAAAAGCGGGATGGCAACACAACCTGTCAGACGATTTTTACCAAAAGTTGATAGGCACTAATTTATGTCAAGGTGCAACTACATACCAATTTGTATGAAATTCTGTGCAGTAGTTCCTGAGGTACAGTTGCCACAAAATTTTGTCACACACACACACACACACACACACACACACACACACACACACACACACACACACACACACAGACAGACAGACAGACAGACAGACAGACATTTTCTAAAAATGGTCAAATCGTGTTCTACAGCTCTCAAAACGTGTAAATCCATCAAAAACCCGAGGTCGAAAATTTTTACGAATCCAATACTTTCTTCTATTGAATGTAGAAGAAAGTAAAAAAGATTTTTTTTATTATTTATATTAATCCCTCCTATTTGTTTTAATATTAAATTTGAATAAATAAATAAACTTTTAAAGGACATATGTGTGAACCCTCACACATATATCTCCCCTTCGACTGGAAAGAAAAAAAAATTGAAAGGTAATGCAAAAATATCGCTCTCTCTCACATCAAGACAAATACATACTATAAATTTTAACATACTTTCTATATAAAACCAATATTACTTCAAAAATATTTTTCATTTTACAAAGCGGCTGATAATGTAAAATTGAGCACCAAATGTATAACACCAATGATTAATTAGAACTTGTTTTTACAGGACATAATTATCTTTCATAAGATGCAAGAATGTATATTGAAATCACGACATTATAATTATAAAATAAGCAATGCAATGTAGTATTTATAATAATTTACAGCTGTATGACAATGTATTTATTCAACAAATTTTTGAAAATGTATGACAATTGAAGGTAAGGAAAAAAAATCAATAATTACAAAAGTAAAATATTTTATGTATTTAAAGTTTATAGAATATGTTAATTTGCTTGAAACTATTTATTATTTACTAATTTTATTATTAATTTCAATATAATAATATTTTAATAAGATATTTTGGTATGAAAAAATATTTTAGAATATAAAGAAAGTACCAGAATGCCAATATGTGAAGACCTAAAATTTATACAAATTGAGCCAGTGTGTGTGTGAATCAGTACACAAATCGTAATTGACACTGTGGGTTGTGAGGCCACAGCCAAAAATACGTACTGAGTTAGGGAGTGAAACAGAAGAGGCGTATATCGTCTGTAAATAAAATTACAGCAAGCATTCTGCAACACGACATAGTTAAATGTCTTTTGTTTGTGTAAAGGTAATCGAAAAAAATAAAAAAAAAAGGTAGGCCAATTAATAAAATAATAGGACACAAGTATAAAGTCTGGCAAAAATTAAAAAGAATAAATAACAACAATAATTATTATTTTTTAATTACCATTGCCATTATTTATGTTCAATTATAATTAAATATTTCTAAAAAAATAAAAAGTAAGTTCATTTTCAAACATTATGTGGTTTAAAATAATGAAGAAAGATATCAATATACTATTAATTCCCTTTTCCTTAACGAATATAATCTATATATATAAAAATGAATGTTTGTCTGTATGTGCTTTATAAAATCGTAAACAGCTAGACCGATTTCGATCATTCTTTTTTTGTTTTTTTCCTTATAGGTCAGGGATGGTTTAGGAAAAAAAAAAAAAATTGAAATATCTTTAAAATTAATTAAAATATGAAAATAATAAACTTATTGACTTATATTGACTTAATATAAGCCATTTAAATTTTTAATTGTTGCCAAAAAAAGTTTACGAGATGTATTTATTTATTGTTTTCAGCATAAAATGAAATATGCTTTCACGCGAGAAGTAAGAAATTACTAAATGTTAAATTGGTCGATGAGAAAATGACACTTTATAATTTTAAAATGAAATAGTAATATTACAAATCTAACATATTTCTTCTGAATTTTATATCACAGCATTTTTTTATACACCTCAACTTCATATATATATATATATATATATTTTTTTTTTTAGTATGGCGGATGAAACACGCTTGGCATAAACGTTAATTCAGCAATATATTAAAGGTATTTTCTTATTGATAATTCTTGACAATTTTTTATAATTTTGATGCTGAAGTAGATCGGACATTTTTCGCCAAGGAAAAGATAGAAAGAAATACGCAAGCTAAGTGATGACGTCACTGGCCGTTCGTGGATGCAAGAAAAATATTTCCTATGTTAAACGCCCATTGGATTTTTTGTAAAAAATTATTAAAAATCGAGGAAAAATATTTCCCGATTTTAATCCCCGTATTTAGGTATAGATATGTATTAGTTATCATGTCCATGCATTAGATTAAGTTATTTTTGTTGTAAAATTGTCAAAATTTGAATTTTTAATTTCAAAACTCTAGAAAAAAAAATGCCAAACTTCCATATTCGATTGAAAACACAAACATTTCATTTCAAAGGATGATATTTACACAATATCCAATTAATATACTGATTAAAAGGGAAATGATAAATATTCTATCATAATTTGAAGTCAAATTTGTTTTCAAATGTTTAAATAAAGTATCTAATATAAGATACTAATATGTTGTAGCGGAATAGATTTGATATCGGTCATCCTTGGTAGAAAAATAAAATATCGCCAAATTATTTGGCGAACATAATTTAATTCCTTTCAAAAATCATGGTTATTTTAACAACTTATTATAAGACAGTAATGAATAATATGAAACAATATTTCGTACAATGCATATTACGAAAATATACATCTGGCATGTATATTTTCGAATTACGTTTTCGATCACCAAATACAATAAGCGCCAAGAACGACAGAGTTTTGAAATTTAAAATTAAAATTTTGTAAATTTGACAGCAAAATAACTCAATCTAACACATGCACATGATAACTAATACATATATGTACCCAAATATGGGGATTAAAATCGAGAAATAATTTTATTCGATTTTTAATCATTTTTTACAAAAAATCCAATGGGCGATTAACATAGGAAATCATTTTCTTGCATCCACAGACGGTCAGTGACGTCACACTTCGCTTGCGTATAGGAACAATAATCGCATAAATTATATTTTGGTCTAAAACGGCAACAAAAATTTAAAGTCGCCAAGGGCATTAAAGCTGTACCATGATCAAGTTTACATATTAATTTATTTATTTTTCTATATACCAACTACTATTAACTAAGCATGAAGTATATACTATAACCACAAAATAATAATAATTGTCTCATGCGATAGAAGTAGCCGATCATAGCATATTGTAATATTATATTTGGCTTGAAATTGCTGTCATTCTATGGTTGATCGATTAAATTAAAAAAATATAGAGAATAACTTGAAAGCAAATATTATGTACATCACGTATAATGTTGCTCATATATAACTAGGATTCAAATATAAAGGGCTACTTCAAAATTTTCGATACTGTCCGTATCGAAATTGTCATATATGATAAGCATCTAAATGGAAGCCCAAGGGTAAGTCATTGTCGTAGGCAATAGGGACAGGTATCGCAGAATGCGAGGACGAACAAGGCGCTGCCGAAGGTAGCGGGAACCCAAAGCGAACTTTTGAGCGATTTCAGTATTATTATTTTCTCTTTTTTTCATAAAACTATATAGAAAAGAGTTTCCTTTAAATATAGTGACCAGCGAAGCGGGCAAAGCCTGCTAGTAATTTATAAAACATGAATCACAATTGAAAAGTGTAAATTGTCAACATGGACAAATTCTAATAATATTTTTATATGTTATTCATGATGTTTGTATTTAATAATCATTAAATAATTGAGAAATACCAAATGTTAAACTTGTTAAGAATGCTTTTTAAGAATGATACCTTTTTTTTTTTTTTTTTTTTTTGGTGTGTGTGTATGTGTGTTTAGATCACTTACGTCTTGGACAAAGATGTGTAAATGACTTATTTATTATTAGAACCTATACATTTTGTAATATTTATTTATTTATTTATTTTTATTTCTTGTGTATATGTGTGACAACACCCAAAAGGGATTTGGTAAATTTGAAATGTCTAATAGTATAAGACATTGTTTACCTCTCAATTAAGAATAATCTTATTGATATGCAATCAGAAGAATGTGTGTGTACAAGATTGAAAATAAAATGTGTGTGTGTAAGAAAAAGTACACATATGAAACAATTGTGTAAAAAGAAACATGTCAATACATAATTTTTAGAAAAAGAAAAAGATGTGATATTGTAAAAATGTAATTCTGTATTTTATGTATACATGTATTGTAAAATTTGTAAGTTGAAGTGCAAAAGATCCTTTAAAAATTAAAAGAAAATGTAATAAGTACAAGCAACTATTTAAAATGTATCAAAGAAATATAAAATTAGCAAATAGTAATTGATAAAACTACAATGTTAGCATTATTTAAAATTGTTTGTTTCTTTGTTCATTCTTTATAAAATATTGCAAGGTAAGCCATGTGAAATAATGTGTAAGATGGATAAAATTTTATCATTATTATTATTATTATTATTATAAATAATTTATCTTTTATAAATCTCTAACTATATTTTATAAAAAGTAGACTAACAAAAACTAAAATTAAAATATTGCTGATCACCTGACATGTGAACACATGACATGCCAAACAATTAAGTCAGAGAAAAGTGTATAAACTCAGAAGAGAACATGGCTGAATAATTGGGTTGTGAGGCCAATTAAAACATGCCATAATGTGTGAAATGTGTCAAAACGTGTAAAAAAATGCGTAAAATAACTATTGAAAAAATTTGTCATTTAACCGTACCCCAAATTAGTCAAATGACAATGAAGTTCTGACCCAAAAGTAAGCATATATAAGAACACATGTACATAATGCAGCAAAATATACATAGAAAGAAACGCATAATTCTGTTACTTATTGTTTGAACTTTTAATTTGAAGTATGTAAGGTGAAAAGTTTTTTTTTTTTTTTATTTAAACATGTATGAATATTGCATGAGTGTGCATATGTTGAAAGTGTACATATTTTATATTCAAGTACATGCAGTAAAATTGTTGGTATAAATGGGTCCACAGAGTGAAAAGCAGAGTCTTTTAAACAATCACAACATTTAATAATATAGAAAAGTAGAATAACATAATGCGGGCATTTCTTGCCGCACGCTTAGCAAAGCTTTCTCGTATAGACTCTTATAAACCTCTCTTTCTCAGAGAAGCGAAGATGCGCTGTTGATTACGTAATACAGTTACGTCACATCTGACGTCATGACAGGTGTGAGCTGGTTAACAGATGATATGAGGAAACATGCATTGAAATCCTTCATTTCCCCCTTATTCAATAAATGTTTCGAAAATAAAACATATTTATGCATTATAATAGCATATTAAAAATTACAGAAAATTATTTTTATGCAAGAGTTACTTAAAATAAGAAAAGTGTTAGTAAAGAAATACAATTATAAGCAAATAATTATGGTTAATATAATAAAATAAAATACGTAAAATATAAGCAGTTAATTTCTTAATGAAAACACAGTTTAAATATATATATTTTTTTAAGTTCTTCAGTCCTGAGTATTAAGTCCTATCATACCACAACATTTTTCATGTTTATATGCATTTAAACTTTTTGTTAAAATATCTGCAGGTTGTTCATCTGATGAAATATATTTAATGTCAATTAGTTTATTATTGTAAACTTCTCGCACAAAATGATGACGAATGTCAATGTGCTTAGATCGATTGTGATGAACAGGATTTTTTACTAATCTCAGTGCAGATTGATTGTCGCACACGATTGCAGTAGGACTTGATACAATTTTAGGATCCAATTCTTTTAAGAAATTTCTAACATGAATTGTCTCTTTTGCGGATTCAGACAGAGACATGTATTCAGATTCTGTTGTGGATAGAGCAACGGTTCGCTGCTTTCTAGATTCCCAAGAAATAGGTCCACCGGCATATTTAAAGACGTATCCTGTATATGATTTTCTATCATTTATATCCGATGCCCAATCGGCATCAACAAATGCTGTCAATGGTTTATCGTCTCTGTAATACACAATTCCTAAATTTCTAGTGCCATTGAGATACCTTAGTATTCTTTTAGCAGCTATCCAGTGAGGTTTTCCTGGATTGTTATTAAACTGACTTAAATAATTTACAGCATGGGTGATATCTGGTCTGGTAGCAACCGACAGATACATAAGAGAACCAATTAATTGTCTATAAGGAATTTTTGACATGTATGATTTCTCTTCTTCTGTATTTGGACACATTTGTTTAGTTAATTTTACACTGCTATCTAAAGGTGTATTCACCACTCTAGAATCTTCCATATTAAATTTATTTAGTAAATCTTCAATGTATTTCTTTTGTGTTATAGTGATGCTGTCCCTATCTTGATTAAATTCAATGCCTAAGCAATAATGCAGAAGGCCCATATCTTTCATTTTGAAAGATTCTACTAATTTATTTCTTATATCAAAATAGTGCTCTTCACTTTTAGTGAGACAAATTAAATCGTCGACATAGACGATTATAATAGCATCAAAAGGATATTTTGAGTAATAGACACATTTGTCGGAATTCAAAGGGTTAAATTTCTTTTTTCTCAATTTCTCATCTAATTTCTTAAACCACTGTCTTCCTGACTGAAGTCCATACAAAGACTTCGTTAATAAACACACTTTATTTTCATGTATATCATTTTCAAATAATTCAGGAAGTTCCATAAAAATTTCTTCATTCAAATTGCCGTTAACATATGCCATAAGAAAATCTAACTGGTATGCTGTGAAACCATTCTGGATAGCATACGCGATTGCAGTTCTTATAGAACTTAATCTGGCTACTGGTGAAAAATTTTCCTCAAAATCTATACCTTGTTTCTGTGAACACCCTTTGGCAACCAATCTGGCCTTAAATTTTTCAATTTGACCATCTGGTTTGAATTTTGTTTTTAAAACCCATTTACACCCAATTACCTTTTTATCTTTTGGTCTATCTACAATTTCCCAAGCGTTTTGCTTAACTAAAGAATCATATTCTAATTTCATCGCGTTTTCCCAATTTTTAGCATAATCTCCATTTAGCGCGTCGATTACGCTGGGATTAATTTCATTAAATGAGTTATCAGCTAATTGAGAAGTTTCATCTTTATATTTTGTATCTGTAATACACTCCTTATGAGACTTTTGAAAGTTCCAACTTTTAATTTTTTTAGGTCGGCCTGGACCGCGTTTAAAAGGAGGATTGTTTATCCCTTCCTTTTGTTTACATTTATCGTAAGCACTCTCTTCCCCTCCACTCACATCTTCTACGTTCCCCCTTCAGAAAGCGAGTGGCTCGCTTCCCCCCCTTTCCAAAAAGAGAAACTTTCTCCGTTGAATTCAGGGGGATAGGAAATCGATCCGCTGTTTTCCCCCCTTTGGATGTCTGCGGTTTGAGTAGGGATAGGAGTTTCATTTTTAATATTACAATCATTGCATTTATTCTCAGACGGAAAAATTAATTCTAATTGATCAGTAGTGGCTGAATCATTTGTTTCAAATTCGTCTATAAATCGAACATCACGACTTATGACAATTTTTCTGGTATCCTTATTCCATAATCTGTAAGCGCGTGATTCATTTGAATAGCCAACGAATATATGTTCGTGTGACCTAGCTTCAAACTTTCCTTTTGATTTTTTATTTAGAACAAAACATTTCTGTCCGAAAATTTTAAAATAGTTAACAGTTGGTTTATAACCGAAAAACAATTCAAAAGGGGTTTTATTTTCTTTAATTCCTTTAGTGGGACACCTGTTTCTAATATATGCAGCGCAATTTACTGCTTCAGCCCAGAATGTATTTGGAAGGTTTGATTGCATTAATAAACACCTCGCCATTTCGCATAATGTACGATTTTGTCTTTCAATTCTAGAATTTTGCTGAGGGGTCATTGGTGATGAATATTCGCGTTTGATACCGCATTCTTCAATATATTTATTGAATTCCTCGCCACAATATTCCAATCCATTATCAGTATGCAGTATTTTAATTTTTTTCCCTAATCGATTTTCGACTGCTGCTTTATATCTCCGGAACGCGTACTTAGCTTGATCTTTTGTTTTTAGAAAATTTACTTCAATGTAACGAGATTTATCATCCAAAAAAGTAATAAAGTAACGTGATCCGCCATGGGATTTAACATTTATAGGGCCACATAAATCAGAATAAACTACTTCTAATAATTCCTTACTATGAAATTTGTTTTCTTTACAAAATGGTTTCACAGTTTGTTTAGACTGAATGCATACTTTACAATCTTTTAAAGAATCTTTTTCATTAAAATTTAAATCTCTTAACATATTTTCAGATTTTAATAATTTTAAATCTTTTTCATTTAAATGTCCTAATTTTAAATGCCATTTATGAAAGTTGCTTACCTGAGTTGTTGCAGCGATATCCACCTGCGGCTGAAAAAAATATAAATTACCTTTTCTCGTAGCACTTATAATTAGAGAGCCGTCCTGCTCCGTAATTTTTGCACATTTTTCGGTAAATACAACTCGGCAGTTGTTTGCTGTAGCTTTTGATATAGACATTAAATTGCATTTCAATTTTGGAACGCACAAAACATTTGTTAACTTTAAATTGGTTACAGCGTGATTACCGGGAACTTTTAATTTGACTGTTCCAACACCTGTGATCTCCGCTGTTTCATCTACAGCTAATTTTATAAATGATCCAATTCTAGGTTCGAAATCTATAAACAAATTCTTGTCATGAGCCATATGTGATGTCGTACCGCTACCGAGACACCACTCGGAATGTTCTTGGAAAGAGTTACTGGCTGCCATCGTGAACTCTGTACTATCTTCAACCATGAAAGATCTATCTTTGTATTTATTCGACGAAGTGAATTTTCTGTCTGAGATCTTCTTTCTGCATTCTGAGGCTTTATGCCCTACTTTTGAACAGTAATTGCATTTGAAGATTGCATAATTTCTTTCGCCATACGTGTTCTTGTTCTGCACAGGCTTCAAGATTTCTCTTTTGTTCTTTTCAGGAAGATTTTTCTTGTGAGTCGTAAAATACGCATTTGATGATTCTTGATGCTTTTTATTTTTTCTTGACTCATTCTTCCATCATTTTAATTTTTAGAGCTTCAGGCTGCGGCAATTCATCTCTTGCTTCTATGGCGCACCTGAAATTTTCATAGCTGTCAGGAATACTGTATAAGAGCAAAATTGATAATAAATCTTCGGCTACTTGAATGTCCATTTCTTTTAGCTTGTCCACTATATCAAAGAAAATATTGAGGTGATCGGACATATTTTCACTGTCATTCATTTTCTTAAAGAGTAGCTGCTTCAACAGGGTGGCTTTCTTTGCCGGTCCTCTCGATTCGTAAACTTCTTTTAATTTATTCCATACTTCATTTGAGGTGGTACATTGTTTAATATGACACAACTCACTTGGGGTAATTGCTAGGATTAAATCGGCTCTAGCTTTACGGTCAATTTCGAGCCATTTTTCTTCACCTTCGGCGCCTTCATCGGGCTTAATTTTCGTTCCGTTAGCATAACTCCAGTGATCATTCTTGATTAAAACAGCTTCTATCTGCAGCTTCCAGGTGTCAAAATTATTTTTGGATAACTTTTCTATATTTAATACTTGCGACATATTTAATCAGCTATAGTAGCTTCTTTATAAAAAATAGAATCAAAAATACTTTTGATTTCAGCCCTTAGGCTTAACTGTAAATCGCACTTTCGTTTTAGCGAATGTTAATTTAAATTTTTAAAAAGTCCGCAGTAAGATGCGTGTCTCTGGGCCCATAACCATTGTTGGTATAAATGGGTCCACAGAGTGAAAAGCAGAGTCTTTTAAACAATCACAACATTTAATAATATAGAAAAGTAGAATAACATAATGCGGGCATTTCTTGCCGCACGCTTAGCAAAGCTTTCTCGTATAGACTCTTATAAACCTCTCTTTCTCAGAGAAGCGAAGATGCGCTGTTGATTACGTAATACAGTTACGTCACATCTGACGTCATGACAGGTGTGAGCTGGTTAACAGATGATATGAGGAAACATGCATTGAAATCCTTCAAAAATAATCAATACAATGTGTGTTTATTTATTTCATTTTGTTAGTTTTTTTTTTTTTTTTTAAATTTATATATATATATATATTTTTTGTAAAACAATTAGCGAATGCTTGAAAAAAATAATGTTTGAATAATAAGATAAATGTAAGATGTGGTTTACCCAACACAATTTTCGGTGTTGAAAATTTAAACTTATAGTCAAATATAAGCACATTATATAAAAACAATCTGCATAATATATAGACCAAAGCAACACAATTGTGTTAACAGGGAGAGTGTGTTTATGTAAATTTATTTTATTTATTTTTTTAACAAGAAGCTGTGATAACATAGTTAAATTAATTTGATTTTTTTTTTTTTATATAAAAATGCGAGATTAAAATTCTCAATAACTTTCAATTATGTCCGTAAACATTCTAGAATGGTATTACCGATGAAAAAAATAAAAAATAAAAAAAAAAAATAGCCACAATATTATTATTTATGATCTCTGATGACAGCTCTTTAATTAATGAAAAAAAAAATGTGCACATGAAATTGTTAAAAATGGGTCATGACAATATAAACTTCTAATTTCAACGAGGCCTCTTAAAATGAGCTTAAAATCAATATAAAGACTAGCTACGAGGGCTGTCATAAATGCTCATATCAAATTCTATAAAAAGTCGAGTAAAGGAAGTATAAATAACTTCTCAATAAAAGATGAATTCAAATTGTTCATCAAGTCGACTAAAAAAATTAATCATAATCAGCTGACATCTATAAAAAAAAAAAAAATATATATATATATTTGCTCAAAAGTTGCGCAGTAAATGTTATTCCAAAAAAATGATGCATCGTATACATTTAAGGCCTGATATCTGATGTTATACAACTAGCTAGTAATTATATATATCTATATATATATACTCATATTAATGAATACATATTAATAAAACATAAAAAGATACACATATGAATAAGAATATAAACCAAAAATATTAATGAGTAATTATGAATAAATAAGTGTATATATGATTATTTAACAAAGTGCCATTATATTTACAGAAACACATAAAAACATTATCATTATCTTTTTTTATTATTATGTTATTCACCTTTATTTATTTATTTATTTTTTATGGTGAGTGATAGATGTGCATCTTAATATTTGAAAAAGAATAAAAATGTTAAAAATTTATGTCCCAACAAACTATTTTCACTATTGCCTGAATATAAAGAGTGTTTATTTATATATTTATCTGTTGGCTTCTCAGTTCCTTTATTTATATATATTGTTTAATAAGCAGACTTCAGTTGTAATAAATGAAAAATAAATAAATTTGATGTGTGCAAAAAGATAAAAATGTGTTATTGCACAAAGTGTTAAAAAGAATCTAGGCATAGCAAATTAAAAAGAAAGTGAATTTTGAATGAATGTGTAAATTTATAACAATGTGTGAGAATGAGAACATCATGCATGTAAAATATTATGGGCAGGAAAGTCTTTTATTAACAACAGCTAATTTACTGTAATAACATAACCCTGTCACATTTACATACTGTGAACAAATGTAAAAAATACGAAAAATATTCAATAAATAAAGATTGAATGTTTATCAATTTAATTACCCTATTTTATTTATTTATTTATTTTTATGTTTATGTATGTGTATGGAAAACAAATGCAGAACTGTTAATCTAGCAAAGTAAAGATTTCGTATAAATGAAAATAAAATTCTAACAAAAAGGTAAAATTGTGCAATGCAAGGTAATCAAGGCAGATCTCTCCCCATAAAGAAATCTGGCCAGGATTTTCAAAGAAAGAAATATACCCCGAGTGCCAAACAAACACTATTACATTCAAGACGTCATTAAATGCAACAGTGGTGCACAAAATCATAAAATTTAAATCTTAAAATGGGAAACGTATAAAACTTTTGAGATGTAGAAAATAAAAATTATAATGTGTACAAATTAAATTATCATTAAAAAACTTTACAACTCGATATTATTTAATAGAACCTAGAAATAGTGTATGTATAAAAACATGATTGAAAATGTGTTAGTGTAAGAGAAAAATTTTATTACAAACGTCCGAAAACAAATATTTTTACAGTTTCAGGATGAGCCAAACCAATCAATTTATCGATGATTAATTACTAATATTCCCCACAAGAATTGAAAGATCAGTTTTATGAAAATGTGAAATGTGTAAATGCAAAATATTTGTAAAAAAAAAAATGTGTTTGTAAGTGTGTAAATAGTGGGAAATGCTAAACACCTAGTCCCGAACGATCGCAGAAAAAAAAAATTCTTACCTAAATTATTTTAACTTTTTTTTTTTTTTTCATAAAGTTATAAAATGTACATGTAAAGAAAAGATGCCTAAAATCATAATGTACAATTGAAGTATTTTGAAATGTTTAGCAAGAAGATATGAGAACATTTTAACGAAGGGCTAGCCTATTTGTGACAACAATGTAAACTATGTGTGAAATAAATTTGTTTGAGTGTAAAACAAGAATGAAGAAAATAAAAATTAGAAATAAGTTTTAAAAATATAAAACAATGTATAAATAGACAATACTTAAAAAAAAAAAATTATGGTGTTTATAAAATAAAGTAAACCATATTTCAGATACAAAAGCCAATATAATTTATTTAGAATTCAGCCTGAAATACTGAGAACAGATTTAACTCGTTTATCTTCTTATTCGATATAAACAACTTTGATTACAGATGTGCAATTAAACATCACTCTTTTCAGAAGTGAAAAAGATGAGATATTATAATATTTATTACTTATTAAGTCTAGATATTCTATATTTTTCTTTCAAAGAGTAAATTTATTTGAACTTTAATAATATATAAAGTCGATAAAATGTATATATATTCATGTGCATTTCAAATTATCTAACGGAAAACTCAAAAATTTCACATTTTCTAAAAGAAATTATTATGAATCTAAAAAAAATGATTTGCTATAAAATTGACAATATATATACCTGTATGAATCACCCAACATTTTAATATACATATTAAATACAAGAAAAAAAGTAGAACGTATAAATAAGTAAGAGTACTAGTATACAAGTAAAAATTACAATACACTCCTTCTCATATTTATAAGGACACTTTATATTTTGAAATAACTAATGTAAAAGTAATTGTGAACAAGATTAACTAAGTGCACTTAATATATCTAATAATCTAAAACCCAAATTTGATATAATTTTTTTAATATGAAACAAAATTAATAAAAAATAATGCAAAATGGTTTTTCTCCACGTTTTTAGATGTTCCTAATTATAGGGACAATCCAGATTTTTTCGTTTTATTTAAATTACTAGTGGATAAATTACAGTTGACATGCGAATTTGTTAACTACTGGGCTAGATTAAATCATATATAAGCCTTCAATTTTTCTTGGACGGACATTACTGATAATTCCTCGAAAAAAAGAACGTTCATGTTGTGAAGTATGATAAATGTGTTTTTCAAGTGGAAGGATAATTTCAATCTGCCGAATTCCTAATGACATTCGAAGATCTAAAATTCCTGAAGGAAATGTGATCAAACGTTGAACTGTTGATTCGATAGGAGAGAGATCTGATGCAAAATCAGAGTTGTTTTACAGAAATCGAAGACTCATAATTCCTCTTACTCTTCTACTCATAATGACTGCTGCTGAATTTGCTCGTAATTTTTAACGAAAGGTTGGGGTCCACATTTATACATGCTTAAAATAATTAATAATATGTTAAAATGATTAAAAAACCTGTAATAATCAACACGCATTTAATGGGGGAAAGCATGTCTGTGTTAAAATTGAATAAAGACAGTAATAAATGGTAAAATGTTGCATTTTCGGATGAAAAACATTTTATTCTTGATTAACCAAATGGTTTTAACAGTTACTGGCACTATCTGAAGATAGCTAAAGACAGAGCAGTTTTTTTAAATGTAGATATGAATCGGGCATTTTGAAGGTGGATCTATGGTGCTCTGGGGAGCTGTTTCTACTAAAGGCAGAAGGAATTTAGTAATTTTTTTCTATTATTATGAACATCGAGGGAATATCCGCAAATTTTAAACGTAGAATTCTCAGATTTTTGTTAGATTTTAGGGGGTAATAATATTTTTTTTAACAAGACTTACATTTTTGCTCTACTTTTAGAGCAATAGGAAATAGTTTGAAAAAAGGAACCTCTGTATTATTGCCTTTCCCAACGTCCAAAAGTTGAAAAAACCTTAACTTATGATATTAGAAATGTGCAATCAAGTGGAAAGCAATTTTAAATAGTTTAAATGTATTAAGAATATCATGTATGCTATATGAAATGGTATTAAACTGAATATTTAAAAAAAAAATGTATATATATATACCAGAGAGAATGTCTGACTGTTTAACCCTAAAAAGAGACCCCATAAAATATTAATTTAAAGAATAACTGAAAAAAATTACTAAAATTCGAGCTGTCCTTATAATTGTGAACACCTGAAAAATCAACTTTTTACCATATTTAAAGTTTTTTAAGATAGAAAAACGATAAAACTTTTTAAATATAGTCTATTAATGAAATTCAAATTAATAAAAAATATATTTATTTAAATAATAGTGTTCAGTGTTTAGTTAATATAGAAAAACGGGTGTCCTTATAATTATGAGAAGGAGTGTATTAATAAAACGAGAAAAATATAAGTTTGAAATTATTAATATATTGGGTTGTTCGATAAATAATGTCGTTTTTTGAAACCTTCGCTTCTAAAAACCAAGGCTTCTTCGAATGTGGAATTTTTTAACTTACCAAAAGATGGCAAAAGCTCATCCAACAAAATGGTCAATATATCATTGATTAATGTTTGTTGTTAATATAAATAAATTCACTTTGAAAAACATGAAAAAAAAAAAAAAACGACATTATTTATCGAACAACCCAATATATATTTTTTAATTAATAATTACTAAATTTGACTGCTCCACTCAAGAATTATTTAAGTGTTATAGAATATACAAAGTTTAATTCTTTACTTTCAAAATTAATTTTCAGCATTCATTTTCTTCAAGACTAAGGAAAAAGTACTTACGAATATCTTAAAAAATAAAAAAATACATATATATATATATATATATATATATATATTTGCAGCATTGAAATCTCTTATATTTGTCGAAATCAAACTTGTATTCATCACAGCAACTTGCTCCTCCATGACAAAATAATTCGTTTTCCTAAAATAACACTAACTAGCGAAGTTTTGAAGAAAAGTTTCAAATACAGAAAGAAGTACGTAGTTATCCTTTCGAACGAAGGAAAAAAAAAAAAAATGCTTCCATATGTTTAAGGTTTTTTTATACCGCAGCCCTTGGTATGGGATGGAAATGCACAACTACTAAAAAAACAACAAAAGCCGCGGTAATTCTGTTCTAATATTACCGTAGAATTAAATATGATGCGGAAATTATTTTTCTTAAGTTTTGCAGGAGAAAACACAGGTGGCAAAAAATGTAGAAAACGGGGTGGTTTGAATAAAAAACTTCCCGGGATGATGAAGAGTAGTTTGTGACAGAAACAGCTGCTAGTAAATCGAGAGTTTCGATTAAGCCAATACACGCAACAGATTCACACAAAATTCTGGATTTTCACATGCATGAGTGCAACAATGCGTTGTTAAACGGTTGATCATTTTTAGAAGAAAAAATTTGTAAAAAGGCTAGTCGCACAATTTAGACACAATCCATCAATGGTGGCATTGCCGTCCAGTACCATATTTTATAGAATTCCTCCCACATTTTCGATATGCGTATCCATGAGTAAAGCTTGAGGAGGATCATGCAAATAGAAATGTCCAACAAACAATTCATAAAAATAAATGCAGCCCCTCTCCCCCATGTCGAACAATCTCAACTCCTGGTGCTTTGGCACCAATGTATGTTGCGTAGTTTATTGACGCAGCGGTGATCGTTGCTTAGCGGCCATATCTGCAATGAAAGGTATATTAGCAATATATTAAGAAGAAGTCCATTTGCTGTCATCAAGATGCTTTTATTGAATAAATCTTCCAAAAATTCAAGTATTAATATTCCACACAAGTTGGTACAGAGCGTTATAAATTGTTTTATAATGAAATACAAAATTCCAGGGTTAAATGTTGAGATTGTCGCATGAGATGGGGGAGAGAGCGAAAGTAATTCAGTCTTTACAAAACGATGGTTTGGAACAGATCTGAGTTCCTTACACTAGAACAGATCCGAGATGTCTGAAGAAAAAGAGCCAAATTTTAGAAAAAAAAAAAACAGCCAAAAGAATGCCAAGCTATTTCTTTGTCTTTACAATATATTAATACTAAATTTTGAATATAAAAATGTCGTTACATCGATTTGGCATAAAAAGCATCGCCAGGTATGAGTCATCTTTAACGTACGAAAAACAACCCCTTTGCTAGACGCCAGTTGGTCGATGAAAATCCATTATAAATCTATTTTTAGAACTATAATGACCTGCTTGAAATAATAATAGCTTTTAATATAAATATGAGGGTAATAAATATAAACTGAAATGATTGTTTTTTATTTTATTAATAGCTATTTATGCTAGGAAAATGCTCATAACGAATTTTAAATTACCCTGCCAAAAATAAATAATTATAGCTAAATTGATTTAATCCTTTCAGGGAAAAAGTAAAAACGGAATTCTTTTCCAAAAGCCCCGATATAAAAATTGCTTTATGTTATTCCTAGAGCAATGTGTTTGTAACCATATAGGACAAAGAACACTATTAAATGAAAGATTTTGCTTTGTAAATAAAACGGGAAATTCTATATAATTAATTAATTGAATTACATAAATTAAAAAAGATTTTTTTTATTATTTATATTAATCCCTCCTATTTGTTTTAATATTAAATTTGAATAAATAAATAAACTTTTAAAGGACATATGTGTGAACTCTCACACAGGGTATGTTTGATTTTTTTTTTTTGTGTGTGTGTATGTTTTTTGTGTGCACTGAGAAGGAGTTTTGGAATTCCTAAATGTGTTAATATTAATTTTTGAAAAAAAAAATATTGTTTTAAGTTGCCACAAATATATAGTACAACCACTCGTTTTAAAGGTATAGACGAATCTTTTTGAAAGATACCCATATTGAAAATTTACATCACCCCAGGGGAGGTACATGCTCCCCTCCCCCCAGAGGTGGGTGGGTAGATAAGCAATGCTCCTGCATGCACGCAATTGTTTTTGCTATTTTATTACTGCTAGTATCAATAATTCATATTAATTTTGCAACCATTCGCTAAAAATAATTCTCATTTATATTTATACGGAATTTTCTCCTATGCTGCCATATTAAATAAAAGGTGATGACAGTGCCACCTGTTGAGCGATTGATTCCAAAATGTAATCTGCCCCAGTTTATGTCAAGGTGCAATTAAATACCAAGTTTGGATAAATTTCTTTCATTGTTTCGTGAGGTACAGCGTCCACAATATTTATGATTCGCAGACATTTTCTGAAAATAGTCAAATCGTATTCAGGATATCTCAAAATGGGTCAATCCATCAGAAACCGGAGGTCGAAAATTTTCAAGGAAAAATATTGTTACAACGGATTAAGTATTTTTCCCTGCATCAAATGTTCTATTGCAGAGAAAGCAGTTTTACAGGTAAAGGGAAAGTAAAGAGACAGTTCATTGATTCCCATAAGCATCTATAATTTTGTAAGTTACCATAACTTTTTATATTTAAAGTTAAATCCCACAATGAATATCGCAGAATTTCTTCTTTACTAGACCTGAAAATAGTCCTGATCTCCATCTGTCCGAAAATGTTTAGTCTACAAAATAGGACGGGGATTCGAAATTTGTAGCCTATAACTTTGCAAAAACTAGAAAAAATTATTTATGATATTTGGCATAGCAAAATTTCTGAGTTTCATGTTAGAAAACTGTAAAATATTATGCCATTGCACGTTAAAGCAGTAATTCCATATACAGGTGGAATTATACAATGCAAAATACATATTTTTACTAAGTAATTGTTTAGATCTAACAAATAAAAAGTTTTAATTTAAAGTAAATTGGAGTGTAAAGGTTGATATTTTTATTTACCAACTATGTGAAAAATACCAGAGCCGGGAATCGAACCCGGGCACCTCCGCTTAACGCACGGATGCTCTACCACTGAGCTACCCTGGCTGACAACCAGCTAGGCATTTCGCACATAATATTCGTTGGCAAAGTCACCGAGTCTGCAAACGCAGATATTTACGATTTTCTTAACATGGGGGAATAGGACAAAATTTCACTTAAAAATGCATTAAATGGAAGCTTTTTACTGTAAAATGTCAGACCAGTTTTAAAATATCAGTTTTGATGCCGGAATGAACATCAGTAACTATAAATATGCTACTTTGAAAATTTCGCAAGTTATTGGAAATTTACGAACTTCTTAACATGGCAGTATAGGGCAAAATTTCACATAAACGTCAATTTTGAGAGATATTTTCATCGTAAAGATGTCAGACTACTTTTGAAATATTATTTAGGACACTGGCATGAATATTAATGACTATGAATTTTCCAATATAAAAAATTCGTAAGTTATTGGAAATTTACGAATTTCTTAACATGGCAGAATAGAGCAAAATTTCACATAAACGTCAATCTTGAGGGATATTTTCATCATAAAGATGTCAAACCACTTTCGAAATATTATTTAGGATACTGGCATGAATATCATAGACTATGATTTTTCCAATTTAAAAAAATGCATAGGTTATTTGGAATTAACCATTTACTTAACATGCCAGAATAAGGCAAAATTGAGCATAAACTTCCAATTTAAGGATCATAAATATATTAGACAACTTCAAAATTACATTTATGATATTTGTTTGAATACAAATATTCTAAGAGGAAGATAATGTAAATTATTCGTAATTTAGGATTTTATCAACATCGCGAAATTGGAAATTTTTCATATAAATATGAATTTTGAGGATTATTGCATTCGAAATAGTTGCATGAAAACTAAACAACGGAATTGACCCTGATAAAATAAATTAATAGATTAGAATCAGATAAATATATCGAAGTGAACGGTGGATAGCCTATTAGGCGGGGATTTCATTCTGTCACTCTATCAAGCTTTGGTCAGATTCATTTCTTTTAACATGATTATAATATGTCTCGCACTAGAAATATATGAGAACATGAATAAGATGGGGAACTGAGCAGAGTCCACCTATGCCAACTAGTTTTCTTTTAAATTTTTATAAAGTTATTTGTTTTGAGTGAATTTGTGTAGGAAAATATAGGCGAAAGATTTGCATGCTAGGGCCGATTAACAAGAGGCCTGCCAGGCATGTGACCTGAGTAGCAGAAGGCCCTAAAACTGGCCCTGAAAATACCATTTTGCCTTTTATGCCTAAAAATTTTAAAAAATGGTGTCACATAATGCAATTTCTGCCATATTAGTCCTATAATTAGGTATATATGTATTTGTGCTGATTGGTGCACAGAGCGAGAGGAAGGTGGGCCAACGAAAACACGTGTTCCCCGGAGCCTAACATGAAGTTAATCAGAGCCCGTTTGTGTATGCGTATGTGCTTTTGTGTGTGTGTGTGCGTGTGTACATTATTATATCATTCTCTTTCGGTGACCTCCCCCTGCAATGAATATCTTCACCGTGAAGAAATTTGGAGTCCAGTTATGCTTATAAATGTGCTTTTGCCTTCTGATTCCCCCCCCTTCCTTGGGGGGGGGGGGTTAACGAGGGTATTTCGCAAAATCCTAGAGCGGTCGTCAGGATTCTAAAACCAACGTGCTCACAAAAATTTGCAAATCTATCTCCCATAGAATCGCCACGGGTATGTTGAGTCAGTGATTAGTGAATCAGTGAGTTTACTCTTTTATATATATAGAGTATCGCAGATCCATGGTTCAACCATTCGTTTTAAAGGTATTAATGAGCTCTTTTGAAAGATACCCATCATGAAAATTTACTCCCTTCGAGGGGGACTTGCCCCCAGGAGGGTAAAGCGAGGCGTCTACATATACAAACTTTTTTCCCAGTTGACTATCTCTATTATAAATAATTCTTTTAAATTTCATAATGATTATTAAAAAATAATTCTCTTTATGCACATTTATACAAAATTTTGTCCTATACCACCATGTTCAAAATTTAGAAAAAGTGGGATGGCAACACAAACTTTTGGACAATTTTTACCAAAAGTTGATAGGCACTAATTTATGTCAATATGTAGCTGCATACCAATTTGTATGAAATTCTGTGCAGTAGCTCCTGAGATACAGTTGCCAAAAAATTTTGGTCCCACACATGCACACACAGACAGACATTTTCTAAAAATGGTCAAATCGCGTTCTACACTCTCAAAACGTGTAAATCCATCAAAAACTCGAGGTCGAAAAATTTTGTGAATCCAATACTTTCTTCTATTGAATATAGAAGAAAGTAAAAAAATGCTGTTTACAAAAAGTAAACCATATGTCCGATATCACGGAGGGTCTTGTAATGCTAAGGCCCGCTATACATTGACGAGACATGAGACAAAGTTTGAAGCGACGTGCGACACGCGCATGCTCTAAATACAACTTCATCTCCTAATAACTGTTTAGAACTTGCGTGTGTCGCATGTCGCTTCAAACTTTGTCTCGTGTCTCTTCAGTGTATGGTGGGACTAATACTGAATGAGTAGTTCTTCAGCTGTTAGTGACAGAGACGTACTTCCAATTGCAGAAATGTGTTAAATTTTGAAATCTATTATCTTAGCAATAGTTTCAACCAATAAATGCATTTTGCTGGTTCTGAATGCAAATTTTTAGAATCCAGACATAGAAATATTTAATAATAATAATACTAATACTGCTACAGATAATGCCTGTAAAAACATTAATGGAGGCCATTTTCAACATTTCTTGTAACTTGGGTTCAATAAATATTCCTTTTCTCATATGTTCATGTTTCGTTTTTCTGTGTTGCGTTTTATTTAAGACTACTTACTGTATAAATAAAGTATTACAAAAAAAAAAAAAAAAAAAAAAAAAATCTGATGTGGGTGCCACATGATTTTCTTATACACCCAATGAAATATACATATTGTTATACGAAAACATTGACATATTTGTGTGTGATAACTGGTTCGAAGAGCTCTGGACAGCCCCTACTTATTTGGACTAGGCTAAGTCTAAGTTTAACGGCTTTACGCCTGTTCACAGGGGCGAAAATTGCTAGATCACCGCATGTCAACCACCTGCACTACAAGAAACCCAAGTATCCCAAAGAAAGGAGCTGAGGCTGTGTTTGGAGCGTCTTCGTTCAGACTTCAGACTGCAGGTTTCTCAAGCAATATGTGAAAATGCGATTTCAGTTCCAGAGTTTCTTTGTGAACACAATGTTGGTCTGGCACACCCAAACCTCCAAGTATGACAATTAGGAACACACATAACACGCACCTGGATGCTGAAATTCCACTTCCGGTTTTTCAATTTTCACCAAAATTTGGAAAATTAATCTGTACAGCAGATCTGTCTCAATTTTGAAGTTTTGTAGTTCTATCTTTATTAGTTTCGGATACATGATAGCCAGAAGATTCCACACATACAAACATACATACATACACACACACTGACCAACTGCCAAAAACCACTTTTTTAGACTTAAGGGACCTTAAAACGTGTAAATCAGGTGAAATCTCGATATCGAATTTTCGGACTGAATATAATACATCCATTACCTGCGGTAGTAAGGTAATAGAAGTAATAAACGGAACTTTTCTGAAAATGCCACTGGATGAGGAAGAATAATTTTGGGTTGTGCATTTGATCCATTCCGGGGGAGGGTTCCCTGTTTTGATAGCCCGACGAACTACTGACGACCGCGTCTGGCACTTGACGGCGCAGTACAGTTTAACGAGGACCAGACACTGTCACACCTTCGGTTTCAAATGGAACAAACATAAAACAACATTTAATAACAGGAGACTTGGCGTTGGAATATTAAAACCCGAATAAATTACTACGTCAGAAACGCCAAAGAAAAATATTGGAAATGCATACAGCTGTTTCGGAGCACACGCTTAAGGCTGCCGAAACAGCTGTATGCATTTCCAATATTTTTCTTTGGCGTTTCTGACGTAGTAATTTATTCGGGTTTTAATAAGACAACATTAACATAAAACTATTTAATAAACATAAAATAATGGTAAACCAAGAGAAAGAAAAAAAGTCTGGCGTAAAAAACCACATAACTTCCATTACCCACTATTACATGCATTATATGCATCTTTTGAAGATAATGTGATCAGAAGATAAGAATCGACCTAATGAAGTAGTAGACATCTAAAAATTTTACGGTAAGAGAAAGCTGATACACGTGTAAAGACTTATAAAACAGAGTTTACATAGCGAGTTAAAAAATAAGTAAAAATAAATAAATAAATAAAAAAATGGTAGAGTTATTTTTTGAAACGCCTATTTTCGAGCTCTAAAACTGACCTACCTGATCAGGAGGATTATTAATTTTCCTGTAATAATCACGTAATACATGAGAAAGAATATCTAAAATGGGTTTATGCAACAAATTTCAAGAAAATCGCTAGAGCCGTTTTAGAGATGCCGATTTATACCAAAACTTGGCATTATCAATTGTTGACCAGAAAACAACAATTACGTACTAAAAGATATTTAAAAATGGTTAATATGGCGAGTTTGAAAAAAAAAAAAAATCCATACAGCCGCTTTAAAAGGAACGATCTTGCGAGACCTGAAATCGAGTTATTTATACAGGACGCCTATCAATTTTCTTGAACTAAACAAGTATATAATTCGAAAGGACATCTGATAGAGTGTTTATATAGCAACTTTGAAGAAAATCGTTGGAGCCAGTTTTGAGATACGGATTTACGGGTCCACTTCCGGTTCCCGATATCCCATTTCGAGTTTTCCAAATTTTCACCAAAAGTTGTAAAAGTCATCTGTACACGAGACTTGCTCAATTCTGAATTTTCGTAGTTATGTCTTTATTACTTTCGGAAATATGATAGTCAGAAGATTTTCCACATACATACATACATACACCCACACTGACCAATTGCCAAAAACTACTTTTTTGGACTTAGGAGACCTTAAAACATGTAAATCAGGTGAAAATTTAATACGGATTTTTGGACAGAATACAATACTTCCATTACCTACGGTAGTCGGGTAATAGAAGTAATAAAGGGGACTTAAAATTATAAAACGATACAAAAATAACTTACACATAACTAGAATTAAAAGATAACGAAGGAAAACAAGAGGAACATAACATAACATAATGCAAAATAATAAAACAAATAATAATTAGTTATTAATTTAAACAAGGATATTCATTCACACGGACTGGTTTCCTTGTTGTGAGAACAGACCAGGGAAAGAACCAAGGTGGCTCGACAGTACCCGTCTCAAATGCCGGTGACCCTTCAAACCGCGCGCAAAGGGAAAGGCATAGCTTGGCCGAAAATGGCTGAAGTGGTTTAACTTATGGTGAGAGACTGCCGACCTTTCATCGCAGAACTTCTACCAGACTTACTTCTGAGCGGGAACATTAAATGTTGGAAGTTGAAAGTATAGATATAAAAACTGGCTATATGGATCATAATTAATTAATAGCATGGAAAAATAGGAACCAAAATAAAACAGATGACTGGGAATGCCCGTCTCCCATCACGAAAAGTAGTAAACAGAAGATATACGCACTAACATACTGAATTTTTATAGTTTATTTATTTTTTTATACATTTTATATTTTATAAATTTTTGTAGTTGGCTGACTGGCGCCTGAAAAATGTATAGCCTGCTTCAATGAACATTGCTAAAAAAAAAGTGCTATGTTGGGAAAAAAGTAAGCCGCTTGCCAGTTAAAAAATCATCACAGCTTAAAGAAATGAAAATATTAAAAAAAAGAAAAGGGTGCCAGGCGGACTCCTGAAGCATAGGGGGCCATTGCTATAAGCCAGTTAACATTATATATATATATTTTAAATACATTTTTGATTTTTGATAATTTTTTAGAAGGGACTACTGAAAGTAATAGTACTAATTTTTATATTTTATAGATTTCTCTTTATATGGCTGACTACTCTGGGAAAGTGCAAATTTTTTTTATTATTTTTAATGATTTTTATTTGTGGTTAACCACTTTGAGAAAGTCCTTTGTTTTTACTAGGTGTAGTAATTGGTTCGTAAATAAGCAGGCAGGTTCAAGTCCATGAACATTTCCGAAAACAAGCCAAGTAAATTATTACTGAAGCCAAAAAATCACGATAATATTACTATTATATCAGAGTCATTTATATGCTAGATTCGATATTTACAAACTGCCCTGATTATAAGCACTGCAGAGAACAAATATCATATTTTGTATACAGAAATTTTGCATGGAGGTCTGTTTTGACCTCTCTTGATGCACCTCGAATCCCGATTTCCGAATTTTTGATTAATCTTCTTTCTTTCTTTCTTTCTTTTCTTTTTTTTTTTTAATTAATTGAAAATATGTAAATTTTTGAAGTGATCGACTACGGACATAGAAATGTAAATGTAAAACGGCTTTCTGTAGCCTTATAGCTCAGTTGGTTAAAGCGTCATGCTGATAACGCGATGGCCGTGGGTTCGATCATCCCAAAGGCAAATATGTTACTTTTGCAGATAATATAATTAATAGAAAAGGTGTCAAGCGATAAAAGAAAATCTTTCAGAGTTTCCACAAAATCCTATTCCGCATGGATGATTAGAAAGTGACAAAAAATAAAATTGAATTTAGAGGCGTGTTGGTCGCTTTGTAGGCAAATAGCTGGTCTCAAAGCTACGAAACTTTTGTATGGAGGTCCGTTTTGACGTTTCTTAATGTACATCGAAGCCCGATTTTCGATTAGTTATTTTAAAATTAATTAAAATTTTTGCAACTGGGGAGATTGTGTTCTACTGCCATCTGTTGTCTTAGAGTGGAAATGATAATCACTACGAGAAATGTCTGTCCGAAAAACCTAGATCTTGAATAATAATAGCAGCGTTACTTATCGTCCAGTTAGCATCTAAACTGAAATGCCGGTTACGGCGAAAATGAAAACAATGGGGACCCGAGATCGATGAAGTGTAGACAGGAAGGATGCTGCCGAAGGCATCGGAGACCCGAAACGAGGTTTTAAGCGAATTCAATGATATTTTTTGTTTATATTTATAAAGTGATTTAAAATGTTAATTAATGTTTTTTGAAAATTCTTTTAAATATGTAATTAGAGAATTTGTTAATGACTACCAAGCTTTCATATTCATGATTATTAACCGAAAGTAGATCAGATTACATATGGATGTATAAATTATGTATAGTCTTTAATCTAAATTCAACTAAAACAATTTCTCATTTTCAGATCTCTATAAAAAGCGAATATCTTTACTCAGTGAAAAAGCAAAGACAAATCTTATTCATTTTTAAACTTTATAATTTTCGAGAAGATATTTTCATTTGGATTAGCCATTAAAACAGAGTACAGTAGAGCGCCGATTATCCGAACACGTCGGGAAAGACCTTAGTTCGGTTAAGCAAAAGTTCGGATAGTTGGACAGAAAATTTAAGGGATATTGCGACAATAAAAAACCTTCACACTTTATCCAGGCTTAGGACTGGCAGCACCAATTTGTGCTGGCGGGTTTAAAAATTAAAAATTATTGAAATAAATAACAAATATAATAACTTAAACAAATACCATAAATGTTATTTTGAAGTTGGCTGATATATATATATAAAATATATATATAAGTATATATATATATATATATATATATATATATATATATATATATATATATATATATATAAGTATATATGATATATATATATATAAGTATATATATTTTTTTAATCTATAAAATGGCTATATTATTATTATTATTATTATTATTATTATGCTACATATATATATTTGCGTTTCATAATAAATATTGTTAGTAATCCGCGTGATTTTATGTTACGAATTTAGTGGTCTGCGACATTTTTCATTATGGATATAGTCAGTGATGCCAGATGGTCGAAAATTTTTTCCCCAAACAGGTCTTCAAATTTCCCCAAATTAGGGTTTAAAAAAAAAAAAAAAAATCCGCGACTTGATTTTTATTAAAAAGGGGAATATATATATATATATATATATATATATATATATATATATATAACTTCTGGTTTTAAAATTTTCACCAAAAGTTGGAAAAATCATCTGCCCACCAGGCCTGTCTCAAATCGGCAGTTTCGTCGTTCTGTCTTTATTAATTTCGGAGATATGCTAGTCAGTATATTTCCCACACACATTCATAGACACACATGCACAAGGACCAATTTCCAAAAACCACTCTTTTGGACTCGTGAGACCTTAAAACATGTAAGTCATATGAAAACTCGATTCGAATTTTTTGACCGAATACAATACTCCCATTAGCCACTTTAGTCGGGTAATGGAAGTAATAAGCATTGGAAATAATTTATCTTAAGTATATATATATATATATATATTTAATTTATAAAATGGCTATATTATTATTATTATTACTATTATTATTATTATTATTATCTATATATTAATAGGCAAGCATAAAATTTGTTGTCCCTTTTTAACATATTAATTATGGGAGTAGAGATTTGAGAATGGTATCATTCGAAAGGTATGGTTAGCGAGAAGGTGCGAATACAAATATTATTTTCTTACGATGTCAAGAAGGTATTTAAAAATACATTTATTTTTTATGCATTTTCCCCCATTTTCCCCTTTTATACACGTATTCCTTTACATTAAAAAATACCTAAAAGAAGAAAGTTGTTGAATCTGGCAATTTCATAAAGCTCAAATAAAACCATAGACACAGTAATTTGTATAATGTAGCATCACTATACGCAAGCGAAGTGATGACGTCACTGTCTGTCCATGGAGCCATGAAAAATATTTTCTATGTTAATTGTCCATTGGATTTTTTGTAAAAAATTATTAAAAAATAACGGAAATTATCTGCCGTTTTTAATTCCGATATTTGGGTATAGTTTTATATAAGTTACTGTCTACATGTGCTTGATTGAGTTATTTTTTCTGTAAAATTGATAAAATTTTAATTTAAAATCACAAAACTCCAGAAAAAAAAAAATGGCAAACTTCCAGTTTCGAATGTAAACATAAACATTTCATTTCAAAGGGTGATATTTAAACAATAAATATTCAAATAATATACTAAATAAAAGGAAAATGGATTTGTTACTAACTGCTGCATGTATAAGTAGACGATACGGAAAAAATTCCGTTTTTTGCTGAATTTACATGTTTTGAGCTATCTTTACGTTTCAATTGACTGAAATTGGCTACTTATTTTTAAAAAAAGTGTCTTTATTGCTAGCTTTTGTGGGTAGAAGAAGCAAGTAGAAGATACACAAAAACTTCTGATTTCCGGTTTCCAATGAATTTACACGTTTTGAGATTTCCTTGCATTTTAATTAAGTGAAATTGACTACTTATTTTTATTTTTTAAAAAGTGGATTTATTATTCTTTCCTCTGCATATATAAGTAGAAAATATAAGATTCAGAAAAGTTTTAGATTTTCGGTTTTCGATAAAGTTACACGTTTTGAAATCTCCCGAACTCAATTCGACCACATTTGAAAAATATCTTTTTTTTTTCTTTTTTTTTTAAGTGCTAGAGGCCTATTTCAGTCGGTACAGTTGTCGAATTTTTATACGTCACTCTTAATTAGTGCTAAGGGCCTATTTCAGTCGGTTTATTGAATGGGGATTTATTGAATGAAGTCCCCCCAAGGCCCAACTTTGACATGAGTCCCCCCCCCCCAAGGTACCCCTATTTCAGTCGGTACAGCGTTGTCGAATTTTTATAATACAGTCTTAATTAGTGCTAAGGGCCTAATTCAGTCGGTTTATTGAATGGGGATTTATTGAATGAAGTCCCCCCGAGGCCCAACTTTGACATGAGTCCCCCCCAAGGTACCCCTATTTCAGTCGGTACAGCGTTGTCGAATTTTTATAATACACTCTTAATAGTGCTAAGGGCCTATTTCAGTCGGTTTATTGAATGGGGATTTATTGAATGAAGTCCCCCCAAGGCACAACTTTGACATGAGTCCCCCCCAGGCCCAACTTTGACATGAGTCCCCCCCAGGCCCAATTTTGACATGAGTCCCCCCCCAGGCTCAACTTTGACATGAGTCCCCCCCAAGGCCCAACTTTGACATGAGTCCCCCCTAGGCAGAACTTTGACATGAGTCCCCCCCCAAGGTACCCCTATTTCAGTCGGTACAGCGTTGTCGAATTTTTATAATACAATCTTAATAGTGCTAAGGGCCTATTTCAGTCGGTTTATTGAATGGGGATTTATTGAATGAAGTCCCCCCAAGGCGCAACTTTGACATGAGTCCCCCCCCCAGGCCCAACTTTGACATGAGTCCCCCCCAGGCCAAACTGTGACATGAGTCCCCCCAAGGCCCAAATTTGACATGAGTCCCCCCCCAGGCCCAACTTTGGCATGAGTCTACCCCAAGGTACAACTTTGACATGAGTCCCCCCCTAAGGCACACCTTTGACATGAGTCCCCCCCCAAGGCACACCTCTCCCTCATTGGGAAAAAGAGAAAAAACGTTGTTTTGCGGCTATAAGACAGTTTGGACTTCCAACGTTATTTGTTAAATATCTGCAGCTGAAACACATTGGTTTGATTTAATGAAAACTTTATCATGGAATTTAGATCGTCACGAATTAATTAAAGAAGAATTTGTCGATATTAACAAGTTTAGCAGTAGACCTCTGGCACTAAATTAAAATATGTCAATGTCAGATTTTCATGTTTTTTTTTTTTTTTTTTCTTTTTTTGTTCAAACACTGTACTTTATGAACCAATTGAATTAATTTAACAGAATTTTATACTTGGTTGGGCCTTGGTTTGACATGGTATCTATTAGCTTCTGGGCTGTATCACACAACAAGGGGCGTTTTCGCGTTGCGATTTTCTCTCATTTCAGGAAAGGCTAACACCTACAAAGAGAAATAGTTATATTAAGTAAAACTCTGCTGATTCAGTTAGAGTGAATATCGACAAACAATTACCGCAGCTGTGTTGCAATTGCATTCCGTTTAGGACAAGGCAATAACTTTGCTTTGCCTCGCTTTGCAAAAAATATGGTCGAGTTTCGACCACTGGGGGATACTAGTTATTATTATTATGCTACATATATATATTTGCGTTTCATAATAAATATTGTTAGTAATCCGCGTGATTTTATGTTATGAATTTAGTGGTCTGCGACATTTTTCATTATGGATATAGTCAGTGATGCCAGATGGTCGAAAATTTTTTCCCCAAACAGGTCTTCAAATTTCCCCAAATTAGGGTTAAAAAAAAAAAAAAAAAAATCCGCGACTTGATTTTTATTAAAGAGGGGAAATATATATATATATATATATATATCAAGCAGATTTTTCTATGATTTAAGCTCAGATTTTTCCCCAAATGAAGGCAATTTTTGAAAAAAAATCCTCAAATAACAATAAAGCTACTGAAAGTCTCTAGTCGTAGGGATAAATCATTACGTTGCCAACATTGACAGAAAGTTGAAGAACTCCCCAGATTTGTCCCCAAAAATTTTAGAATTCCCCAAAAAAGTCCCCACAAACATTTGGTCCCCAAAATTGTCCCCAAAAGCCTCAAAAATCCCCAAACTGGGGACAAAATCTCCAATCTGGCATCACTGGATATAGTTGACCTTGAGATTGAAAAAGTTGATGACTTTCTATGTGCAAGAATTTGCAGAACAAAAAAGAATAATAACAAAAAAAAAAAAAAAAAAAAACTTTTTATTGAATTTTTTTGCTTTTTTAATGACAGGAATGTGATAATTTCAGAACGACCCAATGTTTTTTGCGCATTCTCAAATGTTCCCAATTTGTCTTACAAAAACAATCTTGTATTTTACTATGAAATATTTAAAAGTAGATTTGATGCTTGATAAATGAACCACAAGAAAAAACTTCGGGGCCATTGCATGTCAAACCAACACAAAAAAGTTGCTTTTTGGACCCCTTCAGAATTTTGTGAAATTGGGCTCAATTATGTGTTGTATAGAGAAATAATTGTATACCAATTAATAAATCCCAATCCCTCTTGTTTTCAACATACAGAGTAACAAAATAATAAAAATTATACTTTAAAAAAAAAACAAAGAACACGCTTTTATTGAAATGTAAACTAAAAAGGACAAAATATCTATCTTTATAGTATTAAAATGCAAGGTAAGAAAAAATTGTGTGAGTTATACACCATATTACAGGGTGATTATAAAATAATTTAGAATTAAACAAAAACCATTTAAAAAAAAAACCTCCCCTGACTGGGCTCGAACGTTAGACCTTAAGGTTCATAGCCCGGAGCTTTACCTCGCAGCCACCGCGTTCACGTAGAGAAAGTCTTTTTTTACAATATAGATTTTTTGTTTGCTTCCAGAGCGGTTACAAACATATATACAAACATACATACAGGTGAAGCTAATAATATTATAGTTTTAAAAAATTAAAGAACACGCTTTTATAGAAATGTGAACTAAAAAGCACAAAATATCTATCTTAGTATTAAAATTCAGGGTAAGAGAAAATCGTGTGAGTGACACACCATAATATTTACATACATTTAAATCTTTAATTAAAATAACTTAGAATTAAGCAAAAACCATTTAAAAAAAATCTCCGGATCGAACACTAGACCGTTAGGTTCGTAGCGCGGAACTTTACCTCAACGCCACGGTGTTCACGTAGGGAAAGTATTTTTTTACAATATACATTTTTTGTTTGCTCCCAGAGCGGTTACAAACATACATACAAACATACATACGTAACAGGTGAAGCGAATAAAAGCGTGTTAAAAATAGGTAAAAAGTGCAAATTTTCAAAATTCTTGTATTACAAAAATGTGCCCATATTTTGTTCCCTAATTGACTTAAAGGCTGCTTGGTATAAGACTGGTATCATTTGAAAGCATTTAATATACAGGCTTTCAGATGATATATCATATGCACAAATTAAAAAAAAAAAAAAATTCATTTCAAGGTAAAATATTTTGACCTTTGACCTTCATAATCTCAAAAATTACATTTTTAATTTTTCATTTAAAAATTGTATATTATTTTATACATTTATTCCCTATAATTACTATGATTTTCAACTTGGGACCATCGCGTCGTGGGATGTTAAGTTATTAATTAAGATGCAACCATCTATTATTATTTTCATACTAATATAACATAAGTGTTACAGGAAATTCTGCAAATATAATGGAATACACAGTGTAAGTGAAATTTGATTTCAACTTTCAATTGCTTGCATTCAATGTTTGTATTTTATCTATTAGGGATTAGTGATAATTGGAGACATAGGTGCTGTTTAGTTTCCCGGAAAAAAAGCCTTATAACAATGAACGTATTTTTAAAAATTATTATTATGCATGACCGAATGTTAATACAGTTAAAACACGTAAACAAGTAATATAAAAGAAAAAAAAATTAAGTCAATTCCTACTTACAAACACTATCGAAAAAAGTTTTTTTAAAAAAATTTTGAATTAGGAAATAAAAAGCGCGCGTGAAAAATGAAATAAAAAATATTATAAGATAAAAAAAAAAAAACTTTTTATATACCATGTTTTAAATTTTCTGATGAATCATAGAGCTCCTATCAATGTGCATAAAATTTTTAAAGTGATAATGGCGTCAATTTTTGTGAGATGCATAATTTAACTTTTTATAATTTTTTAACGCTCACGTTTAATTAAATGTATTTATTTTTATGTCGAAAGAAAATGAACTCGTGATATTTTTTTTTTTTGGCAACAATTAAATTATAGCTAATATTTTAATGGCTATAATAACGCTATTAGGATGTTATTATTTTCATATTTTAATTAATTATAAGAAAACTAATCAAAAATTCAAAAATCGGACTTCGAAGTATTGTGTTGTCACCGTGTTCTGAGCAATCCGGAAAGTTTCAAATTTCTAGCTAGTCGAGAAGTTAGTTAAAAATCGATTGCAAGATTTGTACAAGATATAGGGAGAGTGTGAACTAATAGTAGGAATTGAAAAAAGGTTTGTATTTTAAAGGAGGCTTTTAAGCAATTCAAGGATGAAAATCCAGTTGAAAATATACTGTTAAATATATGCTATTGCATTAGATATATATTATTCTCGTTCACTGCAGCGAGATTTCTGATAAAAATGGTGTAAATAGCACTACTTGTTTGTGGTAGCAATAAAAAACGTTCCCTACAAAACATCCCCAGAATAAAAGTTCCCCTTAAAACGCGCATGGAAAGAAAGTCCCCCAGAAAAAATATTCCCGGGAAAAACGTCCATTTCCAATTGTGTTATGCATTTTTTAATATTTTGTAATAAAGCTGAAACGTTGAAGGTTAAAAAATGTATTCAGTAAAGACAGTTGGAAATTATTTCATAGTCCATGCGATGGGCATATTTTTTACTTTTTGCTTCTTTAATGATAAATATATGATTGGCATGGATTTCGGATTAGAATTTAATAAAGAATTTAAATAAAAGGCATGTGATAAAATTATCAGCAATCACCTGATATCATGTCGAATTTAGTTGCAATACCGCAGTTTAAAGTATCGTTTTTTCCTCTTTCTTATTTGTTCAATGATTAGTATTAAAAAAACACCAGATTTTTCGACCCTGTTGCTTTGGCAACTCATTTATGAAATATAAGTGTTATTTATCAATATAATCATAATCACCGGTTGTTCTTGCGTTATCAGTATCTTATCATATTCATTGTTATACGTTAAAAATACGAATTTGCTAATATGACAGATTTGAATTGAACAAAACCTTTTGATAAGGAAAAGTTTTTATAGGACTGATATAGAATTTTTCAGCACACTCCTTAAAGTGGTCTTTCATCCAGGGCCAAGTAAGTACAATTTTAACAATTTCAAATTACAATTTTGATAAGAAATGTAAATATAAATATATATATATATATATATATATATATATATATATAACTAATAATTTTTTAAATATTTTTAATACTATAATGTTACAAGTTAAAATATTCATTTACAGTGCTTTTCATTCTCTGTAGTTGTTTTTAAACATTTTTAGACGAGAAACAAGCTAGTTTCCATATAGAATTTTGCGACGATACTTTATTTGATTAAGCAAAAGAAATATTATAATCTTGATTTGCTATACGTATGTTTTATGTCGCTGAGCCATAGAAATACAGGGACTGCTATAACAACCACTCGTGCACCCCTGTTTCTTGGTCCTTACATGGCCTCCAGTTACAGAGACATCTCCTATTGAAGTTTTTTAGTTTATATAGTACACTGGTTTTAATAATTATGCAGTAACCTGCTTTTCTCCTTCTTTTTTCGCACAAAGCTTTTAGCGAATGAAGAAATGCATATAAATTTTGGAAGACATGCTCGGTATCAAATAATCAATCGAATTTTACAATATTTTTATTACAAAAATAATTTTTATACTAATATTAAATCCTTTTTTCACAAAAAGTACATATTTGAAGGGGGAAAAAAAAATAAATAAATAAATAAAAACGATTTTTGAAAAGGAAATTAAACGAGAGATGTTGTTGTTGAGAATGCATTAGGTAAGTGAAGAGAAGATATATGTATTCTCTAAAATTAAATTAAAATTTTATTCATCGATTTATCAACCATGAATATTCATTTAGATAAATTCGAGTGTAAAGTTCCTTTTCATACCAACTTTATGAAAAATGCCAGAACCAGAAATTGAATCCGGGCGCTTCGCTTACCGACCGGATTTTCTACCGATCGGATATTGAGCGATTTTGGCTGATAACTAACTCAAATATCAGCTTCTAAATAGAAATGTCGTGGTCTATCCGAGTTATGCCACGATTAATATTCTCACATATATTTGCGTTTGCAGACACGATAAATTTGCCAACGGATATTATGTGAGAAATGCCGAATTGTATATCAGCCAGAATGGCTCAGTGGTAGAGCATCCGCACGGCTAGTGGAGTGCCCGGGTTCGATTCCCGGCTCTGACATTTTTCATATAGTTAGTATAAAAATCAATCGTATGCTCCAATTTATCCAAATAATTCCTCACCCTCCTCCTAATTTTTTTTTTTTTTTTTTGTTTAACTTTTGTAAATAACTTTTTAAAACCATACAAACGAACATGAAATTTGGATGACGTATTTATCAACTACATTCACACAGCAATTTTTACCTTAAAGAGTCTAAGCATTTCTTGCTTACTCCCTGTGATGTAATATTAACATGATACAAATTACTTTTGTTCTCCTTAACTATAATCAGGGCCTGACTATGACACAGGCGTCCGGGGCTAGTGTCCTGGCCACAAAATTTCTGAGGGGCACAAAACTTTACTAATGATTAAAATATATAGTCTAAATATTATAATTCAACCATATTTCACTTATATGAATAAAATTTTAAAATAAAATCTGTCGGTAAACTGACTGTGAGTATTTTTTTTTTTTTCTATAGAGCCCAAAACAAATACAGATTAAAATTTTTGACCGAATAAAATTTTTCGACTTCTTTTTCGCCTGCTAAAAATTGTAATATGTTAATTACCAGCCTTTATTTATTTATTTAGTTATTTATTTGTCTTTAGAGCCCAAAACAAATACAGATTAAAATTTTTGACCGAATAAAATTTTTCGACTTCTTTTTAGCCTGCTAAAAATTGTAATATGTTAATAACCAGCCTTATTTATTTATTTATTTATTTATTTATTTATGTATTTATTTATTTTTTGTCTTTAGAGCCCAAAACAAATACAGATTAAAATTTTTGACCGAATAAAATTTTTCGACTTCTTTTTCGCCTGCTAAAAAATGTAATATGTTAATAACCAGCCTTTTTTTTTATTTATTTATTTATTTATTTATGTATTTATTTTTTTTGTCTTTAGAGCCCAAAACAAATACAGATTAAATTTTTTGACCGAATAAAATTTTTCGACTGCTAAAAATTGTAATATTTTAATAACCAGCCTTATTTATTTATTTATTTACTAGCAGGCTTTGCCCGCTTCGCTGGTCACCATATTTAAAGGAAACTCTTTTCTATATAGTTTTATGAAAAAAAGAGAAAATAATAATACTGAAATCGCTCAAAAGTTCGCTTTGGGTTCCCGCTACCTTCGGCAGCGCCTTGTTCGTCCTCGCATCCTCCGATACCTGTCCCTATTGCCTGCGACAATGACTTACCCGTGGGCTTCCATTTAGGTGCTTATCATATATGACAATTTCGATACGGACAGTATCGAAAATTTTGAAGTAGCCCTTTATATTTGAATCCTAGTTATATGTTAGCAACATTATACGTGATGTACATAATATTTGCTTTCAAGTTATTCTCTATATTTATTTGATTTAATCGATCAACCATAGAATGACAGCAATTTCAAGCCAAATATAATATTACAATATGCTATGATCGGCTACTTCTATCGCATGAGACAATTATTATTATTTTGTGGTTATATATACTTCATGCTTAGTTAATAGTAGTTGGTATATAGAAAAATAAATAAATTAATAAGTAAACTTGATCATGGTACAGCCTTAATGCCCTTGGCGACTTTTAAATTTTTGTTGCCGTTTTAGACCAAAATATAATTTATGCGATTATTGTTCCTACGCAAGCGAAGTGTGACGTCACTGACCGTCCGTGGATGCAAGAAATGATTTCCTATGTTAATCGCCCATTGGATGTTTTGTAAAAAATGATTAAAAATCGAAGAAATTTATTTCCCGAGTTTAATTCCCATATTTAGGTACATATATGTTTTAGTTATCATGTGCATGTGTTAGATTGAGTTATTTTGCTGTCAAATTGACAAAATTTTAATTTTAAATTTCAAAACTCTGTCGTTCTTGGCGCTTATTGTATTTGGTGATCAAAAACGAAATACGAAAGTATACATGCCAGATGTATATTTTCGTAATATGCATTGTACGAAATATTGTTTCATATTATTCATGGAACAACTATAGTATTTCCCCCCAGCTAGATTTGGCGATTTTTCGTTGGCGATTATGGATAAATCATAAATCTAAAAATCATAAATCATATAGCATAAATGATAAAATCGTAAGCTAAATTATAAATCATAAAATCGTAAATCCAAAATAAATAGCATGCAGGCTGCCATATTATATCGCAAACGATCCAGAACGACATCGTTATCGTTCAGATCGGCGCCAAAGAAAAATCGCCAAATTCAGCTGAGGGGAAATACTATAGTTGTACCTTATTCATTACTGTCTTAAAATAAGTTGTTAAAATAACCATGATTTTTGAAAGGAATTAAATTATGTTCGCCAAATAATTTGGCGATATTTTATTTTTCTACCAAGGATGACCGATATCAAATCTATTCCGCTACAACATATTAGTATCTTATATTAGATACTTTATTTAGACATTTGAAAACAAATTTGACTTCAAATTATGATGGAATATTTATCATTTCCATCATAATTTTCAATCAGTATATTAGTTGGATATTGTGTAAATATCATCCTTTGAAATGAAATGTTTGTGTTTTCAATCGAATATGGAAGTTTGGCTTTTTTTTTTCTAGAGTTTTGAAATTAAAAATTCAAATTTTGTCAATTTTACTACAAAAATAACTTAATCTAATGCATGGACATGATAACTAATACATATCTATACCTAAATACGGGGATTAAAATCGGGAACTATTTTTCCTCGATTTTTAACAATTTTTTACAAAAAATCCAATGGGCGTTTAACATAGGAAATATTTTTCTTGCATCCACGAACGGCCAGTGACGTCATCACTTCGCTTGCGTATTTCTTTCTATCTTTTCCTTGGCGAAAAATGTCCGATCTACTTCAGCATCAAAATTATAAAAAATTGTCAAGAATTATCAATAAGAAAATACCTTTAATATATTGCTGAATTAGCGTTTATGCCAAGCGTGTTTCATCCGCCATACTACAAAAAAAAAATCTGAAGTTGAGGTATATAAAAAAATGCTGTGAAATAAAATTCAGAAGAAATATGTTAGATTTGTAATATTACTGTTTTATTTTAAAATTATAAAGTGTCATTTTCTCATCGACCAATTTAACATTTAGTAATTTCTTATTTTTCGCGTGAAAGCATATTTCATTTTATGCTGAAAACAATAAATAAATACATCTCGTAAACTTTTTTTGGCAACAATTAAAAATTTAAATGGCTTATATTAAGTCAATATAAGTCAATAAGTTTATTATTTTCATATTTTAATTAATTTTAAAGATTTTTTCAATTTTTTTTTTTTTTCCTAAACCATCCCTGACCTATAAGGAAAAAAACAAAAAAAGAATGATCGAAATCGGTCAAGCCGTTTACGATTTTATAAATAACATACAGACAAACATTCATTTTTATATATATAGATTTATTTATTTTTTATTTTTATTTTTTGTCTTTAGAGCCCAAAACAAATACAGATAAATTTTTTTGACCGAATAAAATTTTTCGACTTCTTTTTCGCCTGCTAAAAATTGTAATATGTTAATAACCAGCCTTATTTATTTATTTATTTATTTATTTTTTGGGGGTTGTCTGTGCTAGAAGTCTGTCTTTTCTAAGGGGGTACGAAAAATTTAAAGTGCCCTGGACACAAAAAATTGTTAGACGGGCCCTGATTATTCATATTACTTTGAACTTTTACCACTGATAATTTGATTTCATCTATATACAGTACAAGTTTTTTAGATTTAACCAAACAAACCATATTAAATTAGTTTAATTAAAATTTCAAAAGCAAAAGGCTGACCTGTGGTTACTGCGCGCAAGATTGTGGCAAAAACATTGTGTCTAGAAGCAAAAATGTAAATAATATTGATGCAAAAAGATTGTTTCTTGGATTTATACCTCAAAATAAATCATTTAAAAAAATTAAATATTAATAAATAAATAAATTTTTATTTCTAAAACATACTATTTTATTTATTTATTTATTTTTTAATTTAAATGCTAATGATTAAATGCTTCAATAGAAATATCATGCTAATTTGTGGTATAAGTTGCTGTGCTCATTAAATTAAGTATTGTTACCAAGTTTCATAAAAATAACTTATGATGTTGCTGATATACGATCCGCGCAAGAGTAAAATTTAAAAAACTGAGAAAACAGCAGTTGAAAATTAAAACGTTAATAAATGAAAGCATGCAGTAGCTTGTTCAAACAGTGGTATCGCAAGAAATAATGCGAATTTTCTAATACAGTTTTCTACATATCGTTCAGAAATGTTTAAAGAATAATAATAAAATTAGAAAAAAAAAAAAAATCGATTTTTTGGTTCCTTAATTAGTCGTTGAAGCATATTACCGAAGATTTCTAACAGAGGTGGAAAAGTCAATGAAATATTTGAATTTTTTCATGAGTTAATGATCTTCAAAATGCTAAAACTTCTACAGATATTTAAGATAAAACTTTTTTTTTTACTTAAAAGAATTAGAGATGGATTTTGAAATTTATTGATTAACTCTTGAGGAAAAAACTAAAAAGTGCAAGTCTATTAATATATATATATATATATATATATGTTTAATTTTTAATATTTGTTTCTTTTAAAGATATTGCAAAATTTATCCTAAGATATTATTATTAAAAGTAGATTACACGAATGGATGGGTTTTACGTCGCACTAGTGCTGCGCATATAGGCAATTGGCGATGGTCTGAGACACACCCCTAGAGGTGGTCCGGAGACATGCCAGCACAATTTTGATCCTCCACGGAAGGGATGGCTCTCCCGCTTTGGTGACCCCCAGAGGTATAATTTTTGATGGGAACATGGAGGACATTGCGGCCACGACAGATTTTATGTGCACCAGCCACCATTAGTGTACACGACGGTCTTTGGCCGGCTCGTGTACCGAACACGCAATATTCCAATTACGAAACCGGCGCTCTACCGACTGGGCTACCGCGGCCCAGTAGATTACATGGAAAAAAAAAAGTTTAATTTTTAATATTTCTTTCTTGTAAAGATATTGCGAAATTTATCCTAGATTTTGTTATTATTATTATTATTATTATTATTATTATTATTATTATTAAAAGTAGATTGCATAAAAAAAAAAAAAAAAAAAAAAAAAAAAAATCTTAAATTTCTGTAGAAATTTTAGTATTTTAAAGATTATGAATGCAGGAAAAAATGCAAGCTGAGAAAACGCAGTTTAAAGATTTCAAATATGCGAAAACTATATCAGAAACCATAAGAACTGCTTCTTGAATACACATTTTCTTTGTACAAACCTAATCTAGTTCAATTTATAAATGTAAAATGGAAATATAAGCTTTTACATGAAAACTTCTTCAGTATTGCCAAGTCAAATATGCCAAGTACCTCTAAGAAAAGAATATATTAATTTTTAGCCTTTAAAAAAGTTATGTTTAATGGATGAAGGAAGAAATCATGTGGTGTTCATATGATGTTATATGCTTTATTCAATATTCAACCGAAGAAAGTTTTGGATCTTTCGACTCGTTTTTTTTTTATGGATTTACACATTCTGGAAAATCTAGAATGCAATTTGATTATTTTTTAAAAATACATATCTGTCTTTGTGTGCCAATCTTTTGTTGAAACTCTAGCTCAAAAATTAACGAACATAATTTTATTTGATACTTAATTGTGCCTTGAAATAAATTGGTACTTTTCCAATTATGGTGTAAATCGCGCAACAGGTGGTGTTGCTAAACTAAAATTTTTCCCATTTATGGAAAGGTTTCAGCTTGTGTTGTGTATATGTGTATAAAATTTTATGTGTAAGAGCACCATTATAAAATCTATGGGGATTCAATTTGGGTGCATAATGACCGACAAGTAGCGCTGCCTTGCTCAATATTGCCCATGAATGGGAAGACTATATCTATGGTATATATATATACTATTTTATACAAATGCACCAAATATGATTTGTGTGATGACCATTATTAAAACAAATGTTGACATAAAATGAGTGTACAGTCGGCAGAAAAATTATTGAAGCACACATCCTTATTTTTCATGCATATATTTTTTTTTACTTTCTTCTATATTAAATAGAAGAAAGTATTGGATTCGTAAAAAATTTCGACCTCAGGTTTTTGATGAATTTACACGTTTCGAGAGCTGTAGAACACGATTTGACCATTTTTAGAAAATGTCTGTCTGCCTGGCTGTCTCTCTCTGTGTGTGTAAGACAAAATTTTGTGGCAACTTTATCTCAGGGACTACTGCACAGAATTTTATACAAATTGGTATGTAGTTACACATTGACATAAATTAGTGCCTATCAACTTTTGGTAAAAATTGTCCAACAGCTTGCGTTGTCATCCCGCTTTTTCTGAATTTTTAACATATGGTTATAGGACAAATTTTGTATAAATGTGTATAGAGAGAATTATTTTTTAATAATCCTTATGGAATTTAAAAGAATTATTTGTAATAGAGATAGTCAACTGAGAAAAAAAAAAATTGTGCATGTAGGAGCGGAGTAAATTTTCATGATGGATTTCAAAAGAGCTCGCCAATAGCTTTAAAACGTATGGTTGAACCATCGTTCTGCCATAATTTAAAATAAAGTTATCGATTTTTTTCATTTCTAACAAAAAAAAAAAAAAAAAAAAAAAATGTAATATTGAAAATAAATTTGACTTTTTTTGGATATTTAGTGTTATACTACTTCTCTAGTAAAAAAATCGTTTGCATTATCATTGAAGATAATTTTTTTAAATAATAATTTTATTAAATTATTTTTACTGAGTGAATTTGCATAGGAAAATATAGAAGAAAGTCATGTGGCGGACATAACATACTAGTTTTAGTTTGATCGCTAATTTTTATCATCAGCTTACTTTTTTATAAACAGCATAAGGCTAAGATCATGATGCGACAAATATTTACTTAATGGAACAATATTAGGTGCACATCTTTTAAATAAGATTACTGCTAGTATTCCAATAATTTTGCTGCTGATTGTACGGCGGCCGACAAGTTGCGCTGCTATTTCTCACCTTATGAGATTTTCTTACGGCTGCATTTCAGCATTTGCTGGCTAACATTGCACCAAATTGCTTATGTAAAATCTTTATTGTGCGAAGTTAGGAGTAAGTGTTTGTTCACTTTAACCGCTATATGGCACTGTTGTTTTCGTCAAACCAAAAAATGATGCAGAAGAGTGTTTTGTGATGATCACAACGAATTAGGTTTTCTTTTAATGCGGAGAAGATTAATTAAGAGTTGTTAACCATATTCTTTCAGCAAAAACGAGACTAATTGTGTCAAAATGTTGTGTGTTATATTAAATATTCTTATTACACTTCATGATTTTTTCTTTCTTTCAATAGAATGAAGGTCTTAGTACTATTTGCTGTTGTATTGACCGTTGCATCGGCACGGTATCCATTTAAGAAACACATCCATCCTCTTTCTGATGAGATGGTCGATTACATAAATAAGTTGAACACAACATGGAAAGTAAGTGTTTTATTTTCTTTATATATTTTAATCGCATAGTTTTGTTTACATGAAATAGGGTAGGTGTTCCAGTGATTGGCATGCTCCAGTAATTGACATCTATCCCGAAATAATTACTAAATAAGTAAAATAATAAAAGCATATATTTTACATATAAGAATTTTAACATTTTACGTCAAACACTGGAGCTTATAACTGGTTAAATGAATAACTAGCAGTGTCAAACACTGGAACATAAGGGGCCAATTGCTGATAAAAGGAAAAACTGGCAGTGTCAATTACTGGAACATTGAGTGGGTGTCAAATAAAAATTCATAAAAAAAAAATTGTTATCAAATATAAATCTTTTAACATATAGGTGGTTCTGAATGTCTTTCAAACCATATGTACTAACTTAGATTTCTAAAAATATTTTCTGATGACTAGAACATTAAAAACATCAGAGATTGCTCCAAAAGTGTCAATCACTGGTGCACTTACTTTATATACTATTGCGTTCTTGGAGGTTCATGAGTTGTTTCTGAAAGAAAGTCGAAACTTGCAGAAGCTTCAAAGTTTATTTAAAGAAAATTCGAGAAAGTTACATGTCTATAAACCAAGTACCAACTTCAGTTTCACCAGTAAACACAGCTTAAGAGCCCTCTTCACTCACCGCCGCCGGAAGCCGAAGCTAATGTTATTCTATGGAAAATTTTTATTTACAAATAACTTATTAACTAATACATATTTTTAAATTCTGTTTTCACATTGTGAAAGTTCCCTGCTGTTAAATTGACGGACCTTTTTAAAAAAAATTATTTTTTTTAATTTTTTATATTTTAATAAAATTAAACATAATTTATACGTCTCATTAATACATTAAAACCAATGTAACATTTAAAATGAGATAAAAAATGCAAAAATTTAAAACTTTAAAAATACATTTTAGTTAAAAATACTGAAACACAAGACAGACGTTTCGGCTAGAACACTAGCCCTCCTCAGTGTCAAACGTACCAGTTAAAAAATTTAAATGTTGTTTTTGTAAATGTTGTGCTCGTATGTTTGACACTGAGGAGGGCTAGTGTTCTAGCCAAAACGTCTGTCTTGTGTTTTAATGTTTTTGATTAAAATGTATTTTTAAAGTTTTAAATTTTTGTATTTTTTATCTCATTTTAAATGTTACATTGGTTTTTTATATTTTATTTTGAAGCTGCAAAATACGAATTTTCAATGTGTGAATTTTTTTCATTTTGCAATTTCAAAATAAAATATTAAAAAATTAAAAAAATACATTTTTAGAAAAGGTCCGTCAATTTAACAGTTGGGAATTTTCTGAATGTGAAAACAGAATTAAAAAATATGTATTAGTTAATGAGTTATTTGTAAAGAAAATTTCCCCATAGAATAACATTGGCTCGGGCTTTCGGCGACGGTAAGTGAAGAGGGACGTTAAACAACAGCTGACAACATCAAATTCACAGCTTATACTGTAACATAACATTAACCCACAACAAAGGCTGTTGTCAAAGAGGCTCAATGCGTCTTTATGCAGTAATCATTGCCTTGGCGAAACTAAACTGAGACTGACTGATTTGGCGCGAAGTAATTTCTTAAATACCCGCGTAGAAAATGGAGAAGATTTCAGAAACTTCGCAGACAATCAAGTTAGAGCTTCCATATTTTGTATATTGATAATTAGGATTTTCTCACCAAGGTCGCGCTATAAAGTCGCCAAATTTGACGCCAAGGTCATTACCTGCCTTGGTGAAGCTTTTTAACGTGTTTTTAACGGTAAATGAGCTATTTTAATGTGAAAACAAACTAGAAATGCAAAAAATTAACATTTTATAACCTGACTAAACCTTTTTGAATGAATTTACATAAAAATAATAACAATTACTTACAAAATCGTAACAATACTTTACGAAAAGATGAAAATTCGGCTTCTGTAAAGACTGAATATTCGATGCTGCATTAATTATCCTTATCAATCAGCCATTTCATTTTATTTCGTTTTATTTTTTTACTTTCTTCTATATGCATATATAGAGAAAGTATTGGATTCGTAAAAATTTTCGAACTCCAGTTTTCGAAGGATTTAGACGTTTTGGGATGTCTTGAACACGATTTGACTGTTTTTAGAAAATGTCTGTCTGTGTGTGTGTGTATCACAAATTTTGTGGACGCTGTATATCATGAACAAATGAACGAAATTTAACCAAACTTGGTAATTAGTTGGACCCTGACATAAACTGGTGCTGATTAGATGTGTGGAACAATTGGTCAACAGGTGGTGCTGTTATCGCATTCTTTTTCTAAATTTTTAATAAGGCAGTATAGGACAAAATTTCGTATAAATGTGCATAATGAGAGTTATTTTAATCGTGTGATTGTAAAATTCATATGAATTATAGACAATAGTAGTAGTTAACTAGAAAAAAAAAATTGTGCATGTGGGAGCATCGCTTCCCACTGGGGGGGGGGGAAGGAATAAATTTTCAATATGGGTATCTTTCGAAAGATCTCGTCAATACCTTTAGAACGAATGGTTGAACTATAGATCTGTGATAATTTAAAACTAAGTTATCGATTTTTTATTTTATCTTTTAACGAAAAAAACTTGGGGGAAAAATATTTCAACTGATTTCCAAAAAATTGACATCTTTCAGGATTTAGTGATAATATTCTGTCAGATAAAAATCGTCTGCATTTATAATAGAAAATAATTTGATAATTTAATAAATAACTGGTATTGAATAAATTTTGTGTAAAATTATATAGAAGAAAGTCATGTGGTGGCCACACCATACTAGTTATCATTTATTTTTTAATTCAATTACTTTTGCACGTAAAATTGAATTAGTGCATAAACTAGATTCTGCTTTTGTAATCTATATTAATAAAATCAGAGTTTTGTCTGTAAATTTGTCGGAATCAAAAAATTTTGCGATATCTTCACGTTTTACACCCCATGAAAGCCGAAAATGACTTCAGAAAATTTTGCCTGTGTGTGTGTGTGTGTGTGTGTGTCTGTGTGTATGTCATCGTGTCCGAATGTCGCTTTTTTTGTCCGGGCATCACTCGAGAACGGCTGGACTGAATTCAACGACGCTTGGCAGGAATTTAGGTCTTCACCCAACTTAAAATTATATCTATCAACTTTTCGGAAATTCCCCCCCGTTCCCCCCGTAGGGGGTAAAAGACTAAAACACGTTTGTCCGGGCATCACTTGAGAACGGCTGGACGGAATTCAACGACGCTTGGCAGGAATTTAGGTCTTCACCCAACTTGAAATTATATCTATCAACTTTTTGGAAATTCCCCCCCGTTTCCCCCTAGGGGGTAAAAGACTAAAACACGTTTGTCCGGGCATCACTCGAGAATAGCTGGACGGAATTCAACGGCGCATGGCAGAAACTTAGGTCTTCACCCAACTTGAAATTATATATATAGAAATTTTCAAAATTATAATTAGTGTTTAAATTGTGGATAAAAAACGCCTGCGCATGCGCCATAAATATCTTTTCACTAAAATGCTTTGAATGAAAAAATGAAATATAAAAATAAATTTTTAAGTTAAAGACTTTTGTATTCGCGTGATTTTCACTACAAATTATGAAAAGATTGAAATGAAGTGTTGCCATCTGAGTTTCATACTTTAGTTAATTTTAAAACATCTAATTGTCGTATCGAAAAACTGTTTACACCCCAGGATTCAGAAAAATCCCCTCTTTCATTTGGTACTGAATTTGTAATGATAGGTCCGATATTTCTAATTTATTTTTCCCTTTATCCGTTTTTCCGTTGTCACTTAAATTTCATACTTTAGTTATTTTATAAAAATCTAATTGTCGCATCGAAAAACTGTTTGAACCCCTGGATTCAGCAAAATCGCCCCTTTCATTCGGTATCAAATTTATAAATATAGGTCTGATATTTCTAATTTATTTTACCCTTTTTCCGTTTTCAACCCAGATTCGATATGGAACAGCTTTAGTATTAGATCCCTTTGGCAAAATTTGAAATTGGGCACCGAAGTAGCTCGGACGTTTCTCGCCAAGATCTTTAATTGCACAATTGAGATAGCCAATTCAGTTCATCGCAAAAATGGCTTATAATATTTAAAGTCACCAAAGGGTTCCGATACTTAAGCTGTGCTTTTTGTATTTATTAGTGCTGGAGGCCTATTTCAGTCGGTACAGTTGTCGAATTTTTATAGGTCACTCTTAATTAGTGCTAGAGGCCTATTTCAGTCGGTTTATTGAATGGGGATTTATTGAATGAAGGCCCCCCAAGGCACAACTTTGACATGAGTCCCCCCCAGGCCCAACTTTGACATGACTCCCCCCAAGGTACCCCTATTTCAGTCGGTACAGCGTTGTCGAATTTTTATAATACACTCTTAATAGTGCTAAGGGCCTATTTCAGTCGGTTTATTGAATGGGGATTTATTGAATGAAGTCCCCCCAAGGCACAACTTCGACATGAGTTCCCCCCAAGGTACCCCTATTTCAGTCGGTACAGCGTTGTCGAATTTTTATAATACACTCTGAATAGTGCTAAGGGCCTATTTCAGTCGGTTTATTGAATGGGGATTTATTGAATGAAGTCCCGCCAAGGCACAACTTTGACATGAGTCCCCTCCCCAAGGTACCCCTATTTCAGTCGGTACAGCGTTGTCGAATTTTTATAATACACTCTTAATAGTGCTAAGGGCCTATTTCAGTCGGTTTATTGAATGGGGATTTATTGAATGAAGTCCCCTCCAAGGCCCAACTTTGACATGAGTCCCCCCCCCAGGCCCAACTTTGACATGAGTCCCCCCCAAGGTACAACTTTGACATGAGTTTCCCCAAGGCCCAACTTTGACATGAGTCCTTCCACAGGCCCAACTTTCACATGAGTCCCCCCAAGGCCCAACTTTGACATGAGTCCCCCCAAGGTACAACTTTGACATGAGTCCCCCCCAAGGCACACCTTTGACATGAGTCCCCCCAAGGCCCAACTTTGACATGAGTCCCCCACAAGGTACAACTTTGACATGAGTTCCCCCCCAAGGCACACCTTTGACATGAGTCCCCCCAAGGCACCCCCCCCCTCATTGGGAAAAAGAGAAAAAACGTTGTTTTGCGGCTATAAGACAGTTTGGACTTCCAACGTTATTTGTTACAATATCTGCAGCTGAAACACATTGGTTTGATTTAATGAAAACTTTATCATGGAATTTAGATCGTCACGAATTAACTAAAGAAGAATTTGTCGATATTAACAAGTTTAGCAGTAGGCCTCTGGCACTAAATTAAAACCTGTCAGTGTCAGATTTTCATGTTTTAAATAATGAAATAATGTCGTGTCTGTATAATTTTTATTTTTTATTTATTTTTTTTTATTTATAGTACTGTCTATTAAAGACTTCTGTGGTCACGAAATTTGGTGCGTAAATTGTTTGTATGCATCCGGCACTTATTGTAACTGCATTTCACGAAATTCGAAATCCCCCCCCCCCCTTCTCGGAGTCGGATGGCAATAAACATGTGTAAAAACATGATTTTCCGTTTGAATTCGCTTTGAATTATCTTAGAATGGCGAATTTTGGTGTGTGGATATTGATTAAGTGTACGCATTATGTACATTAGTGGGATTTTGCAAAACTTCGAACTCACCCGCTGAGGGTGGGGAAGTAAGAAGTGGATAAGTTGTGCCGAAGACAGTGGAGACCCAGACTCCTCACTTTGCGAGCGAGAAAACCTCTACCACTCACAGCGAGAACTTAGGTTATTAATAAAGATATGGCATTTTGACAAATCATTTAAGTTTAACGTCCAGCGAAGCGGGCAAAGCCTGCTAGTATAAAATAAAATAAAATATAAATAAATAAATAAATAAAAAGACTGCTCCAGTTTATAAGGCAAACATGAAAACAAGTAATTTGAAATATTAAAATATATATTAATAAAATCAGAGTTTTGTCTGTAAATTTGTCGGAATCGAAAAATTTTGCGATATCTTCACGTTTTACACCCCATGAAAGCCGAAAATGACTTCAGAAAATGTTGCCTGTGTGTGTGTGTGTGTGTGTGTGTGTGTGTGTGTCTGTGTGTGTGTCATCGTGTCCGAATGTCGCTTTTTTTGTCCGGGCATCACTTGAGAACGGCTGGACGGAATTCAACGACGCTTGGCAGGAATTTAGGTCTTCACCCAACTTAAAATTATATCTATCAACTTTTCAGAAATTCCCCTCCGTTCCCCCCCCCCTAGGGGATAAAAGACTAAAACACGTTTGTCCGGGAATCACTCGAGAACGGCTGGACGGAATTCAACGGCGCTTGGCAGAAACTTAGGTCTTCACCCAACTTGAAATTATATCTATAAAAATTTTCAAAATTATGATTAGTGTTTAAATTGTGTGTAAAAAACGCCTGCGCATGCGCCATAAATATTTTTTCACTAAAATGCTTTGAATGAAAAAATAAAATATAAAAATAAATTTTTAAGTTAAAGACTTTTGTATTCGCGTGATTTTCACTACAAATTATGAAAAGATTGAAATGAAGTGTTGCCATCTAAGTTTCATACTTTAGTTAATTTTATAAAATCTAATTGTCGTATCGAAAAACTGTTTACACCCCAGGATTCAGAAAAATCACCTCTTTCATTTGGTACTGAATTTGTAATGATAGGTCTGATATTTCTAATTTATTTTTCCCTTTATCCGTTTTTCCGTTGCCACTTAAATTTCATACTTTAGTTATTTTTTAAAAATCTAACTGTCGCATCGAAAAACTGTTTGAACCCCTGGATTCAGCAAAATTGCCCCTTTCATTCGGTATCAAATTTATAAATATAGGTTTGATATTTCTAATTTATTTTACCCTTTTTCCGTTTTCAACCCAGATTCGATATGGAACAGCTTTAGTATTGGATCCCTTTGGCAAAATTTGAAATTCGGCACCGAAGTAGCTCGGACGTTTCTCGCCAAGATCTTTAATTGCACAATTGAGATAGCCAATTCAGTTCATCGCAAAAATGGCTTAAAATATTTAAAGTCACCAAAGGGTTTCGATACTTAAGCTGTGCTTTTTGTATTTATTTATTTATAATACTATTTATTAAAGACTTCTGTGGTCACGAAATTTGGTGTGTAAATTGTTTGTATGCATCCGGCACTTATTGTAACTGCATTTCACGAAATTCGAAATCCCCCCCCCCTTCTCGGAGTCGGAGGGCAATAAACATGTGTAAAAACATGTTTTTCCGTTTGAATTCGCTTTAAATTATCTTCGAATGGCGAATTTTGGTGTGTGGATATTGATTAAGTGTACGCATTATGTACATTAGTGGGATTTTGCAAAACTTCGAACTCACCCGCTGAGGGTGGGGAAGTAAGAAGTGGGTAAGTTGTGCCGAAGACAGTGGGGACCCATACTCCTAACATTGGGAGCAAGAAAACCTCTACCAATCACAGCGAGAACTTAGGTTATTAATAAAGATATGGCATTTTGACAAATCATTTAAGTTTAACGTCCAGCGAAGCGGGCAAAGCCTGCTAGTAAACAATAAACTAAAAGTTATATATTTTTTAAAGCTATTTGAAAAACTTTTTTTCAAAAATAAAAATAACTTTAGTTGTCTCAGTAATACATTACCTTAATAATCTGAATACATCTAGTATTATCAGCCACCGTTAGTAATTTTGTAGGAGTACATTTATTGACTAAATTCGTTTCTGAGGTAATATATTTTAAAATTCCTTTCCAATTGAATACATATTTCTGCTGCTAATACTTGAGAAAATAGCCATCGGCCACCCATAGCATCGGACGCTTCGTACACTTCACACTATAAAAAATAACGGCAGAAAATTTCTTTATAAGCGTAACAATTTCGAGTATATCAGGTCATATTAAGTATTTGCTGAATGTTTGCATTTTGTACTCCAATAAGTAACTTAATACGGTTACTTATTGGAGTTACGGTTACTTATTGGTTAATTTCTGCTGCTAATACTTGAGAAAATAGCCATCGGCCACCCATAGCATCGGACGCTTCGTACACTACACACTGTAAAAAATAACGGCAGAAAATTTCTTTATAAGCGTAACAATTTCGAGTATATCAGGTCATATTAAGTATTTGCTGTATGTTTGTATTTTGTACTCCAATAAGTACTTTAATACGGGTTTTGATCGCATATCGCAAGACCATACTAGCATATGCAAGAAGAGGGACTAATGTATAGGAAGTACAGTTTTCTCCGTGAGTAGTTTATTTTCAGACTGTTTTTTTAAAGGTTATACGTTTAAATTGTTCCCGTATAACGATTTTTCCAATTTGTTTTGACAAAGCAGATTTTTAGCTATCTTATTAATGTTACCAGGGTTTCTCAGTAATTTTTTTTTTTTTTCATACGTTTTGCCGCATATACGTGTTCGTATATACCTTACGCATATATTATGTATACTCTGTCAAAAAAAAAAAACCAACCATCCATCCAATCACTGTAAAAAAAAAAGTCCTGTTTGCTGCAGTTTGCTGTCAGAAATGTTCTGTAATTCAGAAAAATACGTTCTATCAAAGGAAAAATTACGTTAGAACGTATTTATCTGAATTACAGATAATTTCTGGCAGCAAACTGCAGCAAATAGTACTTTTTTTTTTGACAGTGTATGCATATTATACAGAAGAATAAAATAATTTTCAATGGAGATGGCAAATATATTTTAAATAAACAGGCTGAAGTCAATGATTTTTTTTTAAATTTTTCTTTTAAACTTGGTATTGAATAATTATTTTAATCTCATGTGTTTTTAAGAAAATTTCTTTTATGAAAGTATTGAATATAGTTTGGAAAACGTTTAAAATGTCAACAAGGCGATAAAACCCTAATAAACTATGACAAAATCTTTCGTTTTTTGAATAGATAAATACGGCAAACCCAGTAGGAAGTTCTGTAAAATTTTAGTACTTGGCACAAATAGTTTTGGTACATAAAATGTTTAAATTCTTAACCACAGCATGTTTTTAAAAATGTTTGTTATGCATGTTTCAGGCTGGCAGGAATTTCAATGGTTATGTTAGCATGAAATACATTAAAGGTTTGATGGGAGTGCACAAGGATAATCACCGATACAGGTTACCATCTATCCGCCATGCCGTCCCACAGGATCTCCCAGATACATTCGATGCAAGACAGCAATGGACAGGCTGTCCAACCATCGGACAAATTAGAGATCAAGCGTCCTGTGGATCTTGTTGGGTAAGTACAAGTTTATTAAAAATTAGTTTTAATTTCTGCTGTACTTGAGATATTGCAAGAACTTAATTCACACATTAGGATAAGAGAATATTTGAAAGAAAATATCTGAATTATGATAAAAGACAAATAAAATAAAATAATAAAAAAATTATAATAAGTAATAAAATAAATAAAATAAAAGAAGTTATGAAAATACCTTAGCTTTGATTTTAATAACTATATAATATAGATTTAAAAAACTATTAATATATTTTTCTTTTTTTGTTACTCTAGGCTTTTGGTGCTGTCGAAGCTATGTCTGATCGACATTGCATTCACAGTGGAGGAAAAGTTAACGTACAAATTTCAGCCGAAGACCTTCTTTCCTGTTGCAGTGAATGCGGCATGGGGTAATATATATATAAATATATATATACTTTTAAGCCTTAATTTCTAACAGAATTGAAAAGTGTTTATAACTTAGGTTCACCTATTTCTTGGTCCGTTTGTCTTTCCGCGCTGCGCGTAAGCATTTTTAGAATGTTTCATAACTGATACATATTCTTTAGTTTTTGAAATTTTTGTAAACAAGTAAACAGACCTCCATAAGTTATAGTCTCTGTAAGAGAAAATGTAGTGCAGTAATACTCTAGATCAGGGGTGGCCAAGTCGCGGGGCAGTGGCCGCATGCGAACTTCCGTGTAGTTTCGTGCGGTCCGCGAGTAGTCTAACGATATTTAAATTTTGGTAAATTTGGTTCAATGTTTAAAAATTAATAAATTCTTTCTCACTTTTTGAAGTAAAATATCTTTTAACGATCATGGTAGCTAAATCACACTGCTGTAATTAAATTGTTATCAGAACCAGTATTTGTTCTTTTTATTATACTTCTTAATGTATAGTCATAAATTTTTCTCGATTATGTTGTTAATTCATGAATGAAAAAAAAAAAAAGTATTCAGCTCCAAATCTTCAGCCTGCCCTTCCCACGGAAAAAGTATATACTTTCATTGCCATAAAAATTTGCGCACTAAGAAAGAGTTGTCAGAATGAAACGAAATTTTTACATACGTAAGTGCAATGTTGATGATTGTAAATGATTGTAAATGATTACAAAATCAAAGCGAAATGATAATTTATTACAGGAAAAATTACGAAAGAATGGAAGGTTTAGTACCCTGTTGGGTCACCTCTAGCGTGAATGCACGATGCGATACGGTCAAGCATTGTGACATACAAGTCCCATATGATGTCCTGCGGCATCTCGTTCTACATTTGTTGTAAACGCGCCTCTAATTCTTCCAAACTCGTAGGCTGCCAAATTTGCCGTCCCATTTGATCCCAGATATGCTCAATTGGTGAAAAATCTGATATCGAGCAGGCCAGGGAAGGGTGGTATTGTGACGGAGGCAGTCCTGTGACACCTTTGTGTGTGTGACTGAGCATTGTCTTGTTGAAAAATGGCTCCGGGGAGCCCTGTCATAAGTGATAACCACTGTGGCTAAAAGATGTTACGAACATACCGATGGTCTGTCATGGTGCCGTGGATCAATATTAGGGATGACCGTGTATCGTATGCAATGTCATCTCACACCAATACCATCACATCAGCTATGGGTGAGGTGTGCAGCTATAAAGAAAAGGCAGGGTTGAGGCGTTTACCATGATGCCTCCACACACGTACATGTTTGTCATCACTGCCAAAATTGAATCTGGGGGTCTATTCTCCGATCCGACTATATCTCAATTCTGACGGTCAAAGTCGTTATTTTGATCACGTGACGTGACATTCCGACCTTTTGCTATTCTCCCCTCTCAGTCATAGAAATTTGCGGTGAAGATCCGGTTTGTTTCAGTCCTTATGATAACGACTCCTTCATGCGGTCCTTATAAAGATGACTCGTCCCTATTTTCTTCAATTCTCGTGAATGATTTTTTGGGAAAGATCAGTTTATCCATATATAAATTGGTATTGTGAGGTTAGTTTACCCTCCCTCTCCCCAATATTATTTTTGAAAAAGCAGTCCTATATAGTCAAAGAAATTTTTAATAATAATATAAAAGAATAAGCTTTTCAAAATTAAAAAGTAACCGAACAGAATGCTACATTTGAATTCTAACTGAAGTGATAACATGAAAATATGATTTTCCAACTGTGCAGTGTGGATATATGCTTAAATATAATTATAATAGTTTTAACTAATAGTTTAATAGTTTAAAAAAAAAAATAAAAAATTCGCCATTTATAGCACAAATTGAGCATTATCGGAAAATCAGAATTTTTTTTCCTTTTTAAATGATTATTGTTTAAAAAAGGTGTACTTTATTCATTCAATTTCTTTTTTTCTTTGTTTTAATAGCTTTTAAACTGAATGTACACTATTTTTTAAAAGTATTTTTGCTAAAAAGTTCTTGAATTTTACAGTTTTTCGGAATGTTATTTAAAAAAAATGCAAATGTTTTATGCAATTTCTTTTAACGATTTTTTTTACTTATTAAGGATAAATATTTTTCAATTGTAATAATTAAGTACCAGTATTCTGTATTTTGTTGGTTGAAAAAGAGTTATTTCCCGGTGTATTCAACATAATAAAAAAAAAGCATAAAATCTTTTAAACATATACGCATTATATTCAGTTAGAATTTATTTATTAATCATAGATAGATTTTCAAATTAATAACTTTTCAGATTTTTAACAAATTTGATTTTGGAGTAGGATGATATTTCCAATATGGGAATAGTTAAAACAAATAATAATTCTAAAGGTGCTTTTATGCTATGAATAAAATAAAACTTGATATAAAGTTAAGGAAAAAAAAAAATGGATTGCCATTTTGTTTAATTTTTCCTCTCTCTCTGAATATATCTATACATTAAGTAGTAAAAGCCGAGAAACAAAAGATTTTAGACACATATTAAACATTTTCGGAAAATCAGAAAAACTCTTCCTTTTAAAATGATCATTGTTTAAAAATATGTAATTTATTCATTCGATTTTTTTCCTTTCAAATTAACTGTTAAACTGAAGTTACATATAGTTTATTTACTCACTCTTTATATATATATTAAATATTTCTAATGAAAAGTTTTTGAACTTTACTGGTTTTCAGAATGTTACTTAAAAAAAAAAAAAATCGAAAATGTTTAATGCAATTTTTTAATGCTTTTTATTACTTATTATTTAAGGCTAAATATTTTTTGAACTATAATAATTACCTATATTAATCTGTATTTTGTTTATGTAAAAATTATTTTCCTTGTGTATTCAATATAATTGGAAAATCTTTGTATTCTTAATCCTATGAAAAACACATTTATTTTTAAATAAAAATGCATAAAATCTTCTAAGTAAAAACGCAGTATTTATTTATAATATATTTATTAAACACAGATAGAGAGAGGTTCGAATTAACAAATTTTCAGATTTTTTTTTAAAAGTCAGTTTTAGAGTAATGAAGCTCCCAATAGGAGATGTTTAAAAAATAATAATATTAATTCTAAAAGTGCATTTATGCTACGCATAAAATGAAATTTCATATAAAGTTAAAATTAAAAAAAATTCAGATTTCTATCATGTTTAGTTTCAATATATAACATAAATAAATAATAATAAATAGTAAACTAAATTCAGTTTACCAGCTATTTGTGAATAAAATAAAATGATTAAATCAGCTAAATAGTTTTATAATGGTGTTCATTTGAATATAAGGATTTTGAAAAATTAATTTAATTTTGCTTCAAAATAATCTACTTATATTTTACTCGTATTGTAGGCAAAACATTTCCTTTCTACATTTTATTTCCATGTTGAATTTTATTTATTATTTAACAGGCACTTTAATATATTGTAGATTTTATTAATAAATTAAGCGAAAATTTATGTTATGAAATAAGTAGGTTAATACAAATAATAAATATATATATATATATATATAATAATTAGGGGTGGGAATCGATTAAGAGTTTTAACTGGGTTAATCGTAGTTCATTAATCGATTAACCGGTCGATTAATCGGATTTTTAATCGGTTTTCATTTTTCTTTATATAATTTTATTTCAATGATGAATAAAACTCTCATATTGCGTACATATATATATATTATTCATCAGTTTGGCTGTTTTTTTTTTTTCTTTTCAAAAATTTTTTTCTAATCAATTATATCTGTTTCATAACTAAAATTTAAATCAATTTTCAGAGTAATAATTGGTGACTTTAAGTGTTAATTTTATATAAATACTAGCTGACCCGACAAACGTTGTTTTGTCATATAAATTATTTCTAGAGAATATTTTGCTAGAAAAAAATAACTAACTTATTGTAAGTGTGTAAGGATGTGGTATATAAGTGAAACAGGTATGGAATTCTGTGAACGGTGACTGTGAATTCCGATTATAACGTAAAAGACATAATTAACAATTAAATAAACAATTTAAATTGGACTGAATTGTAAATCTAAACCATTCTCGAATCCACCTGAAGACACACAAAAAATTTCATTAAAATCGGTCCAGCCGTTTAGGAGGAGTTCAGGGACAAACACACGCACAAAAGTATGGGACCCCTTTGGTGACTTTAAATATTTTAAGCCATTTTTGCGATGAATTGAAATGGCTATCTCAATTGTGGAACTAAAGATCTTGGCGAGAAGCGTTCGAGCTACCTCGGTGTCAAATTTCAAATTTTGCCAAAGGGATCCGATACTAAAGGTGTTCCATACAAAAAATAAATAAATAAAATATCAGTTACATACACACGCACAAAAGTATGGGATCCCATTGGTGACTTTAAATATTTTAAGCCATTTTTGCGATGAATTGAAATGGCTATCTCAATTGTGGAAATAAAGATCTTGGCGAGAAGCGTTCGAGCTACTTCGGTGTCAAATTTCAAATTTTGCCAAAGGGATCCGATACTAAAGGTGTTCCATACAAAAAATAAATAAATAAAATATCAGTGACATACACACGCACAAAAGTATGGGACCCCATTGGTGACTTTAAATATTTCAAGCCATTTTTGCGATGAATTGAAATGGCTATCTCAATTGTGGAACTAAAGATCTTGGCGAGAAGCGTTCGAGCTACCTCGGTGCCAAATTTTCCATACAAAAAATAAATAAATAAAATATCAGTGACATACACACGCACAAAAATATGGAACCCCTTTGGTGACTTTAAATATTTTCCCTAACAGCACAGTTAGGCTTAACTTATCCACAGTACATCTAAAGGAGGTTTCTGGGATGTCTTTTCATCCAGAAGACATCTTGAAGATATCCTGGGGAGGCGATGTGCTGTCTGGGTTAAGCCATTTTTGCGATGAATTGAAATGGCTATCTCAGTTGTGGAACTAAAGATCTTGGCGAGAAGCGTCGGAGCTACTTCGGTGCCAAATTTCAAATTTTGCCAAAGGGATCCGATACTAAAGGTGTTCCATTCAAAAAATAAATAAATAAAATATAATAAAATAGCTACATAAATAAATTTGTAGGTTAGGGTGGTTGTTAATCAACGCGCGTGTAAATTTGATAGAAAATTATATAAAATTCTCACTCCAATTCCGCACTAAATTTGCAAAATGTATAGTTTTTTATGCACACTTCAAAACTCTTCAAACACTAATTACATCTTGATGTAATATTTCAATTAGGACACAATTTTTTGTATAACAATAATCACACGAAGTTACAAAATATTTTCCTGAATTTGATCGCAGCACCAACTGTCGGGACAAACTGGAATTACAGTGGAATATACGCAAGCGAAGTGAGACGTCACTGACCGTCAGTGGATGCAAGAAAAATATTTCCTATGTTAATCTCCCATTGGATTTTTTGTAAAAAATTATTAAAAAACGAGGAAAATTATTTCTCGATTTTAATCCCCGTATTTGGGTATAGATATGCATTAGTTATCGTATGCATGTGTTAGATTGAGTTATTTTGCTCTCAAATTAACAAAATTTTAATTTTAAATTTCAAAACTCTGTCTTCCTTGGCGTTTTTTGTATTTGGCGATCAAAAACGTAATACGAAAATATACATGCCAGATGTATATTTTCGTAATATGTATTGTACGAAATTGTTTCATATTATTAATTACTCTCTTAATATAAGTTGTTGAAATAACCATTATTTTTGATAGAAATTAAATATGTTCGCCAGATGATATGGCGATTTTTTTTTCCGCCAAGGATGACAGAGTTTTGAGATTAAAAATTCAAATTTTATCAATTTTACAGCAAAAACAACTCAATCTAACGCATGCACATGATAACTAATACATATCTATACCCAAATATGGATATTAAAATCGGGAAATTTTTTTGTAATTTTTTACAAAAAATCCAATGGGCGATTAACATAGGAAATATTTTTCTTGCATCCACGGACGGCCAGTGACGTCATCACTTCGCTTGCGTATTATTGAATATTCGATACTACGATCGTAGCGCAGTCTGCCGGATCCAATGTGAAACATTCCAAAATCAACAACAATTTATAAGTGATAAATTAAATAAACAATTTAAATTGGACTGAATTGTAAATCTAAACCATTCTCGAATCCACCTGAAGACACACAAAAAATTTGATTAAACTCGGTCCAGCCGTTTAGGAGGAGTTCAGATATACACACGCACAAAAGAAATATATAATTCAACTACGTCACGATAAGTTAATAATATAAATAATTATAAGAAAAAAACTTTTTATGAACCATGTTTTTAAATTTTCTGTTGAAGTGTGTTGCTTAACACTCAGTTATGTAATGGTGGTGTCGGCGTATTTTGAATTAATGACTCCAATGTAGAAAAATAAACTATTTATTAACATAACGAGGAACTATCTACAAGCGAACACACTTCTCTCGTTCGAACATGGCAGAATTCAAAACAAAACTTTTACAGAGAGAAAAGTTGTAGTGCTTTTCGTGCGCTTGCAGCGCCATCTCATAAAATGCACCAGGGAGGATAGATGGAACACCATAGAGTATCCCCCCAGTGAACAAGGTGAACGATAAAATGCAAAAGTTCAATACAATAAATGCTTGATACAGTATAATATGTAATAGTAACATAGTAAGTAATGCAAAATAGAAATACAATGAACAATATATAATATTAAAAAGTGTAAGATAATATATACAAAACTATATTACATATTCAGTCACCAAATGTTTTGGGAAAGTGACTTTACGTCCAGAGCGTGTAGTACGTGTTTTGTTGACAGGAGTCGGCTCTGGTGGTATTTCGAACGATTTGTTGACAGGCGTTGGCTCAGATGGTTCTTGGTTAGGAACAGAATTATTTGTCACAACAGTATCTGACCATCTATAGGCGGGTTTCACGCGATCTATAGAAACTGTTGTGTTTTTACCATTTATATCAATGACAAAATTTTTATTATCTCTGTTTATGACAAGGTGAGGTCCAGTATACGGCGGTGTTAATGGACGAGTTACTTTGTCTGATCTTAAAAATACATGTGTACAATTCGACAATGCAGGATTTACGAAAACACTAGGACTGCTATGTAAGGAAGTAGCAGTTGGATTAAGTGTCTGCATTGTTTGTACCAAGTTGGAAACATAATTGGGATCAATCGTTTGGTCAATTTGTTTTTTATCAGTAATAAGATCAGAGGGTAATCGTAAAGTGGTACCATATACTAATTGTGCAGGTGTTGCATTAATGTCATTTTTAAGAGCTGAGCGCAAACCTAGTAAAACAATTGGAAGGGTTTCAGTCCATTTAGTGTGATTATGTGCCTTAAGAGCATCTTTTAAATGTCTATGATAGCGTTCTAAAATTCCATTTGACTGGGGATGGTATGCCGAAGTCCGAATGCGCTTACAGCCTAAGATATGCATAAGTTCTCGAAATAGAGTAGATTCAAAATTACGACCTTGATCTGTGGTGATAGTGACTGGGCATCCGAATCTAGAGATCCAACCATGCAATAAGGCACGAGCGGTTGTTTCCGCAGTCATATCAGGGGTCGGAATTACCTCGGGCCATCTGGTAAATCTGTCAATGATTGTTAAACAATACTGATTTCCATCTGATGGGGGAAGAGGGCCAATGAAATCTAAATGAATATGGGCAAAACGGGCATCCGGTAGGGCAAATGTTCCAACTGGTGACTTGGTGTGCTTTGTTATTTTGGCTCTTTGGCAATTAACACAACTGCGAACCATAGATTTGATATCTTTATGCATGCCAGGCCATACGAATCTTTTAGCAATTAAATTTATGGAGGCTGACATACCTGGATGTGAAAGGAAATGCAAATTTTCAAAAACTAATTTTCGCAAACTTTGTGGAACGAATGGACGGGGATGTTTTTGAGATGTGTCGCAATATAGGTCAATATCCTCAAGGGGAAAATAGTGTTTTTCTAATTGTAAGGATGTGGTATTGGATTGCAAAAGTTTTTGAAGTTCTTGATCAGTTGATTGTGCAGAAGCAAATTCTTTAAAATCAAGTGCAGTTGGGGAAATTTGATTGATCTCTATGCGAGATAATGCATCGGCTACATGATTTTCAGAACCTTTCATATATCGGATATCGGTAGAAAATTGGGATATATAATCGAGATGACGTAGCTGTCGAGGACTGCACTTTTCAGGATTTTGTTTGAAAGCGTATATTAAGGGTTTCTGATCAGTGTAAATGAAAAAGTTTCTACCTTCTAGTAAGTGACGAAATTTCTTTATAGAGGAATATATGGCGTAAAGTTCACGGTCATATGTCGACCAATTCTTTTGAGACTTACTTAATTTGCCAGAATAAAATGCTATAGGTTCCCATTGATTATCAGACATTTGCATGACAGAGCCACCAACAGCGACGTTTGATGCATCTACCCATAAGCTTAATTGGGCACCAGGAATAGGATGTTTTAGAAGCGTTGCATGAGAAATTGCTTCTTTTGATTTCGTAAATGCAAAATTTGCTTCGTCGTTCCATTCTAATTGCTCCATTGAAATTTTGGCATTGGAACGCGGATGTTTCCTTTTATTTTTGTGCCCTTCGAGGAATTTAACGAGGGGTGCTAAAATATCAGCAGCTCTGGGAATGAATCGTCTGTAAAAATTAAATATACCTAAATATCTACGAAGTTGATTAATAGTTGTAGGTCTTGGAAATTTTAAAATGGCTTCAACACGGTCAGAAATTGGTGAAAGACCATCTTTTGACACTGTAAAACCTAAAAATTCCAAAGTGGGAACACCAAATATGCATTTTGAGGGCTTAATTGTAAGGCCGTAATGATCAAGTCTGGAAAATAGTGCTCTGAGATGTTCAATATGTTCTTCGAGGGATTTGGATGCAATTAAAATATCGTCTATAAATGGATAAACACCTTTTAAATTTCTTGTAACTTCATCAATTAATCTCTGAAATGTGCTGGAAGCATTGCACAAACCAAACTGCATCCGAGTGCTCTCGAAGAGTCCGAAAGGTGTACATATGGCAGTTTTGTGAACATCCTCGGGAGCAATCGGAATTTGATGAAAAGCTTTAACTAAATCAATACGTGAAAAAATTGTGGTTCCGTGAAGTTCACTAGTAAAATCAGCAATGTTGGGGATGGGATATTTATCCTTTTCAGTGTGAGCATTTAGTGCTCTGTAATCTCCAACAGGTCGCCAGTCATCGCTGTTTTTCTTTGGAACCATATGCAAAGGTGAAGCATAATTGCTGTTGGATGGACGCATGTGTCCCAAATCCAACATATGCTGAAATTCCATTTTTGCAATTTTTAAACGGTCGGGGGCCAGACGACGTGGTTTAGCGTATACCGGTGGGCCAAAAGTTTCGATATGATGCATAACCGAATGTTTCACAATTTGGTTTGGGCTAGGAGATTTACTGATGTTAGGAAATTCACTTAAAAGATTAGAAAAAATATCATTACTTATGATAGATTTCACTGAATATATATCAGAATTATGTACAACACAATGAGAATTTAAGCTTGTGACATTATCAAATAAAGAACGTTTTCTAAGATCTGGCTTTAAATTAAAGTAATGTAAAAAATCAGCACCTAAAATAGGGGTTGAAACATTACAAACATAAAAAGGGTAAACAAACTGTTTTCTTAGACCAAGATCAATAGATAATAATTTACGTTTATATACATTAATTAAAGTACCATTAGCTGCAACAAATTTTTGAATTGGAATAGACATTTTGTCTATTTTTGATGCTGGAATTAATGAACAGTCACTTCCTGTGTCCACTAAAAATTTTAGATTGCTTCTTTTATCTCGTACAAAAAGGCGACGAGAAGTGGAAGGCGAGGCGTATGTCGCCGCTACTCCTTGCCGTAGTCGTTTCCCGCGGAAAAGGTACAGGGAGGTACGCACTTTTTAGCTTTAGAGCTAAATTTCTGATGATACCAGCAAAATTCTTTATTAACTTTTGGGCTTTTGTGCCGAAAATTAGATCGAGATTGTGAACGAGAATGACTTCTGGAACGTCGCAATGAAGCCACTTCTTCTCTTAAAAGTTTTAATTCTTTTAAAAGTTCGGAATCAGCACTCGAAGAATTAGTTATACTAACAGCACCTACCTGTGGTGGAGATACATCCAAAATTTTATCAGCTATTTCGGCAGCTTTAATGGGTGTAAGGTCTTGCACTGATGCTAAAATAAATTGCGCATTTGAAGGCAGTTGTTGCAAGAATAGTTCGAGCAAAAGAGTGTCGGATACCTTATGGTTTTCAGCTCTTCTCTGCATGACGCGAAGTAGTTCTGACGGTTTTCTATCCCCTAGTTGTTCACCAGCTAATAATCGGCGAATTTCCTGCGATTTTGTTTCACCACAACGTTGAATTATTTCGTCCTTTAAGTTTTTGAATGGATCGGAATTATCAGGTGAAATTATTACGTCACGCACAGTCATTGCAATTTCTGGAGGTAAATTCGCAACACAATAGTTATATTTTGTTCTAGAATCCGTTATTGGTTTCGGCACAGCTAGTTGAAATGTTGATTCTACCATCGTGAACCACAGGGCCGGGTCCGTAGGGATGAATGCAGGGATTTTCACTGCAGCTGTTTCATTCATGTTGAAAACAGAAACGAAAACACTTATAATCCAAAATAAGAACAGTTTATCCGGGTCACCACTGAAGTGTGTTGCTTAACACTCAGTTATGTAATGGTGGTGTCGGCGTATTTTGAATTAATGACTCCAATGTAGAAAAATAAACTATTTATTAACATAACGAGGAACTATCTACAAGCGAACACACTTCTCTCGTTCGAACATGGCAGAATTCAAAACAAAACTTTTACAGAGAGAAAAGTTGTAGTGCTTTTCGTGCGCTTGCAGCGCCATCTCATAAAATGCACCAGGGAGGATAGATGGAACACCATACTGTTGAATCATAGAACTAACTACATTAGCAGTTTATCAATGCGTATGAAATCTTTAAACCGATAGTGACGTCAATTTTTGTGAGATACATAATTTAATTTTTTTACAATTTTTTAAAGCTCACGTTTAATTAAATTATTTATTTAATCACGTTTATTTATTTTTATGTCGAAAGAAAATGAACTCGTAAATTTTTTTTGGCAACAATTAAATTATAGCTAATATTTTAATGGCTATTTATAAGGTATTAGGAGGTTATTATTTTCATATTTTAATTAATAATAAGAAAACTATTCGATTTTTTTCAAATATTTTTTTTCCTAAACCATCCCTGACCTATAAGGAAAAAAACAAAAAAAGAATGATCGAAATCGGTCAAGCCGTTTACGATTTTATAAATAACATACAGACAAACATTCATTTTTATATATATAGATTTTCAATTATTCAATTTTATTTATTATTATTATTTTTTAAAAAATAAATGAGTTTATTCATTTTGAAAGAAACGTTAAATGAATGTACTGTTAAACCGCAGAAGGATGATCCCTGGCGTCTTCTGCGCATGAGTGAAAAGGGTTGGCCCATTTATAAAATAGGAATGTCTGTAGTACCTAGGGATGTGTTTGTTTATTTGTATGAAAAAACTATAAACTCACTGATTGCATTTCTTTTCCTTCTTTGAACTGATTCTTGAATATCTGGTTATATATGTTAACGTTAAAAGACTTATTTTAACTTAAAATATAAAGATTATATCAAGAATTGTGACGATACGAGCTCCGAAAGACATTACAACATTTAATTAAAAAACAAACATTAGAACACGGAAATAATAACTAACAGCAACCACAATCGGTGTTGCCACACACATAGAAAACAAAAATAAAATACAACTTCAACAATATAAATATTTTACGATTAATTAAAAGAAAGAAAAACTGATAATATTCTAAAGGGGATAGTTTTAAGGTATAACTTTAGTATATCCCCATAGCTGAATTTGGCGATTTTTCTTTAGCGATATAATATGGCAGCCTATATGTTGTTTATTTTGGATTTATGATTTAGATTATGATTTTATCATTTATGATTTTTAGATTTATGATTTAGCCATAATCGCCAACAAAAAATTGCCAAATGTCGTTGTGGGGATATATTAAAGTTGTTCTTTGAAGTGTGTAACACTAATTTAAAAATTATGTCAATTATTATTTACAAACTAGTATATAACCCCTTAAAAAATGACGAAATGTGAAATCAATTAAGGTAGGGAATCAACGAATTCTTTGCCAGCTTCGCTGGTCACTATATTTAAAGGGGAACTAATGTGCAAGTCGTACCTGACGGGGAAGTTAAATACTATTTCGTGAAGAATTCTTCTCAAAGTTTCTCTTTGATAATTTAAATTTATCTTTTCTTTAAGTACAGGAATTAATTTGGGAATTGTAGGTACGATCTTATTTACTGCGTAAAACTCATGTACTGTTCTTTGAATAACATCGCAATCAAAATTATCCAGAGAAATGTTTTCGATGGTATTGTTCTTTTGCCGCTTTTTTGGTGATACAAACATTGGGTTGTCTTCTCCTTTTGATTCTCTAGGTATTCTTTTAATAGTGTCTTCTGATAGATTAGTTATTTCACTCGTACGTTTCACTGATTGGGAAAGTGGAACAATAGCTTCTCCTTCTAAAGCTTCTTTATCGCAAAATTTAATGACATTATGTACAATACGCTTCGTTTCACTATGAAGAGGTTTAATCCGAGAACTCGTACCACATGTACGATCCATTTCAAATATAAACAGACTGTTATACAGAAAGAAATAAAAGAAAACAAAGCAGGAGTATTAATTTCTCTACACATAACAGAGGAAACAAGAATAATAGAAAAATTTCCCCTCTCTCTTCATTGCTGTGTCTCCCAGAGCGTGAGTGGAATCGTCCTGGCACTTTGCCAACCAGGTATCAATCTTTGGCGAGCCAACAGTACACATATTTTAGTTTTATATTTGCAGGCCTTGTCCATCTCGCTTGTCACTATTTATAAATGAATTCTCAAAATTCCATATCATTATCATAAAAATCTCAAATTCTTATATTTTAGTTCTTCTTTGTCACTTCGGACTAGAACACAGAATGTTATTTCCTGTTTCTACTTCAATAGTTACTATCAACAATTCTGAACAGACAATACACACTTGAAGACACTATGAAACTGTTGACATTTTCCCATCAGAGGGATAATAAAAATCTCAATCTTTTTTTTTTTTTTCTTTTTTTTATCGTTAGTATTTCTATTTTTTGAAAGCTTCTTGTTTCTGAGAATACTATTACCCTAGTCAACACTGTATGTAGAAAGCTACATATAGGTGGTGTTGCTCCAGCATGCACATGAAGCGGCATTTTGTTTAATAACTGCCCCCCTCCCCTTCTCTACCAACAAAAGAGCAACAACTTCTTTTGAGAGGTTTTATTTTAATTTATTTTATTTTATTTTATTTTTTCATTATTTGATGGATGTTTCTTAAAATGTTTGTTAGCAAAATATGTGAAAAAACATTTTGTAGCCAGAACAATATTTTTACTTTAATTCGTAGTTTGAAAATTTTAATCGGATTTTGAAAATTTTTAATCGAATTAATCGATCCGATTAACTCGATTAAAAAAATTGATCGGGACTAAGCATTGATCGATTAACCGAATCGATTAATCGATTAATCGGCACAGCCCTAATAATAATAATTGCATTACATATAGATTTAAGTTGAATTACATTTTCTAATAAGTAATCTTACTTCTGCAGATGAAAACATTTTTTAAATAAACAAACTTATCAAAATAATTTAAACCGCCAAAAGAAAATAAATAAATAAAAATAAGAGAGAGAGAGAGATAAGAAATAGAAAAAAAAAAAAAAAAAGAAAGAAAGAAAGAAAAAACCATATTAAAAAAAAAACTTTTTGATACTTTAGTTTATTTTTCTCCTATTAAATTTGTACACTCTAACAGCTTTATCCCCTCCTATTAGTAAAGATAAAATTTTAACATATAATAATTCTTGTAATGAAATTTTTACACAGTATTGATAATAAAGAAACGCAAACTCTGAACAATGAATTTTTTTAGAACGCGCATTTCTGGATGTGCGATTCTCATATTGCCTTGCAATGTTGCTTTTCTTACACGACGTCTATTCACAGGTGTAGCGTCTACTTCAACACGCCATTGGCTGAAATCACTGACATCCTTAGCCTCGGAAGAAGACTGCTTTTATTACTACCTTAGATAACAACCTTGGGGGGAGAATCGCTCTTTAGCAGTGGGAGGAAAGAAAGTCGGTAAAAGTGGAATTTAACGACTGTCGTTGTTTAAGGACGGTCGCTATGGCGGTCGGATCGGAGAATAGATGCCCTGGATTCGTCACTGAAGACGACCTGGTTCCATCCAACCCCGTCGAGCGCGGCACCACTCCAAACGGAGGATAGAGGGGAATTATTGGCAACATACACAATGGGCGTCGCGATAGTAAATGCCTTTCAGCCAGGGACCTTGCGATGGTACGTACAGACACAGGGACAAATCATATAGGAATAGGTGTTGCATATGTCCGGATATCGGACAACGAGACAGTTGGCACTATGCGTATGTTTCGTATGATATGACGGTTTTTTTCTATTATTGATCTGTCGAGCACGTCCTGAGCCTAGTCGCCGTGTAAGCGACCTCTCTTTTGTCCACTGGTCACAACACCTCCTCACAGTAAAATCAGAACGTCCTAGGTGGCTGGCTACTGACCAAGCTGATCACCCGTATTCCATCACACCGTTGATTCTTCCCCTCTCGGACTCTGATAGCTGTTCGTATTGTCTTCGATGGCGACGTAACGGCATCTCTATTTAAAAATGCACATCAAGAAAGCTCTGCTTACTTGTTTTATACTGCAAGAAAAACTAAGTTCAACGTCCTCTGGTGGCATTACGCAATGCGCAATCATGCTGCATTTCTAATCATTTGCATATCTGCTTGGCACGCACCTTTATGCCAAGTTTCGTTACTGTCCAATAATTATTTCTTGGTGCGCAAATTTTTATGGCAATGAGTGTACAGTCGGTAACAAAAGTATCCAAACACTAGCAAAAATTCCTATAGAAAAAAAGTAGAGTTACTACTGTTTTGTTAAATAAATCCTTGTCGAATCATATTCTTAGTCAGTCTAAGAACATGATTCGACAAGGATTTATTTAACAAAACAGTATTAACTCTACATTTTTTACATAGGAATTTTTGAAAGTGTTCGGATACTTTTGTTACCGACTCTACATACATAATTCATACACTTATGAACATATAAACACATACATATATATACATACGGTGCTGCCCGCCTCAATAAAAAATATTTTCAATGCTGCCCACCTATAGTGTTTTGGGTTGGACAGGCCTGCTCTAGATAAATAAAAAACTGTATGAAACTTAGTTTTTACTTTCTTCTACAGTCGGCTGCAAAATTATTCGAGCACTAGCCAATAATTCCTATATTTAAAAAGTACACTTAAGACTGTTTTGCTAAGTAAATCCTTGTCGAATCATGTTCTTAGACTGATTAAGAACATGACTCGACAAGGATTTATTTAACAAAGCTGTATTAAGTGTACTTTTTTTTGGCAAGGATTATTGCTAGTGCTCGAATAATTTTGCAGCCGACTGTATATTCAATATAAGAAAGTTCGTAAAATTTTTCAACCTCGGGTTTTTGGTGTATTTACACGTTTTGAGAGCTTTAGAACACGATTTGACCATTTTTAGAAAATATCTGTCTGTGTGTGTGACAAAATTTTGTGGCAACTGTATCTCAGGGGCTACCGCACAGAATTTCATACAAATTGGTATGTAGTTACATATTGACATGAATTAGGGCTTATCACCTTTTGATGAAAATCACCCAACAGGTGGCGTTGCCATCCCACTTTTTCTAAATTTTTAACATGTTGGTATAGGCCAAAGTTTCGTATAAATGTACATAAAGAGAATTATTTTATAATAAACTCTATTAAATTAAAAAGAATTTTTTATAATGGTGATAGTCAACTGGGAAATTGTTTTAGATATGTGGGATCATCGACCCCACCTCTGCCCTGAGGGGGTAAAATTTTCATTATGGGTATCTTTCAAAAGAGCTCGTCAACACATTTAAAACGAATGGTTGAACCATCGATCCATGATAATATAATATAAAGTTATCGATTTTTTTAATTTTTTACAACAACAACAACAAAAATTGCATTTTAAAAGATGTCATTTAGAGAATAAAACTGACTTTCTTTGGATATTTAGTATTATACTACTTACTTTTCTAGAATAGAAGTCATCTGCATTCGCCATGGAAGATAATAATAAAAAAAAAATAATTTTAATAAATATATAGGTTAAAAAACACTTTATTGAGAAATGTGTTATAATACTCGAGCAGGCCAAAGACTGTCGTGTATACTAATGGTGGCTGGTGCACGTTAAATACGTCGTGGCCTCAATACCCTTTTGTTTTCATCCAAATTTTACCTCTAGGGTCACCGAAGCGGGGTATCAAAATCCTGATGACATGTTTCCTGTCCCAGACCGTCGCCAATTACCATCATAATACTAACACGACGTAAAACCCAACCAACCAACCGATATATAAAAGTAACGTCACCAAAATGTTTTACAGTATGAAACGATTTTTGAATTAAAATGTAAAATTTGAAGAAACTGGCTCCCTAGCAATCCAGTCAGATAGAAAGTGGAATTTCCTTTCGAAAGAGAATTACAGGATGCATTGTGCGGCACACGAGAATAATCGTCAGATTGAAACAAATTGAAACAAATCGCTGTAAATTTGATGAGTACAATTTTGCGTTTCATTTTTTCTGCTTTTTTACCAAGAAATGAATATATACTGATTGAATCACTGACATTATTTCGAGGAAGGTTGAGGTTGAGATTAGGCGGGTTTTATGTACCACTAGAGTCACACAAAAAACTGGCGAAGGTCTTTGATTCACTTTTAAGATTGGTTCAGAGGTAAGCTTTATTCTAAGGGAATCATTTATCTGACTGATGCAGCATTTATATTTACGAAAATTTTACACTAATTCACATTTTAAAGTTTTAACTGCCATTTCATGCAAATTTCCACCTACTTAGAACACTTCAACGCCATATTTTCTTCTATCACGAAACTGTTTTTTTTGTTATTTTCTTACCCTTGGAATTTTTTTCTTTCTTCTATTCATTAATTCCACTACTAAATGTAAATGCATTCTGGTTGGTAGATCGAGTTACAGTAGGTTCAAACAAATAACTGTTAATTTATTTGATTTACTGCATTGCATTTAATCAACGACAAATATTGATAAAAATATTCTTGTTGCATATTAAATGATTTAATTATTTTTATTTATTTAATTATTTATTTTTATCACAACAGCTGCAACGGAGGCTTTCCTGGTTCCGCTTGGGAATACTGGGTGGATCACGGTCTCGTAACCGGAGGACTGTACAATTCCGGCGTTGGTTGTCAACCTTATACAATTCCATCTTGCGAACATCACACTAAAGGAAAATTGCCACCGTGCCAGGGTATTGTGGATACACCCCAATGTGTAAACATGTGTGAAAAAAGTTACAACGTCAGCTACAAAAATGACAAACATTTTGGTGAGTAGATTTTTGACGTCATTTAATTTTAATTTCTCCACATTATCAAACTTACCAGTCATACATATTTGGAAATGGTTTTAACCCTACAAGGCTCAATTTTTTTTTTTTTTTTTTTTTTTTTTTTTGTGCGTGACACAAATATATAAGTTGTAATTAGTGATCAGAAGATAGGGAAAACTTATAAAAATAAAACCATATTTTACGGAAAAATCAACTTTTTAGCTCAATGTACCGTATGTGGAACATACATAAAAATATGATTTATTAACATGTTTACTATTGTAATATAAAAAAAGCAACTTACCTCTGCAAAATATACACTTCGTTATAACACACAGTATTTTTTTTTCGAGTCAAAACTGTTCAATAACTATTCTTTTTTTATTTTTGAATTCAGACAAACGACTAACGTATCACTTTCATTCAAATTTCACACTGAGAGCACTATAACAAAAACACAAACGACATCTTTAGGTAAAGATTCGTATTACTACATTGCTAAATGTCAGTAGCTTCTATCAAGCTACTAATAGTTTTATAGCTATAGGAACGATTAAAGTCGATGTTCCACATATGAAAATGGGTGCCTTGTAGGGTTAAGGATTACAGAGCAGGAAACATCGATAGTTTTTATTTACTATAACTTCGAGCGTGGAAGAACGGGTTCCATTCGCGCGCTGCCCCTGGGTGTTATTCCAATTCTTCGTATTGCAATTCTGTCATGTGCTATCTATCTTTATCCGACGAAGATTTACAAGCGAACTACAAGTCAAGCATACAAATCTGATGTATATGTGTTATCAATAAATTTACTATAAAATAAATCAATTGAAATTCTTTGGATGGAATCAATTTGTGCTGTAGTTATAACAGGTTGTTCACTAAAGTACTACTCATACACGTTAACTTGAATAAAAGTGTAGCTATTGCCTTAAACGGGATGTATAGATAAAGTGATTTTGCGCAACAAGTTGAGATAGGTTAGAGCACCACCTGGCAGCAAACAACAGAATTAGCGTTAATAAATCGGAAACGGTAAGAGGTACACATGGGAAAGAAGTCAATTACAAAGTTATAGAACGTCCTTGATTTAGTACGAAAAGATACCTTGCGCATGATAACGATGAGAACAGAATGATTAAAATGCGTGTTTGTTTAGTCGAGATTTCTCTGACGTTTGACGCTAAGAAATGTACACGAAAGGAGAAAAAATGAAAGGTATTCAAACCATGGCCTTTCCTAAAATAAATCATACTCTGTACCGCTAAATTATGACGTCAGCTACTTTTTAGTCGGAAAGATATTTTCGTTCTTTGTCTGTGGTTTTTAACGTTACAAATTATGGAAATCTCGACGAAATAAATGAGAATTTATCACATCCTGTTCTCAGTATTATTGTACGCACGTTTTTTTTTTTTTTTTTTTTTTTTTTTTTTTATCGATTCGGAGACGTTTTATAACTTTGTAGTTGACATTTTTCTGTACCTCTTACCGTTTCCGATTTAGGAACTCTAATTCTGTTGTTTGCCACCAGGTGGAACTTTAAGCAACCTCAACTTGTAGCGAAGATACAGTATACTATACCTGGACAATACGATTAAGGCAATAGCTTAAATACAGCTCAAGTTAAATTGGTTGGCCAGGACTTTAGCGGACACCCTGTCCAGCAATATAAGTAAATATTGAATGACCTCTTTTTAATGTATTGTGAACTCTTGGTTCGCGGTTATAATGAATATCTAAAATGGTCCCGACTGAATTTGTATTTAATGGATTCATAAGACTAGCATGAAATTCTAGCAAAAAAAAAAAAGCCCGGATATAATGAATTAAAATATTTTTTTGTAATACATGTCGCTGCTTTTTCTTAGAAATTTCTCTTTTTTCGACAACTGCTTTTAAGCACTTTTGATTCCTATAAAGCGAAATAGAAGCCTTCCTTCGTGTTTATCAAATGTATTATGTGAATATGATAAAAAATCCTATCAAACGCTAAATAATCGAAAAAAATGTGTAATGACTTCCTCTCTAATAAAAGAATATGAACATTTTGATAACTGCAATGATAAACTTGTGATATTCGAGAAATCGTCAGATGACGATGTTGTGTCATATGTAAGTAAAAAAAAAAATTATCAAAGGATGATTCTCTTCGGCTTAAAATATAATGATGAGGAAGTAAAAAATATAAACTTACAAACTTACAATTTTTTAGATAAACATAGAAATGAACATCATCAATAACTTCTTTTCAACAGTTTTTTTTTTTTTTTTTTTTTTTTTTTTAAAGATATAAGGCATAGCTGCCAATATTTTAATTTATTCCGGAGTACTTTTAGCCCGCCTTTATTTTGCACCACTTTATTTATAGAAAAAAATTCTCCAATATATAACTTCGATAAAATAAGACAAAATTACTTTAAAAAAAATAAGTGGTACGAAATAAATGCGGGGCTAAAATTACTCCCGAATAAATTAAAATATTGGCAGCTATGTATAAGGTACATACTGATAATTTTGAAAAAGGATTTTGACTAGCTGACCGCTTTAAAAATAAAAGGGCAGAAGTAGTGCAACTGTAGTGCTTTTTCCACTGCATAATTTTTACAATGTACATAATAAAATGACAGTTATTTCCTTTTGAGATTAAAAATATAACTGAATATATAAAGATAAACATTATGACTTATTATGTTTGACATTCGCACTTAAAATGAAAATAAAAACCTATTAAATTTTCAATTGTAATTGTATTACGGAAAAAGCAATATCTAATCGAATGGATATATCTGACAGTTGCGGTCAGTAGATTATATACGAAATGTTAGTTTAAAATAATTATATAAAAAAAAAAAAAAAAAAAAAAAAAAAATATTATCAATGTGCATAAAATTTTTAAAGTGATAATGACGCCAATTTTTGTGAGATGCATAATTTAACTTTTTATAATTTTTTAACGTTCACGTTTAATTAATTAAGGTAAAGACACCAGTGCTCGTCACCCCTAAAATCTGCACCAGTAGTCGTCACCCTCTTAAAAGAAGTGTTAAAATAACCGTTTTATAACCTGTATGAATTTGAATCTACCCGCATAAGATTCTACAAAGTCTTCTGCTTCTTATGACATAAAAAGTTCGATTTCAACTATTGGGGAAGAGTAGGGAGAAACAAAATAAGGGAAGTATACGTTAAATTACAATTGAACTAAGTCAACGTAAAGCAAATGATTAAGGGAATAGATATGCATTTCTTGATATATTTTGTTGTTTGCTGCATTTGACATTGCTCATAAAGCATTGTATGTAATGCTTATGAAATGCAGAATACGATGTATGTGCAACTTTTTAAAATTTGACATTATATAAAGGTTTTTAAGGTATGACGACTACTGGTGCATATTTTGCAAGTTTTACCAGTGCTCGTCACACCTGACGAACACTGGTGTTTTAACATTTTTAATAACTGGGTAACTTTTTTGATGAAAAATACTATATTTTCGTTTAGAATTATGATGGTATAATTTTTACTTTAATTTGACTATCGGCACCAGTAGTCGTCAGGGGTATTCGTAAATGTAAACAAATGTATTTTAACCTCAAGAGCTTGAACTTTATTGCACTTGTAACTTTTGTATAGCTTGTTTAAATAAAGTCAGTCATCGTACCTTTAATTCACTATGACTGACTTTAAACCACCTAAAATTTTCCATATTATTTTGCGGGAAAAATTAAAAAATGGCACATAAACATATTTAGTTATAAAGAGCTTTTTCTAGTTTTCTGTTATATATTTTAGAAAAACAGACATGATTACTCCATACATCTGTCTAATGTATTTTAAATTTTTATGATGTCATGCTTTTGCGAAGATGTATTTAAGTGATGTTTAAGTTTTTTATTGACCGTGATAATTTAATTTTAATTCATATATATTTCGAAAATGATAAAATGCAAAGGCTTAATTTCATAATTAGCATGACTGTGAGTCGGCTTAAAATTATGTTAAGGCTTTTTTGTTATGTTAGATGCAGGTGAATAAAAATTTATATAGAAAATATTAAACATTAAAAACATTTCTTAAGCAAGTTTTCTGCTTATACATTATATTAATTATGTAAGATAAACAAATAGTTAAAATGTTGATCAAAATTACCCTGTTGACTGTTGTTCTTAAATAATTAACATCAACATTTGATAACATTAATATCCATAATATTTGATAACATTAGCTTGATGTGTAGAATAATACTAGCAAACTTTGCCACCTTCGCTGGTCCCTATATTTAAATAAAATAGGAAAAAATCCCTATCATTATCAAAAAAAAAAAAACTTTGGAATCAGTCGAAACCGCAGTTAATGTTCCCACTGGTTTCTGTAATAGCTTTCCGTCCCGCAATATGATTATTGGCTTCAACTGCCTTCGGCATAGACTTAACCACTTTTTATCCCCCTCCCCCTCTCACGGGTAAATTTAGAATTTTAACGAAATGTTATCAAATTACATATTGCGTATTTTTAACCAATACCCACACATCAAAACTCGCCTTTCTGAGTTAATTTGGAGTAGAGCTAAGGTTAAAAACGTGTTTTTTGTCCGCCCGGCCGAGGGAAAAGGGGAAGGGTAATTTTGCAAAATCGCCTTATAATGCGTGTAAGGTAGACACACACACAACCAACCAACGCATAAAAAAAATCCCCTCCCGAAAATAATTTGCCGCAGAGTTTAGCTTGAAAACATATATATATATATTTATATATATATATATATATATATTTGCCACCCTCACATAGACGAAAGATCTTCGCAAAATCTCTTTATACTAGGTGTTGGATGCATATGACCAACTCACACATCAGAAATCGCCTTTGTAAGATTATTTAGAGCAGAGTTATGCGTAGAAATACGTTTTTGCTACCCTTTCTCAAAATTTGGTCGGAAAGAATTACGCAAAATACCTTTACAGTATTTTTGGGTACGCATAACCAATCAACGCATCAAAAAATTGCTTTCCTAATATAATTTGGAGAATAATTACTCTTGAAAACGTGTTTTTGCATCCACCCCACACTTAGTGAGGAAGGAGAGGCGAAGGATTTCTCAAAATTCCTTTATAGTCTGTGTTAGGTACGCATAATCAACCCATACGTTAAAAAAAAACAATTGCAATGCAAAAAGAATTTTTTATATACCATGTTTTAAAATTTTCTGTTGAATCATATAAATGCTATTGAAGGCAGCGAGAACCCGAAACAATTGGCTAAAAGTAATTTAAAATTGCATCGTCACTGTGTTCTCAGCTATTCTGAAAATTTCAAATGTCTAGACGGGAAAAAAGCTAAATAAATTTTCTGTTGAACGATATAAACGCTGCCGAAGGCAGCAGTGACCCGAAACAATTGGCTAAAAATATTTTTAAAATCCATTGTTACCATCTTCTGAGCTTTTCTGAAAGTTTCAAATGTCTAGGTAGTCGAGAAGTCAGTTAAAAATCGATTGCAAGATTTGTACTGATAACGCTGCCGAAGGCTGCAGGGACCCGGAGCAGTTGGCTAAAAGTATTTAAAAAATGCATTTTCATCGTGTTCTGAACTATTCTGAAAGTTTCAAATGTCTAGGTAGTTGGGAAGTTAGTTAAAAATCAATTGTAAGATTTGTACTGGATAAACAAACAAGAATACGCGTTAATAAAAAACATGGTAAAATCAATCTTACTGCGATAATTTGGAACAAAGTCACTCTTATAAACGAGATTATTACTTCCTCCCCTGCTACTTACCCTCTGCTTTAAGTAAAGATATTTTTGAGAACGAATAAAATTTTGAAAACTTATCTTAAAAGCAAAGAATTTTCAAATTATTTCACATATGAATTTGCTTTATTCGCAATATTTTGAATTTTACCATTTAATGTTTTGTGTTTTAAACCCTAAGAATAGATTTGGGTTCTAAATATGTTTCAAAGATATTCTGTTTCATTTAATTTTTCAAAAACGCAATTAAAATCAAACTATTGAGCAAATTGTTGCGTTTTATTTACATGATGACCACTGGTGCAAACACCTGACGACTACTGGTGAAACGCAGTTTTCAAGTGACGAGCACTGGTGCATTTTTATAGGTTTAATTTTTATTTTGTTTTAAAAACTGGCTTAACGTATAGAAAAATTGAAAGTGTCTAACAACAACTAGAAGAATCAGTGTATAAAATAGACCAAAGTATAATACTGATACATAAATTCCACATAAATGCCACGCGAAAAAAACAAACATTTTAAAAATAAGGCCTTAAGAGTGACGAGCACTGGTGTCGTTACCTTATATTTATTTTTATGTCGAAAGAAAATCAACAAAAGTTTTTTTGGCGACAATTAAATTATAGCTAATATTTTAATGGCTATTTTAACGCTATTAGGATGTTATTATTTTCATATTTTAATTAATTATAAGAAAACTAATCGAAAATTCGAAAATCGGACTTCGAAGTATTGTATTGTCACCGGGTTCTGAGCTAGTGTGAAAGTTTCAAATGGCTAGCTAGTAGGGAAGTTAGTTAAAATTCGATTGCAAGATTTGTACCGGACAAACAAACAAACAAACAAACAGAAACAAACAAACAGATGAGAATAGAAGTTAATAAAAACATGGTAAAATAAAATGACCAGTTATTTTCATAGTGCTAATTTTGTGAATGAAATGCAATAAGTTAATTTGTAATCAAATGAAAGTTGCCGGCATATATTTTTTAAATTATGTATATTTTAATATTAGATAATAACTTAATCAATAGATATTACTGTAATGTAAAACCTAGAATGTTTCAGAACATTAGGCCCAGACAATTAATAATCTAATAATAAGGTAATTAATAAATTCTATTAAATAACTGAATGAACATGATGATTTAATGTATATTTATTTTCACAGGTAAACAGTCTTACTCTGTTGAAACTGATACTGAACAAATAAAAACAGAAATCTACAAGAATGGGCCTGTTGAAGCATCTTTCACCGTTTACGGCGACTTTGTAAACTACAAATCTGGTGAGTTTAATTTTTGTTCATGCAAGTGTATGCTAATGTTCAATCCTTTTAATCCTTTTTTTTTTTTTTTCCTATCAAAAAGTATATTCAAGGCTTTTTTTTTTTTTTTTTTGTATTTATTGTATTTATTGTCTTTTTTTTTTTTTTTTTAAATCTAAGTAATAAGAAGTGCATGTTATTAACCCTCGCTTTCCCAAGATCAAGGCGTTACGGCAGAAAAATTGCTTTCAGGTGCACCTTGGCACGTTTGGCGAAAATCAATCACACCGCGCTTTTTTGTACCGTTTAAAGGTTGCAACATTCCCATAGAATAATAATAAAGGAACAAGGAGCGTATATTTTTGGTTTCGGTTTGTAAAATCCAGGAATGCCGGGTATAGGGTTGTAACAATGCTTCAATCTGATTGGTTGGCGACTTGTTGGCGAGATTTTTGAATCATCTCATCTCTCTGACAATCAGTCAGCAAGGCAGCACCCACAACAAACAGCGATAAATGTGCCGAGCATCGGTGCCCTACTTTAAGGTTTTGAGTAGCAAAAATAGCTTTCGCTGGCAATTCACTACAAGCGGTTTGTAAGCATTAGAGTATTGACGTGCTCCTTCTTCCTTTATTATTATTCTATGAACATTCCACTGGTTACGTTTGCTATCTTTGATGAATTAGCGCATTTTTTGAATGAGGCGGTCTTAACTAGATTTCAACTTCAAAATGGGGTCAAAATGACCCCATCTTGGGAAAGCGAGGGTTAAAATACACTACATTCTCTTTAAAAATTATGGAATGAAATATTGCCCTTCTTGCAGGCCCTGATTACCCAGTAGGCACGCGAAGCATGTACCTCTCTCGGAAAATTTTGAAAAAGTGCCAAATTTTAAGCTTGTGGTCCGAAAACATTGTCTGATTATAAAATGTCTTGGTAGACCTGATTGCACAACTATCACTTCTAGATTATATAGGAAATATGCTAATGAAGTTTTTACACATACATTTACAATGGAATAATTTTATATTATTGTAGTGAATGCAGGCTTTGACCAGTTTACAATTTGGTGATTATATTAAGTGAATTTTCTTGCGTGCGTTTTCTCCAATTCCAGCTAACTACAAAGTTTAATGAAAATTTTATAAATATGTATATAATTATATACATTGTACATATGTATATAATTTTTTTTTCCAGGGTGAAGTAATATTTTTTAAGAATGTATTTTTCTAATTATTAAATTTTCTAATTTTTCTTACCGGAGAATTAAAAAAAAAAAAAAATCTCATACTTCCGAAAAAAAAAAAAAAAAAAATCTCAGTTTTTAGTAGTCGGCCATGTTTTGGGAACTTTTTCGACGAACATTGTTAAGCCATTTTGGTATGCCATTCTTCTAGATCTCACTCTACTTACTTTAGAAAGTCATTAAATATCACACGGTGTTTATAAACATAATAATCAGTTCGGAATCCCTTTTTTTTTTTCTTTTTTTTTTTTTTTTATAAAATCTCTCGCCGATCACTCTTTTTCACTTTTTCATCCACATGCTCTCTCTGAGTATCTTCCTCTCTTTTATTCATACGTTTATCGAAATTCACATTTATTCACATATCGATATGTGATATGTGTCGCATATCGAACAAGGGAAAAAAAAAAAAAAAAAAGCCGCGCTTGGTTACTTTTTCTTTCTTTCAAAAGTCGCCAATCTTGTCATTTAAATGTAGGGATGAAACAGATAGTGATTTTGGCCAGTGTTGGGCATAATTGATTAAAAAGTAATTGAATTACAATTAAATTACAATTATTTTACTGTCAATCGATTAACAAGTAACTGATTACAAATAAATTGAATTACTTATTCAATTTAATTGTAATCAATTACTTGCTGACCGATTGGCAGTAAAATAATTATAATTTAATTGTAATTCAATTACTTTTTAATCAATTATGCCCAACACTGATTTTGGCGGGTTCCAAATACCTAGAGCTGTAAAGTCTGCTGGATATCGATATCATATATCCGGAAAAATCACTATCCGTTTCATCCTTATTTTTAAATGATCAAATTGGCCGCTTTTGACAAGAAAAATAAAATTACCCAAGTGCGTTTTTTTTTTTTCTTTGCCCCTTAATGTATGTTGTATATAAAATGTTTTACCTCTTAATGGATTCAATTGGAACATCCATGTTTTTCTTTTTCTTTTCTTTTCTTTTTTAACTAAAATGAAAAATTATATGGAATTATCTAAAATGAAGGAGTAAAATGTATGTTCTTCATTCTAAATTTTATTATTATTATTATTTTCTTTCTTTTTTTAGTAAAAAAAAAAAAATAATAATGTTTTAAAATTGTTGTAAACTCATTCATTTTAGGAGTATACCAACACCACACTGGTGAAGTTCTTGGAGGTCACGCTGTTAAAATTCTTGGATGGGGTGTCGAGAACGGAACTCCTTACTGGTTGGTTGCTAATTCATGGAACCCTGACTGGGGTGATAAAGGTAAATAATTTTGCTAAACTTATTTTTAAATTAAGTGATGGCAATGAATAAATCTGATGAAAAATTATTAGAATATTTCTGTTTTTAACAAAATAATAATGATAATAAAATATTTAGATCACACCTGTTATCCACTGAGATTCATAAATATAAGGACAGTTGTGTTAAAAAAAAAAAAAAAACGATACCGTAAATTTTAAACATTTTATTGACTTTTATTTAAAGATTCACTTGCGTTTGAAATGTTTGGAAAGAAAATATTCTTCACACCTCACAATTTTAATTAATTAATTGGTTATTAAAAAAAATATTTGTCATACATTTTGGCCCATAAATATAAAGACATTGTTACTTTTAATTGAAATTTCCGAAATATTGTTTAATTTTCACCAGATTTAAGTTTCTTTCTATAAAAATAAGATTTTAATTTATTTAGACGAATATTTTTTCTGCGCATCAGTTTTAAAAATGCAGTGTGGAACTGCGTTAAACGAAATTGAAATTAGAAAAATATGAAATTAACGTGGTTTATCAATTCGAAATATTTCTGAAAAGAGAAAAAGATCTAAAGGTGCTGTTGAAAATGCATAAAAAAGAAAAACAGACGAAAATGTAAAAAAAAAAAGAAAAAAAAAAAAAAAAAAGGCTAGGAGCAAAATCCAAGATAACTTCAGGCGATAAAGTGCACATCGTTTGTCTTACTGTTCTGAAAAAAAAAAAAAAAAAAAAAAAGTCTTCTCGATAAATTACAAGTGAATATCATAAAAATATTTCTAAATCAACTGTTTAAGAGATCTTAACAACTGTGATTTCCCCAAATTTGTAGAAGTCAATAAAAAATCATGTTTAACAAAACTTCGTAGATTCTTAGGCAAAGAATCCGTTATTAAATGGTTGCAGGAGAATGCTAATTAGAAAACTGTCAAATTTTCTGATGAAATATGCTTCAATTTAGACAGACCTGACAGTTTTAGTCCCTACTTAGAAGGAGAGAAAGAAGACGTTGATTGGAGTTGTTTTTTTTAACACGTTCATTGCCAAGTTGAGAATTGGAATTTCGTACAAATAGAAAAAAATAAAAATTCTTTCCCTAGTGGCCAATATAAATATCACGCGCCGTTTCATCGTGCCCGTTATACTACACTCATGTCCATAAATTAAGGATAATTCAGATTCACACTGAAATCGAACTTTAATGCAAAAATTTCACCTATAGAAATATCACACACATCTTGAAGAATAATATGCAAATTATAGGAAGCCATCAGTTGACGCCAATATAATGTCACAATGAAAAAAAAAAATGATTTGAACAAAGTGAAGTAGATGTTCTGAATTGGTCACCGAATTCTCTTGATCTAAATGTAATTGAGAATGCTTCGGGGCTACTCGCAAGAAAAATTTATAAAAATGGGAATCAATGTTCAACTTTAAAAGATCTCGTTAATTCTATTTATGATGCATTGAATGAGTTAGGTGTAAATTATTTAGAAGACCTAGTAAAAAGTATCCAGACAGGATGGCACAATGGTTACAAAGAAACGACGGTGGAAATTGTTAATTATTTTTAAATGACCTTTGAACAATAAATATTCTTTGTTTCTTTATAATTGTGGTATTGTGGATTAGCATACTTCCTGTTGTTTGATTTATTTGGATATATTTTTATTTTAAATTTTAAACGCAAAATTTTTTTTTTGATAAAATTAATTTTACTGTTGTAATTTTAAATATGATTCAGTAAAAATAACTATTGTTTGAATTTTTACTAACATTTTTTAAATTAATACCTGCCCTTATAATTATGCACCTCAGTGTAATTACCCGCAGAATAAATCTTTATTTCTGCCTAAGTAAGCTGACGTTTTGAATTCGTGAACTGATTTAGATTTTTTCTATTTAAGTTTTTTTTTTTTTTTTAATTCCTTTATTTATTTTGTTTGATTCTGCTTAAGGAGACTTGGGGTCTTTGACTGGCACCACTGCAGATTTCATATAAAAGCTTATATTTCTATTTAGTATTTATAAATTGAACTATATTAGATTTGTTCAATGAAATATACATTCAGACAACAATTCTTATGGTTTTTTATAAATTTTTTACAGATTTGGAATTTTTAAATTGAGTTTTTCCTCTGTTTGCATTTTTGCATAAATTTATGATCTTTAAAATGGTAAAATTTCTACAGAGGAAAGACTTCATATTATTTTTTAATGTTTAATGGAATTTACTTAAAAGAATTAGGGATGGGTTTGGAAACCTATTAATTAGTTTTTGGGAAAAAATTAAACAATGTATGTATGTCTATGTAAATCTGAAATATATTTATATTAAAATAAATAAATAAATAATAAATAATAATAAATAATAATAATAACAAAAAAAATAATAATTTTTGTTCATTTTTTATATGCTTTTTTTTTAGATATTGCAAAAATAGATCTCTGGTTCTTTTAAAAGTCAAAATAAATAAATAAATAAATAAATCTTTTCTTAAATATCTGTAGAAGTTTTATCATTTAAAAAATCAGGAATTCATAAAAAAAATGCAAACAGGGAAACACATTTCAAAGATGTCAGACCAGTAAAAAAAATATATCAAAACCCATAAGAATTGTTGTCTCATTACATATTTCATTGAAAAAACTTAATATAGCTCAGTTTATAATTATTAAATGTACTGAGAAAAAAAAAAATATACCGCCTTCATCTAGAACGAGTAAATGGTTATTTTCTAAATCCCTAAACTAGAAATATAGATTTCCGAGATAGCGTATAAGGCACGCCAATAAGCTGAATAAACAAAATGATCGAGAATTTCTGATCTATAAATTTCTAGATGGCGAAACAATATCTCGAATCCTTTCTATTACGAGAAATTCTCACTTGATTTTCTAGAATTGGGTTATAAACCAAGATTATAATTGCTAAACTCGCCTCTTGTATTCGCATTTATTTGCAGAGATTTTTAAATAAGTTTGACCTCGATAATATCGGCAAATGCTCTTGAATTCTAATAGGGGTTTTTAGAACTCGTTTTCAAAAGGGACTAGAATTTATAAGTATGCCATGGAACTATTTTTTTACTAGAGCCATCATTTAGATTCTTGATGTCAGTTACAGATTTTTTTTAGTGTGGAAATATAAGCTTTTATAACGTATTTCAATGGTGCTAAGTCAAACATGCCAAGTCGCCTAAAGTGAGCAACTGCTTTGGTTTCCAACAATTATTTTACTTGTTTCCGCCCAAGGAATCTATGGTGCCGAATTTCTAAACTTATTTCGTTTGTTTCTGTCTAACAAGGAAGCATTCAAAAGGTGTCGTCTTCATTTTTTTTTTTTTTTTTTTTTTTTTTTTTTTTTAATATATGTGATTCTACTCTTCATAAAACACCAGCAAGTGAAAAAAAATTATCGGCTGAAATGAATTACAGCGAGCACAAAAAATTATCAAAATTAAGCATATTTGGCGATTTCACACTGTTAGGCAGTTGATTTTGAGTACTTGACGAAGACGCAAAACACGGTTCTGTTCGTACACGGCAATCTCGGTGCTAGCAAACTTATCATCTAACAGCGCTAAATCGCCAAATATGCTTAATTTTGATAATTTTTTGTGGCCGTTGTAGCTCATTTTAGCCCATAATTTTTTCACTTTCTGGTGTTTTATGAAGAGTAGAATCACATATGTATTTTTTCAATATTTTTTGAAGACGAAACTTTTTGAATGTTTCCTTGTAAGCTATCTGCTCTTCTGTTAGTCATAAATTTATTTCTGTTTTCTTCTATTGTAGGCTACTTCAAAATCCGCAGAGGAACTGACGAATGTGGAATTGAAGACGGAATTGTTGCTGGTATCCCCAAAGTTTAAGCTGGGTCTCCGTCATACTGTTATGATTTTGCAACCTTATGAACTTTCTTAAATGAAATATTCTAAACAATAAATCAAATAAAAATATACTTTGTAAAAAAAAAAAAAAAAGGACTTTATAAAATAAAAACTTGTTACTTTTCTTTTTGTTGATTTACTTATTCATACAATAAATTATATTATTTTTAAAATAATTTATGTTCTTTTATTATTAACCTCTTAACTGCCCTGGACGTATATATACGTTTTTTCGAAGTACGATCCTTTGTACTGTGCTGCTACCAGAGAAGATACTGACACGGATTGACAGTGCAATGAAATAAACATGAAACTGATCTTGATAGTCTTTTTGAAAAAAATTTCCGTTTCAAAGTTGAAAGAGAACAGTGGCATTTTGGAAGCAAATCTCCAAAATTTTCCTCGCAGGTAAGGGGTTAAGTGGATTTTGCAGAGAAGATCTTTTGCATTCTGTGAACAACCTCTATCTATACATATTTTTAACCCTTTGCCGGTCCAATTCACTCCTCTAGTCAGTGTTGCAAAATTTCAAGATTCAAATAAAAGTAGATTCTTCTTTTTTTTTTTTCCCTTTCTGTTTTAACCGTTTGACGGTTCAATTTAATTTCTTTCCTCTGATCAGTATTTACATAGGGATTTTTTTATTCAATATCCACCACTAAATTTTAACTGTAACGGTTGCTTAATCATTTCGAAGGTTATTTGTCCATCATGTTTAGAAAATATCACTCCTCAGAACTATTGGTACTAACTGAATAAAAGAATCCCTAATTTTGGTAACACTGTTTTAGAGCGCTTTAGAGCATTAGGGTCGGCAAAGGGTTGATAAGTGGCTTAAAAAAAATCTCTTGACTCTTTGATTATAGATCGATTTTAATTTTGTTTGAAAGTAGTACATAAGCTGTGTTTTGTGTCACTCAAGCACATGAGGTTAAAATATTTTCAAAACTTTTCTCTACGAACCGTTGCATAGTTTTTACTTATTTATTTTTTTATTTACTTAAATCATGATTTCCATCAAAAAGTTCCTAAAAAAAATAAAAAAAAATAAAAAAAATAAATAAATAAATAAAATAAAATAATATATATATATATATATATATATATTAGATAGTACTACCATAGCCTCCTAAACTAGATGCCTTCCGTGTGGCTCGGAAACTTGGCAACAGTGCAAGCGGTAGACAGCGCCACCTGGTACAGATTGCGCGACTTTTTTATTCAACAGCCACCAACAATTTTTAAAAGTGGGATTTGATATACATAAAAGCGAATAGAATCGAAGAAATGTCGATCATATATTTCATATATCACTTCTTAAAATTATTGGTGACAGTTGAATAAAAAAGTCGCGCAATCTGTACCAGGTGGCGCTGTCTACTACTTGAACTGTTGCCAAGTTTCCGAGCCACGCGGAAGGCACCTAGTTTAGGAGGCTATAGTACTACAGGATGGTTTAATTAAAATTCCACAAATTTGATCTGTGGACCATTTATTAAATGGGCTCAAATGAAAAAAAAAAATCTATATATTGAGGCCACCACAAGACTTTCATCTATATTTTTTCATACAAATTCATACAGTAATATATTATTTATTAAAATCATTTTCCATGATGAATACAAATGATTTTCATCTCAGTATGTAAACACTAAATTCCGAAAGAAAGCCAATTTTTTGTCAACATGAAAGGAAAGGAGTCCCCCACCCCCTCTTAAAAACGAAAATTTTCGATAAATAATTCCTTTTATTGGGACATACTAATTGACTGTTTATGTTCGAATTATAGGGATCTGCCCAAGGTGTGCTTCAGTAAATGGGTATGTTTGATTTTTTTTTTTTTTTTTTTGTAGGTGTGTGTGTTTCTTGTGTGCACTGAGAAGGAGTTTTGGAATTCCTAAATGCGTTAATATTAATTTTTGAAAAAAAAAAAAATATTGTTTTAAGTTGACACAAATCTATGGTATAACCACTCGTTTTAAAGGTATGGACGAATTCTTTTGAAAGATACCCATATTGAAATTTTATATCACCACCGGGGAGGTACTTGCCCCCATCCACCCCAGAGGTCGGTGGGTAGATTAGCAATGCTCCTGCATGCACGCAATTGTTTTTGCTATTTTACTACTGCTAGTATCAATAATTCATATTAATTTTGCAACAATTCGCTAAAAATAATTCTCATTATTTATATTTATACGGAATTTGTCCTATGCTCCATATTAAATGAAAGGCGATGACAGTGCCACCTGTTGAGTGATTGATGCCAAAATGTAATCTGCCCCAGTTTATGTCAAGGTGCAATTAAATACCAAGTTTGGATAAATTTCTTTCATTGGTTCATGAGATACAGCATCCACAAAATTTATGATTCGCAGACATTTTCTGAAAATAGTCAAATCGTATTCAGGATATCTCAAAATGTCTCAATCCATCGAAAACCGGAGGTCGAAATTTTTCAGGGAAAAATATTGTTACAACGGATTAAGTCTTTTCTATTGCAGTGAAAGTAGTTTTACAGGTAAAGGGAAAGTAAAGAGACAGTTTATTGATTCCCATAAGCATATATAATTTTGTAAGTTACCATAACTTTTTATATTTAAAGTTAAATCCCACAATGAATAACGCAGAATTTCTTCTTTACTAGACCTGAAAATAGTCCTAATCTCAATCTGCTCGAAAATGTTTAGTCTATAAAATAGGATGAGGATTCGAAATTTGTAGCCTACAATTTCGCAAGAACTAGAAAAAATTATTTATGATATTTGGCATAGTGAAATTTCTGAGTTTCATGTTAGAAAACTGTAAAATACTATGCCATTGCGCATTAAAGCAGTAATTCCATATAAAGGTGGAATTACCCAATGAAAAATACATATTTTTATTAGTTCCCTATCATACTATAGGTATGGGGAATTTATGTAATCGTGAAAATTTTCGACCTCGGTTTTTTGACTTTTTTACACCTTTTCAGGTGTGAGGAATCCGAAAATGACAAAATTTGTAGGGTATCTGTTAGTCTGTCAGTCCGTTAGTGTGTTAGTCTGTGTACACGATATCTCACTAACAAATGATCGCAGAGAGGTCAGATTAGATTTAAAATATTACTTTCGCCACTGGCAAGAACCCTATTCATTTGCAACATTCGAATTTAAGAACTTCGTAAGTTATTAGAAATTTACGATTTTCTTAACATGGGAGAATAGGACAAAAATTCACTTAAACGTGCATTAAATGAAAACTTTTTACTGTAAAAAAGTCAGACCAGTTTTAAAATATCAGTTTTGATGCCGGAATGAATATCAGTAACTATAAATATGCTACTTTGAAAATTTCGCAAGTTACTGGAAATTTACGAATTTCTTAACATGGCAGTATAGGGCAAAATTTCACATAAACGTCAATTTTGAGAGATATTTTCATCGTAAAGATGTCAGACTACTTTTGAAATATTATTTAGGACACTGGTATGAATATTTATGGCTATGAATTTTCCAATATAAAGATTTCGTAAGTTATTGGAAATTTACGAATTTCTTAACATGTCAGAATAGAGCAAAATTTCACATAAACGTCAATCTTGAGGGATATTTTCAGCTTAAAGATGTCAAACCACTTTCGAAATATTATTTAGGATACTGGCATGAATATCACAGACTATGATTTTTCCAATTAAAAAAAATTCGTAAGTTATTTGGAATTTACGATTTACTTAACATGTCAGAATAAGGCAAAATTGATCATAAACTTCCATTTTGAGGATCCTAAATACATTAGACAACTTCAAAATTAAGTTTATGATATTTGTTTGAACATGATTGAATACAAATATTCTACTAGGAAATTTTCGTAAATTATTCGTAATTTACGATTTTACCAACATAGCGAAATTGTACATTTTTCATATAAATATGAATTTTGAGGATTATTGCATTGGAAATAGTAGCATGAAAACTAAACAACAGAATTGACCCTGATAAAATAAATTAATAAATTAGAATAAGATAATTACATCCAAGTGAACGGTGGATAGCCTATTAGGCGGGGATTTCATTCTGTCACTGTATCAAGCTTTGGTCAAATTCTTTTTTTTTTTTTTTTTAACATGATTATAATACATCTCGCACTAGAAATTTATGAGAACATAAATATGATGGGGAACTGAGCAGAGTCCACCTATGCCAACTAGTTAAGTAATTGTTTAGATCTAACAAATAAATAGTTTTATTTCATATATTGAAGTAGTAGGGGAGACTGGGGCACAGTGGACCCCTTTTACACTTTTAATTTTTTTTTCACCAAAAAGAAAAAAGCAAGGTACTTGAAAAAATTAGCAAACATTCTTAAAACCTTTTTTGACATGTCCTAATTTTGTTTAAAACAATAATTCTAATACATTACGAATAAAAAAATAAATTGTGTGCACTCACAAAGTGGACCACTGTGCACCATCAACGGGCACAGTGGTCCACAACCCGGGGTACAGTGGGCGAACCACTGTTGTTCATGTTCAATTAATATAAATTACTTTTTTTTTCTTTTCCTAAAATTAGTTTCTTATGGAATTCTAGTCTAAATAACATAATTCGAACATTTTCATGAAATAAAATTACTAAAATTTAAAGGAAATCAAAATAAACAAGCAATCAAATTAGAGGAAGTATCCTATATCAGATTTCCTTTGTCTTTTACGTGCCATCACTGAAACAATAAGATAGATCTTTAATTGTTTATTAAGATTCTATAGTTATAAAAATTATGATATATATAATTAAACATTTTATTACTATTCAAACATTTTTATTAATTGTTTTGAGATATTAATACTTTACATTATATTTGTGAGATAAGTTTAACTAAAATTATTCTACTTTTATCTTTTACATGTTTTTTCTAAAAACAACAACGATAAATTTATATAGCCTACTCTTTATTATATCACATAATCATTTTATTTATTTTTTTAATATTAAACAATTCAAATAGTTATTAAATTTAGATATTAATAATTATTATACTACTATTCAACTATTTTCTCTTTTCAGAAATTTATTTTATTATAACATTAAGATTATTATTTTTTTATTAATTATTTTGAGTCACATATTATATTTGTATATGGAAATTTAACTAAAATAAATAAGGTGTTAAATATGATTTGTACTTTTAGGCATATTGGAGGGCGGTCCACTGTATCCCATGTCCAGACAAAACAAATAATAATATTAAAATTATATATAGACTATAAATATGCTAATAATTTTCATAAATTTAAAAACAACAATAACTTACCTTTTCCTAACAGCTATCCAATACTTGTAGTCAATATTTCAGTCTTGATAAAAAAAAAAAAAAAAAACTCCAAACTTGAAAAATTACTTTGAGTAGCTCAAAACATAAAAATTGTATAAAATGTCTACTTTAGCATTTATCATGTGGTTTTTTGGATGAATACAAGTAGTACCATGCTCCATCAATGAGTCTCAATGCAAACTAAAACAGTTAAATATTAAGAGATTTAAATAGAGGTGGTCCACTGTGCCCCAGTTTCCCCTACTTGTTTATTTCATATAATAAATCATGATAGAATACAAAGTATATGTTTATTATATTACATTTAAGAAGAAAATTTTAAGTAGATTTTTATTAAATACTTCGTAGAGCGTAATAAAATGAATTATTAAATCAAAAATGTACATAGGTATCACGTTATGACTTCCGTATTATACAAACATAACAATTTTATTATTTTTTTCAATCATTAGTTTTAAGTTATTACAAACATAAAAGGTATCAGTCAATTTTTCAGCAGCGTTTTTTTTTTCCCCTTTAGTGTAGTTATTGCAAATTAGAGTTATTCAAAGCGAAAATTTTTGCTCTGGAGTATTTGATGTCATTTCCTTTACTTCTGTGGAACAAGTGACTGTTTTCTTAGGCTGTTCAGAATATTGATCGAAATAGCGAACTTTGCGATACGAAAGACAATTTCATTGGACTGCGACTACAATATTCCATAAATCAAAAGTACTATTAGATTGTTTCTAGAATATTCATTGTAGTCACAGTTTTGTTGAACTGATTCCAAAAGTACACTGAATAAAAAGTATTCATCGACTAGAACCTGCCTGTTTTTTTACGAACTACTTTCTCACACAAGAAAATTGGGAAGTTTTACGTAGTAATAGTTTTTATGCCATTATGTGTATCATGATTCCCACTCAATTTCAAAAATAAAATTCTCTGACCTTTCCAAGTCTCATTTTATAAAATTTCAGGTCATATAATTTGGTTTCTGATATAAAAGGTAGCTCGCAACAAAAGATAACATAGCTCACGATATAAAAGATAACATAGCTCAGGGCATAAAAGAGAACATGGTGCATTTTAAATTGTATGCTGAAAGAGCATTTTCTAGGTTTATATCATAATTTTTTCAGGTTTTAGAGCAATAGTTGCAATTTTTCCTATGGCATTTCCCTGACTTTTTTCACTTATTTCAAATTCCCTGATTTTTCCAGAATTTCTAGGTTCTCTCTGACTCGTGAGAACCCTGTATATGAAATATGCTTTTGTACCTATGATGAATGTATGTTTATTTTATTGTGTTTAGTGCAGTCAAAATATGTTAAACTGTACTTGACAGGAATTTCGTCAATAGACGTAATGTATTTGAATATTTTTGTATATCATTGTACACAAAGCATTTGTCCGATTTCAATATAAAAGTTCAAGTAGCATTCAACCTGTGATACAGATTTAGAATACCGAGTTTGGACTTTTAGATGATAATTATTATTTAGTTATGTTAAAAACATACTCACGCACACATAGACCAACAACTAAAAACTTAATTTTCGGATTCAGGAGCTTTAAAAACGTGTAAATATATGCAAGATCTCAGTTTAAAAAGTTGATACAAAAACAATACTTTTTTTTTTATCATTAAATGGGTTAAAAAAATTTAGAAAGAAAAGTATGCGTGCTTTGTTTTTCTAATTTATTCTTTGAGAATGAAATTTCCATTATTTCCATTAAATAAATGCAAGACTACTTTTTTTTTTCCCCTTTGGTTTCTCCCCCCCCCCCCCCAAAAAAAAAAAAAAAAAAAAAAAAAAAAAAAAAATCTTCTTCCAAAATCGGATAAAAAAAATAAATTTACTTTTTTATACAAAAAAAAAGTATTGCGACATACATTTACGAAACGGATTTTGTTGTTCGTCTCGTTTAAAAACTACTTGTCGTAGAATGTTGCAAGTTGCAAATTTATATTTATGACTTTCATGACGTCTAG
>OZ005660.1:202211883-202231883 GCA_963930645.1 Salticus scenicus | reverse complement strand
ATTTTACATATAATCAAGGATAAATTTCTGACTTAGTAGATTTTGAAAAACGTGAAAGTTTTTACAAATTTAACAAAATATATTTTTACGATATTTTAAGAAATTAAATGGTAAAATGGCACATTAGCAAACATCTTGGCAAGTTCAAGATGTAATGCCGTAAAGGCCGTAAATGGCGAAAACACAAAATCACTGTCTGAAAGAAATAGTAAAAAAATACCTAAAAATAAATAGGGTAGGTGCTCCAGTGATTGGCATGCTCCAGTAATTGACATATATCCCGAAATAATTAATAAATAAGAAAATCATATATTTTACATATAAGAATTTTAACATTTTATGTCAAACACTGGAGAATAGGGTGCTAATAACTGGTAAAATGAGTAACTACCAATGTCAAACACTGGAACATAGGGGGCCAATTACTGTTAAAATGAAAAACTGGCAGTGTCAATTACTGGGACACTGAGTGGATGTCAAGTAAGAATTCATAAAAAAAAAAAAAAAATCTGGAGTGACTCCACTCGACTTTCCGAACATTGAGTAACTAACAGTTTTGTAGATAAAATAAAGAAAGAGGTGTTGCTAAACAAACAAAAAAGAGAAAACCATAACAGAGTGTTTGAGTATTTTTCTCCATATATCACACGAGGTTTTATTTAACGCTACTGAACTTTGAGCCCTTAGATCATAAGGATAAAGAATTTTTCGTTGTGTCCCTGTAAAAATCTATAAATGCTAGAGTCACCAAAATGCTTATAGTTAGTGCAACAGTGATTTATAATATTCATACAAATTTTCAGCTCAATTGAATAAGGCGTTTAGATGCTATCGCTGGTCTCATAGGCCATTAAGATAAAGAATTTTTCTTTGTGTCCCTGTAAAAAAACTGTAAGTGCTAGATTCACCAAAATCTATACAGTTGGTTCAAATGTGACTTATAACATGTGTACAAATTCTTTGCTGAGATTAATTAGGCGTTTAGACGCTATCACACTTTTAAAAATTTGGCAAAGAATTTTTCTTTGTGTCCCTGTAAAAAAACTATAAGTGCTAGATTCTCCAAAATCTATACAGATTGAGTATCTGTGACCTATAATATGTGTATAAAGTTTTTGCTCAATTGAATAAGGCGTTTAGATGCTATCGCACTTTTAAGATTTTGGTCCCTTGGCCATAATGATAAAGAATTTTTCTTTGTGTCCCTGTAAAAAAACTATAAGTGCTAGATTCACCAAAATCTATAGGGTTCGTACTATGGTGACTTACAATATACGTACCAACTTTCAGCTTATTCGAACAAAGCGTTTAGACGCTAGCGTGTTCACTCACAGACATACACACATACATACACACACACATACACACATACATACACACATACATACACACACACATACATACATTATCGTAAAAATAGTGAAAACGGACTCGTTGGACCTCGAAACGTATAGAAACATCAAAATCTCGAATTCGGATTTTTGACATGATTACAATACTTTCCTCACTATAGTGTTCGGAAAGTAATAATTGTTATCAAATGTACATATTTTAACATATATAGGTGGTTCTGAATGTCTTTCATGCCATATGTATTAACTTAAGATTTCTTAAAATTATTTCTGATGATTAGAACATTAAAAACATCAGAGATTGCTCTAAAAGTGTCAATCACTGGTGCACTTACCCTAAATAAATAATAATAATAATAATAATAATAATAATAAAATAATAATAATAAAAAAGACGAGTTTGTTATTTAAGTCTCCAAGTGACAAATTATTATTATTATTACTATTTTTCAGGCCTATTGTGCAATATTTAGAGTTTGCTTACCTTTTCAAATATTTTTGAAATAAGTCCTGAAATATTGTAACAATTGTTACAGTCGGTTACTCAGTTATACGATACTCATAAACAAAACAATATTTTATTAATAATAAAATCATTTTAATGCGATAGTTTCAACTGATTTACTTCACATTCTTTAAAATAAAAAGAAAGAATAAATTTGATTCAATGTACAAGATTTTTAGGCAATGGAATAAATTTTACTAGAATAAAAACCATAACACAGAAATACTTTATGCAAAGTGAATTGTTAATGTTCATCGTCTTCTACCAATGATTGGTATGTTTTTTGGTATTTTAGACAACTCGTCACCTGCATTTTGCATCCCAGAACCGAATTCATTGAGTCCAGAAGTGATATCTGTGAGGACATTGGATTTTGGAGCTTCACTTGTCAGTTCAGATTCGTCAGTGGCTATTGTTGGTTTTACTGTTTCAGTTGCAGAGGTGGATTCACTTTTTTCTTCTGGATTTTCTGTATCATTTTCTGCTGACAAGATAGTAATTCTACCTTCGAGTCCCATAATTACAGGTTGCATCTTGGCTGCATACTTTGTTATGATGTCTATGTCCAACTCGTCTGCAAGGAGCATGAATCGTACTAAATTATTCTGTACTATGAATTATGCATTATTATTATTATTATTTTGAAATGATTAAAAAAATTCATGTCTCGTTAGTTTAATTTAAAATTGTTAAAAATATTTTATTAGAGAGAATTATTAAAAAAGAAAAAAGAAAAAAAAGAACAGTCGGTAATAAAAGTATCCGAACACTAGCAAAAATTCCTATATAAAAAAAGTAGAGTTAATATTGTTTTGTTAAATAAATCCTTGTATAGTGTAACCACCAGTGGCGGCTCGTGCCAACTTTCCCAGGTGGGGCCCGGTCCATTGCACGACATGTGAAATATATTAATAATTCAAACGCAAAAAGAATAAGTTATTTAATGGGAAGGGGGGGGGGGCGGAGATTTTTTTTTTTTTTTTTTAATAAATATTCGGGGTGTTTTATGTATATTATTATTATAATTCATTGTGAATATTATAAAATTTTACTATGTTACTGTGCCAGAATTTTTAAACTGAAATTCTTCTGCATGCATTTTTTTTTTTTACTTTTGTGCATAACAACTCTAAATCTTTTAAGTATAAACGAAAAAATATATTTAATATATATGTTTCTTGTACGTTTGTTTTTAAAAGCACAGCCAAAATATAAGAAATTAAATTAAAATTAGAAATTTCATAAACGGTATTTTTAAAACGTATACACATTTTTAAAATGTCGAATTTTTAAATTAAAGTGTTTATGATTTTACTTTTTTGTATATAAAATTTAAAATCTTTAGCTGATTTTGTAATGTATATCAAAATTAAAAATTAAGCCTGTACAGAAAATTTAGTTTAAAATTTTTATATTCCTTCAACAATACAAAATTTTATAACTGTCGCAATAAAAAATAATCTGGTATGTCACTCACAGGACTTTCTCTTACCCTGAAATTTAATACTATAAATACAGGTTGAAGATTAAGAGGTAAGATAGCGAGTACTGTCATGCAAACCTGTGTTAAACAATTCAAATTAGGCTTCGGAAGAGTTTTATATGATAATTAGTTATGTGTGAGGGGGGGATACCGCCCCCCTCAAACCCCCGTTTCATTAATGCACCTACAGTTATATAGAATTTAATTCAGTTATTAAAAAATAATTCTGTTTTAAAAAAATAATTTATTAAAATAGTTTAAAAAAAATTATTTTTTATGATAATGCAGACGATTTCCATATTAGAAAAGTAGTATAACACTAAATATCAAAAAAAAAAAAAAAAAAAAAAAGGTTGAATTTATTCTTAATATTACATTATTATTATTATTTTGTTAAAAATGAAAATTATCGATAACTTTATTTTAAATTATCGCAGATCGATGGTTCAACCATTCGTTTTAAAGGTATTGGCGAGCTCTTTTGAAAAATACCCATCATGAAAATTTACTCCCCTCGAGGGGGACTTCCCCCTCAGGGCGGGGCTCCTACATACACATTTTATTTTTTTCCATTTGACTCTCTCTATTACAAAAAATATATATTCGTTTAATTTGGTTTAGTGCAGTCTATAGACGTTAAACTCTACTTACCTGCAATTTCCCCCATAGACGTAATGTATTTGAATACTTTTGAGTGTCCCTGTACACGAACCATTTGCTTCATCTCAACGAAAAGCTTACTGTAGCATCCCTATATGATACACATTTAGCATACCGAGTTTGGAATTTCTGTTACTATTTGTTCTTGAGATATGCTGATAACAGACACACAGACCATTCGCTAAAAACATGATTTTCGTATTCAGGGGACCTCAGAACATGTAAATATAACAAAAACTCACGTTCGAAAATTTGACCCTAAAACAACACTTTCTCAACCTTATTTGTAAGAGAAAGTAATTAATGTCTGACATTTTATTTCTTTGCAGTTTTTTGCATAATGTCGAGTTAAAAATACGCAAATAAAGATATTTTAAAAATCCATCGCTATACTTAAAAAAAAAAAAAGTGTGTATGTATGTATATTTAAAAGGGATTGATTTATCCCTTAATAATAATTATTATTTAGAAATATATTTTTTAAATAATCAATAGTAATTTATGTAAATGCTATTAATATTATTAAAAATACTTTAATCAAATAGTATTTGACTGAAAAAACAATAATTATAAAAAATATTACACTAAATCGCATGATTTTTTTTTTTTTTTTTTTTTTTAAATGTATATAATAAAAAGGTTTACAAATTTAGACAGCCAAAACTGTTCAAGTATTTAAATCTGATTATTATTTATACAAAAATAAATATTCTGCTCGCCGAGATTTTGTCGAGCAAACCTTCCAATTACTTTCTCATTAAATTCTGGAATTGTGAAAATAAAGTCTTTGTGGATTGCGAGAACCGCAAGTGCATTTAAACATTCCTGTCCCATAGAATTTCTCAAAAAAGGTTTTAATCCTTTTGTCAATAAATTTTCATGAGAATTCCTTTCTATCACTGTTAATTTTTAAACAATCATAGATTTATTTGGAATCGCAAATGTGTCCTCTTTTTCACTATCAGTAGAAAAGTAAATAAATAAAAAGTACTGTGAAATTCGCCAAATTCTTTCCACGATCCCTATGGTTAATGCATTTTAAAGGAGGCAGTCATTTTTCATTAAACTGCGTTACATGGGCCAATTCGCCAAGTGCCCCTAAAACTTTAAAAGTATGGGAATATTAACATTGATAAAGCGCTACTTCGCCAAACGTGTTAACCCGCTGTTCCATGCGCAAAGCAATAAATACTATACTAATTAATGCGCGAGATCGGGCACAAATCAAAGTGCCCATACGGCTGAACTCCGAAGACTAGCTGTAATTCGGTAAAAGACAAGCAAACTTTATGTCCGAGAAGAACAAGAGGACATTGGATGCGCGTTTTTAACTTGATAGATACATTTTTACAAGCATTAGAATTAAAAAAATAAAAAGAAAGAAAGATATATCACTTGATTTTTAACAGAGAGAAAAATTCAAGTGGGGCCAGGCCCAGGTGCCCTCAATGACGAACCGCCACTGGTAACCACGTTTCCTACGCCTAGCAGAGAGGACGAGTTGAAAATCTTGGAGGGTTTCCAAGTTAACCAACGGGTTTGAATTTAGTAAGCATCCAGTCATTCGGTATTCCCTTATCGCTTATTTTCTCTCAACGAAAAGCTTGTCTTCCCTATTTTACTAGTGGAATCGTTGAATCTGCACTTGCGTAGAGGCTTCCATGGTCGCAAGAAATGTAGTTAAAGAGTAGAATCATGTTCTTAGTCAGTCTAAGAACAGGATACGACAAGGATTTATTTAACAAAACAGTATTAACTCTACATTTTTTGTATAGGAATTTTTGCTAGTGTTCGGATACGGACTGAACATACTTTAATAAAAATTAAATTACATAAAAACTCAAACGTTTCGTGCTGAATCCCAACATCTTATTAACATGCACATCAACAAACTTACAATTCACAACTGTAGAAGCGAGAAACTTAAGCTAGAATTACGTATTGTATATGTAATGTAATGTAATCCAATCCCCTAGTTATGTAATCTTCATCAGTAAGTAATGCATACACATCTATACATATGTAATCCCATCTTAAGTTTCTTTGTTTACAGTTGTAAATTCCAGGTTCGTTGATGTGAATGCTGGTGAGATGCTGTGATACAGCATAAACCATTTACGTTTTTATATAATTTTATCTTGTTATTTTCTTCTATATTCAATAGAAGAAAGTATTGGATTTGTAAAAATTTTCAACCTCGGGTTTTTGATGGATTTATAGGTTTTGAGAGGTCTAGAACACGATTTGACCATTTTTAGAAAATGTCCTGTCTGTGTGTAACAAAATTTTGTGGCAACTGTATCTCAAGAACTACTGCACAGAATTTCATAAAATTTGATATGTAGTTATACCTTGACATAAATTAGTGCCTATTAACTTTTGGTGAAAATCGTCCAATAGGTGGCATTGCCATATCGCATTTCTAAATTTTTAACATGGCGGAATAGGACAAAATTTCGTATAGAATCATTTTTTGAAAATGATTATGAAATTAAAAAAGAATTATTTATAATAGTGATGGTCAACTGGGAAGTTTTGTTTAGATATGAAGAAGCATCGCTTCCCCACCTGAGGAGAAGTCCCTCCCCTGAGAGGCAAATTTTCATCATGGGTATCTTTCAAAAGAGCTCGTCAATACCTTTAAAACGAAGGGCTGAACCAACGATTTACGATACTTTAAAATAAAGTTATCAATTTTTCTTTAACAAAAAAAAAAAAAAAAACTTAGAAAATAAAATCGCATTTTTTGAAGATGTTATATAGAGAATATAATTGATTTTCATTGGATATTTGATGTTATACTACTTCTCTAGGGTGAAAATCGTCAGCATTAATCATATAGAAGATAATTTTAATAAGTAATAATTTCTATAAATTATTTTTACAGAGTGAATTTGTATAGGAAAATATAGAAGAAAGTCATGTGGTGGCCACAATATACTAGTATTAAATGATGTTTTAGTTACCTAATAACTTGTTTTTAACAATTTTAAATTATAATACGTATTATTATCTATTCATGAATAATATTTGACAGAGTTCCGCCCAGACATTTTCAGGAAAATACTGCACCCTTCTTGCCTCTCGTCTAAAAAATGTTGCACCCTTCTTGCCACTCATCTAAAAAAAACCTTACTACCTATTGTTGAAAATAACCTTAAACTGAAGATATATTATAAATATAAATAAAGGTATTGTGTGTAATGATAATTGATAACCATTCATTCATGCATTAGTAACAAGCAATATTAAAATGTAAGGAAAGTTAAAATTTAAAACTTTTTCTTGCATTGATTGCTAAAACTGAATTTTAAAATTAAGTGTCTGTATTTTAGATACTGAATGTACCTTGAAGATTCCAAAAAGCTGCCCGGAAGAATATAAAAATTTCTAGCAGTACCCTGCCTTTTTTTGGGGAGGAAATTCTGTATTTGGTACATATGCTTGCGTACCGAGCTACCAGTTCACACTAGTTCAGTGTTGATTAAAAGAATCTATTAGACTTGCCAATATTTATTTACAAGAATTTACAGAAATATTCAAGTTTTAATAGCAACCAAATCTACTAAGATGCAAATACTTCAGCATAAAAGTCAAAGAATTAAAACAGTGAAACAAATAGCTTTACAACACAATTTAATGATATTACAAACAGTCAATCAAGAGCAGCTTTTTAGTTCCCCATCATACTATAGGTACGGGAACTTAAGTAATTGTGAAATTAGTTCCCCATCATACTATAGGTATGGGGAACTTAGGCAATCGTGAAAATTTTCGATCTCGGTTTTTTTACTTTTTTACACGTTTTCAGGTGTGAGGAATCCGAAAATGACAAAATTTGTATGGTGTCTGTCTAGAGTGTCATGTTAGTCTGTTAGTGTGTTAGTCTGTTAGTGGGTTAGTGTGTTAGTCCGTTAGTTTGTTAGTCTGTGTACACGATATCTCAAGAACAAATTGTCGCAGAGAGGACAGATCAGTTTTAAAATATTACTTTCGACGCTGGCAAGAACCCTATTCATTTGAAACATTCGAATTAAAAAACTTCAGCAGTTATTCGAAATTTACGATTTTCTCAACATGGAAGAATAGGACAAAAATTCACTTAAACGTGCATTAAATGGAAACTTTTTACTGTGAAAATGTCAGACCAGTTTTAAAATATCAGTTCTGATGCCGGAATGAACATCAGTAACTATAAATATGCTACTTTGAAAATTTCGCAAGTTATTGGATATTTACGAATTTCTTAACATGGCAGTATAGGGCAAAATTTCACTTAAACGTCAATTTTGAGAGATATTTTCATCGTAGAGATGTCAGACTAATTTTGAAATATTATTTAGGACACTGGCATGAGTATTAATGACTATGAATTTTATAATATAAAAATTTCGTAAGTTATTGGAAATTTACGAATTTCTTAACATGGCAGAATAGAGCAAAATTTCACATAAACGTCAATCTTGAGGGATATTTTCCTCGTAAAGATGTAATTTCGAAATATTATTTAGGATACTGACATGAATACCATAGAGTATGATTTTTCAAATTAAAAAAATTCGTATGTTATTTGGAATTTACGATTTACTTAATATGGCATAAGGCAAAATCGAGCATAAACGTCCATTTTAAGGATCATAAATATATCAAACAATTTCAAAATAACATTTATGATACTTGTATGAACATGATAGACTACAAATATTCTAATAGGAAAATTTCGTAAGTTATTCGAAATTTAAGATTTTATTACATAGCAAAATGGGGAGATATTTCATAAAAATACGCATTTTTAGGAAAGTTGCATTGGAAATAGTAGCATGAAAATAAACTACGAAATTGATCCCAATAAAATAAATTAATAGATTAGAGTAAGATATCAAACTGAATGGTGGGTAGCCTATTAGGCGAGGATTTCGTTCTGTCACTGTGTCAAGCGTTTGGTCAAATTCATTTCTCTTAACATGCATATAATAACACCTGTACAAGAAATTTATGAGAACATACATATGATGGGGAACTGAGACGAGTCCACCTATGCCAACTAGTTTACATTCATACCTCAAACAAAATAGGGACCTACGGAAGGCCTTCAGGTTTACTGGACAGTGACATAAAGATGATGAATTTATTGTAGGTAAAGTATAAAATAGAAACTACATGTTAAAAAAAATTTCTGCATAAAAATACATCGAAATATTGGTATTGAATTGTCATGAATGAAACTTTGTAAAGTAATATATATATATATATATATATATATATATATATATATAAATTAAAGATAACCTAGTATGTTGTGACCACCACATGACTTTCTTCTATATTTTCCTATACAAATTCAATCAGTAAAAATAATTTATCAAAATTATTATTTAAAAAAAAATTATCTTCCATAATAATGCGGACGATTTCCATATTAGAGAAGTAGTATGACACTAAACATAAAAAAAAAGTCAATTTTATTCTCAATATTACATAAAAAAAAAAAAAAAAAAAAAAAAATGAAAAAAAAAAAAAAATTGTTAACTTTATTTTAAATTAACGCAGATCGATGGTTCAACCATTCGTCTTAAAGGTCTTGGCGAGCTCGTTTGAAAGATACCCATCATGAAAATTTGCTCCCCTCGAGGAGAGGCGAGGCTCCATAAGCCATCCATAAGCCATAACTATAAAGAATTTTTTTTTGTGACCCTGTGCACTTATCATGATCAATACAGTACGTGCGACGATGATTTACAACATGCTTACCAACTTTCATCTCATTCGAATAAAGCTCTTAGAAATTATCGTGTTCACTCATATACATACACATATGCACACACAATACATACATCACCATAAAAATAGTAAAAATAAACACAGGAGAGCTCAAAACGTAAAAGTACACCAAAATGTCATATTTAAATATTTCTCAAGCTTACAATACTTTCTTTATATAATATATCTTCAGAAGGTAAAAATAAAGCTTTCTCTAACCTGTGTTCCTGTTACTAATGGCATTTTTCTGTATAACGTCGAAACCGTCCCCTCCTTTTGCCATGTATGTATTCATCACAACTTCGTATACTTTTTCGTCTTCGAGTGGTAGGAATTTCGGCACACGACAGTCCGCACAGCGAGTGTATACCTCAACAACTCTTGATCCAACAGGTTCGGATATGTTGTAGGTAACCCGAAGACCTAAAAAATGTAAAATAATAAATATGGAAATATTTACCAATTTGATTTTTATTAGAATATTTTCCTCTATAGAATACAGAGGTAGAAATTTTATTTTGTCGCGTTATATTCTTTTAAATCGTTGCATTTCTAAAATCATTTTTAAATACTTTAATACTACTATTATGAGTGACTTTTACCAATCAGGTTTCGAACTGACTTGGTATTTTCTATGTAATCTGAGTTAGGGTACATTCTATGTAATTAATGTTCTGTATAATTAAGTTAAAGCACATTCTACGTAATTCCGCTAATGTATAAGGCAGGCCAAAAATCCAAGACACATTTAAAACTTTAATATAAAATGAAATATGTAGTATACGACAGTTCGGGTGTCATTACAATGCTACAATGAAAAGTTTGGTTCCAGAAAAAAAAAAAAAAAAAAAAAAAAAAACTTCACTGGTCACTATATTTAAAGGGAACTAATGTGCAAGTTGTACCTGACGGGACTAAAGTGAAAGTTGTACCTCAAGGGACTAATGTGAAAGTTGTACCTCACGGGACTAATGTGCAAGTTGCACCGAACGAACAAACTATTTCTTTCAACGAAAATGCCTACTAACCCTGGACGATAGGTCTAATATATCGTATCATATTATGTATCGTATTTATCGTAATATAACTCAATACTTATTTCGCTTCCTTCTTCGACTCGTTTTAATACGCATTTTTTATATGCATGAGCAGCCCCCGAAAAACAAAAACATTAAATCATTAAATTCATTTTTTTACTTATTTTTATTTCACATTATTTCACGCGCACTTTTTATTTTCTAATTCAAAATTATTAAAAAAAAACTTTTTCGACATCGCTTGTAACGATACTGATTATTATTAATTTTCTTTTCTTTTTCTTTCAATAATAATAATAATAATAAAAAAAAAAAGATTTTGATGAAATTCTGGCAAAAGCAGAATTTAGTTTAGGAAGGAGGACTATTAGTTTTTTTTTTTCTTTTTTCAAATTATAACATCGTTTTCAAATTATTCAATTATATTTTCGATAAATTTTAGATTTCGACAAATGTCCAACTATCGAAATCGACAACGCAAAAATCCCAGATTGAGACTAATAGGCCTTCAGTCCTAAAAACAGAAAGAATAAATAGTTTAAAATTTTTTTCCTGACGATATTTATCTCTATGTTTGGTTTATATAGTTTTTCTTGTAATTCTGCTATAGCCAGCTCGCTCTCCAAGCTTATAAAATTTTAGATTTAAATATAATACAATATGTGACTTCTACGTTATATATATTTCTTTCCCATCATTACCACTTTATGTTCTCTCTCAATATATATCATGATCTTACCTGACACTTGAAGTAGGCTACCAGGTGGATCGAAAGCCTTTGTATCATAGTCTCTGACTGCGTTTTCGAGAACTTCTTTTAGGTGTTTCCCCTTTAAAGCCACTACATCCATAGTGTTACCAAAAGGCGCCACAGCAAGAACATCTTCCAGTGTGATGTTTCCTAATAAATCAAAATGGTATAATTACTAAAAGAAAAATTAATCTTTTATAGTTGCTGTACAAAATTACTTAAAATTCTGAATCTGAAATAAATTTTCACTGCACATAATACAGTCGAACCTCGTTAACGTGAACACTTTTAACGTGAATTACTTTTAACATGAACTGCCCCCACAGTCCCCATCAAAATGAAGATTAGCTACTGATAGCATGAACTACTGACAACATAAACAAATTTTGTTTCCCCTTTGAGATTCACGTTAACGAGATTCGACTGTATGTCTTATACCAGGTCATCAAGAAGTCATGACAAGCTTTACAAATTAATGATTATCGAACGAATACAAAGCTCCAGTTTAACCTAAACAGTAGGAAAAAAAGTTAAATATATTTTTATGACCAAAAAAAAAAAAAATAAAAAAAATAAAAAAAAATAAAAGGAAGAAAGAAGACAAAAAGGAATTGCTTAAATTTAAGTGCTGATTAGTTCTTTATTTAATTACCAGGTGGTGTACAAGTTACAAGCCACTGGCATGTTATAAAGAAATTTGCAATTGTTTAATGTGCTGTCCATCATAAAACAAGCATACACGAACACACACATATATATATAGCGACGAGAAACACCACGATTCCAAGCATTATGCAATCTGTCTTGTGGTATGGCAGACACATGTTGGATAATGTCATTTAATAGTACTGATTTGGTCATTTACTAGTACTGATAATATTTTCTATACCAAGTAATTCCAATAAAATTAGTTTATTGATAAAAATATATTTACTTTTTAAAAACAAATGTTTATTGATTGAATTAAACATCTCGCAACACCTAACTGATACACTATCTACCAATAAGTATTTGAACACTAGTGATAGAAGAGAAAAACCACATTTATTCATATTCACTGGTTAGTTGCTTACACCAGAGCCAATTAAAGCCTCAACCCACCGGAGCATGCTTTTCACAAGCCCTTGTATGACGACTATTGATATTTCCATTCACCCGGCTTGGAAAAAATACGTAAGCTCTTTCACTGATTTGGAATAATTGTTGCACGAATTAATTCGGTGCTCCAATTCATACCAGAGTTTCTCGACAGGATTCAGGCATAGATATAGTAATAAGGCGTAGATTGATCAGCGAGAGGGAAAAAGTGATTCATTTTTTCTCGGGAAAAGCCACTCTAATGGCTGTCTTTCCTCGAGTAAATTACACACAGGAATACGCATGGATAATTTAGTAAATAAAATTTATGAATAATTTATTTATTAAAGGTGAATGAAAAACTCCAGATACAGTTTCAAATTCATTTTTCTTTTTTTCAGTACTCTCTAATGGCTGATTTTAAAACATTTTTTCGGCATTAAATATTTTTGCTCGATAACATGGGGATGATAGATCTATATATATTACTATATCTATGGATTCAGGTCTGAACTCTGGGCAGGCAGTCCATTCGGTTAACCCCATTATCATCATACTAATCCATGGAGGACCTCGCAACAAAGCAGCTGACGTTATCATCCTGAAAGGAACACGGATCTAACCCATAAAATTGCTACAACAGAGGAAGCACACTCTCATTTATAATACAGTAGGCATCAGAGTTGAGCTTACCATGAATTTGGAAAGAGGGTTCCAGTCTATACTATGAAAAACACAGCAGACTATAAGTCCTTCCGCTAAATTTTACTGCGGGCACAATGCATTCCGGCAGGAGGCATTCTCCAGGTAAACATCAGACCCATACCCTGCCATCAGAACGGTAGAGGATAAATCGTAAATCATCGCTACAGAGAATTCATTTTCACTGACTTACCGTCCACTATGAACGTGCTTTGCACCACATTAATCGAACAGTGCGGTTGGACTTTTTTTTATCAAAGGCTTATGGGCGGCAGCTAGAGATGTAAAAAACCCGGGACTTTTGCTTCTGGGGAATAAACATGGGAATTTTCGGGTTTAAACCGGGAATTTTGGGAACTTTGGAAACTTTGATGTGAAGAAACTAATATTCAATGTTTAGATTTAATTTCACTTCTTTTAGGTGTGCCAAATAACTTGTTTCAATATCATTTTTATTGTGTTTGCTTAAATAAAAGTGATATCAATAATTATGTGATTATTTTACAGGAAATTGTAAAAAAAAAAAATAAACGTTTACGTTATTGACAATAATAAATGAAGTTTTGTCTGCCTATTTAAATAACTTTTCTTTTCTTTTTCTTTTTTTTAATGAATACCATAATAAAATATGTTATAAAAAATAATACAATGAAATTAAATTATGGTAAGAATACTTTAAGATTATTAAATTTTATTATAATTCATTGAAGAAAATTTCAAATTAGTTGATGAAATTTTGTTATAATCACTCAAAGAGCACGAGGAACAAAATCGAACATGAATTCTTCGGTTATTAAGAATTCAAGTAATTTTTTAATGCATTAAATCAATGCAGAAAATATTCAATAGCTAATAATTAATAATTTGGCTGTTATTTCTTTCTTCATTTATTTTTTGCATATTAATATTGTTGAAATTTTAATTGAAATAATATTTCCCAGTGTAATATTATTAATTGTTTTAGTAAATGCAGAATATTTTGAAGCATTTTTGTTTAATTTTTGAAATAAAATGTTAAAGATGAAACATGAGATTGCGATAAAAAAAACAAAAAAAAAAACAAGTGTTATATTGAACTAGTGTGTATACAGTCAGAACTAAAATATAAATATACGGCAATAACAGAGAATAAGCCTAGTAATTAATGGAATTTGAAACTTGTACTTTTTAAATTTATAGACGTTAAAAGCACTATTTAAAAATTGAAAGATCATAAAAAACATCTGAATGTGAGGTAACATTTTAAAATGCCTTAGAACATCTGTAATCTAAGAAAAAAAAGAAAAAAAAAAAAGATAAATTCAAAGCGTGTGAAAACTTTCAAAATTTCCTTGTTTTGGAAACTTTCAAAATTCCCTTCCCCAAAAACCTGATTTATTCCCGGGTTTAAACCCGGGTTTTTCCCCCGCTCACATCTCTAGCGGCAGCACGACCATAAAAAATAACCAGATGAGCCTTCTGTGTGAATGGTATTTATCGAAATAATACTCCTGATACCTGTTGAAAATAAATTCTGGTGTATTTGGGCTATCGGTTGGGTACGGTTCTTCCAAATTTCTTTCGACAGCACCAGTCGATCTCTCTCTCTCTCACTTTTGTGGGTCTACCAACTCGGGGTACATTCAGAGATTTCCGCACGAAATCAGATAACACTGCACTTCATGACATCTTGCTGGCGACTATAGTGCTGGGCGATGTTAACATTTCTTAAATCGATATATCGTTCATCTTAAATACCGATATAAGGATATATCGATTTAATGTAGCGATACCAACTGTAGGGATTAGTCCCTACACGTACAGACTAAAAAAAAAAAAAAAAAAAAAAATCAACCGAGACAGGGATTGAACTGAAAACTTTCTTGTCTCAAATCAAACGATCTGGCATTGTACCACGCTTTTTTGCCCACTAATTAAGTTTCGAGCATTTTGATAAAAGGGATTAAATTTTCTAAGCTTTTATCTTGGTCTATGGGTGAGTTATTGCACAAAATTTGCCCTTTATCCTATGTTTTCGACCACACACTCTAATTTAATCTTAGTTTAATTTCAATAGGAATTTTACTGATTCATACTTCCTTTGTAAGTGGATGTATGGTAGCTCCAAATTTTGGCGCAACTTAAATTCAATCGCAAGAAGTAGAAAACTTAAAAAAAAAAGGTTGAACCATTTTATGATATTGCTTATAATTTTACTCCATATACAGTTGACAGCAAAAGTATTCGAGCGCTAGCAATAATGCCTGTATATATATATATATAAGTACTCATTATACTGCTTTGTTAAATAAATCCTTCTCGAGTCATCTTCTCAAACATTCAAGAATTTTATCCTAGTTGACTATTACTATTACAGAAAATTGTTTTTTAGTTTCACAATATTTCTTACTGTTATTTCGTACATTTATAGAAAAATTTATCATATACTGGAAAGCATTTATTATATCCTTATGTTATGTTGTTATATCCTTATGTTATTATATCCTTATCTCTATTATAAAACGGAACGACAGTGCCATTTGTATACTGATATGTACAAAATACGAATAAGCGCTAATTTATATCAATGTGCAAGTATGTAAAACTTTTTAGGAAATTCTGTGCACTATTTTTCGCGCTAAATTCGTTGGAATATTTATTTATTTATTTTTTTTTTTTTCACACTCAAGCAGATCGCAGATGGATAATTTCTAAAAATGGTCAAAACGTTCTTTAGACTTCTCAAAACGTGTAAATTCATTGAAAACCAGAAGATAAAAATTTTTACAAGTACTTTCTTGTAATGAATACCTACAGAAGAACGCAAAAACGCGAAAGTCAACAATGAACCATAAAAAAATTATATTAGTTTGACAAAATTAATTTTTTTCCCCGAAATTATTATTTTTATCACAGAAATATTTCCCATTGACTCGTGACTTGACATTTCGTGAGTAACCTTTAGAACATATGAAGCACCCCAATTTATTTATTTAATTTTTAACTAATTGATAAATTCAGAATTTTATTATTTCTTATTACTTTTTAATGCATTAAAATATTTACGTTCTCCACTTACATGCAAACGAATTACAAAATGGCTTCATACAAGATATCAAATTTCTATAGTGCTTTGAATCTCCTAATAAATGTAAATCTTAATTAAAATTTTCTAAAATACAATTTATTTCAAAATTCACGAGATTTTCTTTTTTTATTGAAGTTTAAAATTTCTTCTTACGTTAGATTAAATTACATCAAGACAAATTACAAAAAGACTAATAATTGGCTTAATGTAAGAAAGAAAATTAGTAATAGAAGAAAAAACAGATTGGTACACTTGAAGACAAAAAAATAAAAATAAATAAAAATAAATAAATAAATAAATAAATAAATAAATAAAAAGCGTTGAACAGGAGGATGATCGTTAAAAAGGATCTCCATTTCTGCCACTTACATTACGTTTCTTCTTGAAAATATAAGAGGTTTGGAAAAAAAAAAATATATATATATATATATCTATACAGACACGACATTATTTCATTATTTAAAACATGAAAATCTGACATTGACAGATTTTAATTTAGTGCCAGAGGCCTACTGCTAAACTTGTTAATATCGACAAATTCTTCTTTAGTTAATTCGTGACGATCTAAATTCCATGATAAAGTTTTCATTAAATCAAACCAATGTGTTTCAGCTGCAGATACTGTAACAAATAACGTTGGAAGTCCAAACTGTCTTATAGCCGCAAAACAACGTTTTTTCTCTTTTTCCCAATGAGGGGGAGGTGTGCCTTGGGGGGGCCTCATGTCAAAGGTGTGCCTTGGGGGGGGACTCATGTCAAAGTTTTACCTTGGGGGGGGACTCATGTCAAAGTTGGGCCTTGGGGGGACTCATGTCAAAGTTGGGCCTGGGGGGACTCATGTCAAAGTTGGGCCTTGGGGGGACTCATGTCAAAGTTGTACCTTGGGGGGGACTCATGTCAAAGTTGGGCCTGGGGGGGGACTCATGTCAAAGTTGGGCCTTGGGGGGACTTTATTCAATAAATCCCCATTGAATAAACCGACTGAAATAGGCCCTTAGCATTATTAAGAGTGTATTATAAAAATTCGACAACGCTGTACCGACTGAAATAGGGGTACCTTGGGGGGGACTCATGTCAAAGTTGTGCCTTGGGGGCGACTTCATTCAATAAACCGACTGAAATATGCCTCTAGCACTAATTAAGAGTGACCTATAAAAATTCGACAACTGTACCGACTGAAATAGGCCTCTAGCACTAAAAAGCATCAACTTTTAACGTATTCAAAATTATTTTTTAATACCCATACTATATACTGTTAAGTAATTGATTTCAAAATAAATAGAAATCAGATAATTAAATGTTAGAATAATCATATCTAAGAAGACGCTGTTGTTTGAATTAATTTATTTTTGACAATATGACAATGTCATAGACTTTAATGAAATTAATAAATTTAATGAAAGAATATTATTAATTACAGGAAATACTAATAAAGAATAGTTAATTATTCACTTATCTAATAAACAGAAACTGAAGTATCTTATTTTTTAATTATAGGAACAGGAACTATAATAAAAATAGCCGAAGAAAATACTAATATTGATAAAGTAAATCTCCAGTAATCAAACGAATTTCGAATGAATGAATCAATGTATAGATCTCATTTCTCGGTTTTCATTTCGTTAATACGCATGCGTTTCTAAAACCGTAATCCATTCGAAAGAATATGCTTCCTCGGGTTGGGTCTTAAACCGATATTCTCTTCCCAGTACGCTTGCGCAACACTAAATCAAAACGGCTACTCTCTTGATTCTTTGTGGTTTGATTGAGTAAAGATTTTCATGATTTAGCTGTTTATGACTGCGCATGCTTTACACTAAACCGGTATCCGACTGAATGAATATCCATCTGGCATTATTCCAGCATTACTGAATCGGTTTAGCCTGGCATCAGAAGTTCGCGTTTTTTTATGTTTCTGCATCGATATTTCACGGAAGATGAAATATTTAAATCGAATAAACGATATTAGCGTTAAATCGATATTTGATTTTACATCGATATAAAGCCCAGTCCTACTGGCGACCAATGTCAACGCCAAGGTTGTTTTCAATATGATATTTAACGGCGGAGGGCGTGATGTATATCAGGACCACAGATATCGGTATTTGCACAGTTGTCCAAATACTTATTGGTAGTTAGTGTACTAATAGCTGCTTATTTTAAGCTTTGAGAAAGATTTTGTAATTGTTCTGGGTTAACATCGAATCAAAACATTACATTAGTAGTCATTTGAAATTGCAACAGAGCATTTTAATAGTTGTTAGTTATGTTTTCTACGAATCATATTCAGAACTTTCACACATTAATTCTTTTTTAGATTTTTGTGCTTAAGTGGTCGAGTATTGGCAGATCACCCTATGAATTTAATGCATAATAAAATTCTGAGTAATGAGGAAATATATTACTTTAAAAGTATATAACAACGTTTTACAAATGTAAGGAAGATATTAAGAAAAAAAAATCAAAATGCAACTGACCGCCATTAAGTCTTTCATCGATGGACGATCGAATGCCGCCAGAATTCCAAAGAGCAATAGCTACGAAGTTCCATCCTTTTTCTGTTGGACTTTCTATGAAGAAATCTAAAGACGCATCCGCCAAGAAATTTCCCAAATTACACTCCTTCATTCGACAAGTCAGTCGGTCACCTTTTAAAAGAACATTCGTTTTACCCACAACCTGGCGAACTCTTCTTTTAACTTCCTCAGCATAAGGTTCTAGTAGTTCCAATGTTTCCACATCTTTACCAAAATAAAGAAAAGAAATTTCATTTTTTTCTTTGACATACTGAATATGCTTATGAAAAAAAAAAAAATCAAAATAAAGAATACACATATATTACCAAAATGAAGTAAATAAATAAGACATTTTTTCTTTGACACACTGAGTATGCTCACGAAAATATCAAAATAAAGAATACAGATATATTATTAAAATAATAATTTAATATATATATATATATATATATATATATATATGCACCTTCTAAATCAACTATGGAATTACAACACTTTAAATCACATAATTTTAATTCATGTACTATAGAGATTGTCAAAATTCAGAAAAATAAAAGTGAGCGTCTATTTCTTTAATCAAAATTTATGCAATATTACAATACAATTTATCCATATGGCCTAAATTCTGAATACTTTAATTAAAATATTAAAGCATATTCTAACATCAACCCTCTACATGATTATTCGACTATTTATGCACAACTCAATCACAAAATTAACAATAAAACTTCTAGAACTAAACGAGGTAGTAAAAAAAAAAAAACAGATTTAATCTTTTCTAAAAGTGCCATTATTAAATTCATTTCAGATCTACAGACTACATACTTATATTTGAAGGTACGATATTATCTAACTATAACTGGTTCATTATTCGAAAATTTATTTTTGCAATCAAAAAGAAATACTTAGTAAACTTTCTGTCTTTCAAAGCCAATCCTAAAATAAACATTTTTCAGACATTTTTTATGATATTATAATGTACAAAATTAAACAATTTAATTTAAAAATTAATAAAAAGCCCAACAGATTTAAAACAAATACTCAATTAATTGTGACTTTTACAAATCAAATATTGAACAGTATTAACATT
>OZ005660.1:202168683-202211683 GCA_963930645.1 Salticus scenicus | reverse complement strand
TTTTTGATGGATTTACAAGTTTTGGGATGTCCTGAACACGAATTGATAATTTTTAGAAAATGTCTGTCTGTGTGTGTGTATCACGCTTTTTGTGGACGCTGTATCTCACGAACCAATGAATGAAATTTAACCAAACTTGGTATTTAGTTGCACCCTGACATAAACTGGTGCTGGTTAGATTTGCGGATCAATCGCTCAACAGGTAGCGCTGTCATCGCATTTTTTTGTAAACTTTTAACATGGCAGTATAGGACAAAATTTCGTATAAATGTGCATAATGAGAGTTATTTTAAACTCGTGATTGTAAAATTAATGTGAATTATTGGTAATAGTAGTAATTAACTAGGAAAAGAATTTTGTGCATGTGGGGGTATCGATGGTTGAACTATAAATCTGTGATAATTTAAAACAGTTATCGATTTTTTTTTTTACTTTAACAAAGAAAAAAAAAAAAAAAACTGAAAAAAAAAAAAAAAAAAAAAGTAATTTTTTTTTGTTTTTTAAATATTGTTACTGAGTGAATTTGTATAGGGAAATATAGAAAAAAGTCTTGTGGTGGCTACAACATATTAGTTATTATTATTATTATTATTTCGAACTATAATTAAGAAAAAATATACAAACATACCTTTGTCACTTGTCTTGCGAATCCACCAAAACATTTTTTCTCTTCTTTAAGTTTTTCGGTGCATCTTCCACCAAATGTATTAAATTCAACAAAATGTGAATGAACATCGTTTGTATGCAGTAGAGTAAGGTTAAATGACTCCACAAAACTAATACTGATAGCTAAAATTACAGTGAATAGAAAAATCCGGAGAGCAGCGAATTCCATCATTTTGCAATTTGATCCTTGATCGTACGCAAAGGATAATGAAAAATGAGTTTTCAAACTTTTGGGTTTCTTTTCTTTGGCGATGAAAGATGGCGAAATTTATCTTATGGTTGCCGTAATAATATGATTTATTTATAATTTCTTCCCGATTTCTTATTAAATGATAAATCTCATAATATATCCTATTCGGACAAGCTGTAATAGGAAAATAACGCCACTTGATGTAAACTTATAAATCAGGAATTCTATTCACGTGACTGAACCTAGATATTTAAATATTTTACGAGAAAACTCTTCTCTGAGTGATTAGCTCATTTCTATTCCTATCTGTTGCTTGATCACTTTTTCTTTCTTTTCTTTTTTCTCTCTCCCCCCCCCCCCCCCCCATTCTCAAAGTTTATAAAGAATAAATGTTTGATTAGAAGCTTTTGACGAATGAACTGTTGAGTGGTGATGGTGATATTAGCGCTGACAGAGAAACAGACTGAAGCTGGCAGAAAGCCGAATGCTTTATACCCTACAAACAAACAAACAAACAAACAAGCAAACAAAAAAGAAATGAAAATGACAACACAATACTTCGAAGTCCGATTTTTTCGAATAGTTTCCTTGTAATTAATTAAAATATGAAAATAATAAACTCCTTATAGTGTTAAAATCACAGAGTAATAAGACAGAGATTGATCGGCAAGAGGGAAAAAGTGATAACTTTTTTTTCGGGAAAAGTCACTCAAATGGCTGCCTTTCCCCGAGTAAATCACACACAGGAATCCGCGATTGTAATGAAACGCTCGCCCTCTGGTGGGCTGAGGTGAAATTATCATACCACTGCATATCATCATATTATGCAATCGATTTTCCATGATGTAATGGCGGAGAAAGAACAATAATAAATATACGTGGCTATTATATTTACTAACAACTGCAGTTCAGAAAGCGCCATCTATCGATCATTACAAACGCGGATACACACGGATAATTTAATAAATAAAATTTATAAATAATTTATGAACTTAAGGTGAATGAAAAACTCCAGATATAGTTTCAAATTCATTTTTCTTTTTATTCTTTTTTTTCAATACTCTCTAATGGCTGATTTTAGAACTTTTTTTCGACATCAAAATTTTTTGCTGGATAACATGGGGATGATAGATCTATATATATTACTATATCTATGGTTAAAATAGCCATTAAAATATTAGCTATAATTTAATTGTTGCCAAATAAATAAATAAATAAATAAATAAATAATAATAAAAAAATACGAGTCCATTTTCTTTCGACATAAAAATAAATGTATTTAATTAAACGTGATCGTTAAAAAATTATAAAAAGTTAAATTATGTATCTCACAAAAATTGACGTCATTATCACGTTAAAAATTTTATACACATTGATAAGTGTTAATGTAGTTCATGATGACAAAAGGAGTTGTTCTAAAAGGCGTAATATTTTATTTTTAAAACCAATTTTTTTTTTTTTTTTTCATTATTATTATTAGTTTACTGAACTGAGTCCGCGCGCTTAAATATTGCTGATATATTACTTTTTATCCTCGCGTATTTTATTAATGATTCACCAGAAAATTTAAGAACGTGGTATATAAAAAGTTTTTTTATCTTATAATTATTTTTACCTTATTTTATTGTTAAATCAAAGCTAAAATTTATTTTCTGTGATATAGAAAATTATAAATATTACAAATAGTAAAAATTCTAAGCATACATTTTTTTTTTTTTTTTTTTTTCAAGAAAATTAAAAATGAAAATTATTAAAAATTAGAATTTTCAAATTTTGAGTTGAATTATAAAAGAAAGTATAAATAAAAGGGAAAGTTTAGATTAAAAAAAAAAAAAAATCCCTTTGGCAGCATCGGACCCAGGTCGTCTGAGTTACAGCTTTTTGCTCTACTAACCATGGCACTGGAGTGTTGACACGCTAACGAAATAACTTGTCCTTAAAGATTATTAAAACTTTAAGGGCCTTTTTCCTCGAAATTGTGTGGCTAGTGTGTGCTACTGCTTTAACATTTTGTTACCTTCATAGTATACTACAATTCTGCGAAATTTCGTCCCGATTTGAATTTTCCATGTCATGACCTCTCCTTGTTAGTGTTAAAAAGGAAAAATGTTTAAAAAATAACTTTTTTTTTTCTCTTTGTAAACATTTTTACTTGCGTTTAAAATCTTTATCGTGAGATACTTAAATTTATGTGCGTGTCAACTGGTAGGTGACACTATTATATAGAATTATACAGAATTAGAACTGAACGTATAAATTTTTAGGGAATGTGAGGAATATGACAAGGATTGAAAATTTCACTGGAAGTTATGACTGCAAATGCCATTTTAACCTTGTAAGAATTGACGTTTTTGGTTAATTTTTAATAGTAAAACTTACATATGGGCATGACTTTTGTAAATTGCATTTTTAACTAAACGTTATATTGTGCGTAATATTGATATAGCACATTTTTTTAAATGTAAATATTAACCTCTAAAAACATTAAATTAAAAATGCAATCTATAAAAGCCACGCCCATTTGTGTGTTCTATTGTTAAAAATTAACCAAAAATAACCATTTCTTAACGGATCCGCGTTTGTAATGATCGATAGATGGCGCTTTTTCAGCTTTTGTTGTTAGTAAAAAAAAAAGCCACGTGTATTTATTATTGTTCTTTTTGTTATTCTACTTAATATTCGTACTATAATTTCTCCGCCATTACATCACGGAAAATTGATTGCTTTTGGGAAAAAATATTTCAGCTTATTCAAAGTTCGATCGGAAGTAGATTATTAACTGAAGTTGAACAAATATTAGTTTCAAATCATCTAATTAATTCTTTACTTCCATTAGCCGAAGCAACTGAAATTTTTAATTTGTCATTTGGAAATAAACGGAAGCTTAATTCTGGATTTCTTGATCCTTTGGAGTTACACTGTGGCACACAACAGTATGTATTATCTTTTTTACCGGATTTACTCATTTTTATTCAATAAATATATGTGAAACTAAACATCGGCAAGCAATGGAGGCTTGATGGAAGCCGAATTAAAGCATGTTAGTTGTAATTTCACCTTAGCCCACCAGAGGGCGAGCATTTCATTACAATCGCGGATTAAAATGAAGTTTGCGGTAATGGCTATCTATACCATAGACATAGGGTTACATACAAACGGAACGCTTGCAATTTCGATGACGTAAATTTTGTAAATTTTTTGCAAATACAATCCGCAGCAAAAGTATTCAAGCACTAGCAAAAATTCCTTTGTAAAAAAAGTACACTTAATGCATTTTTGTTAAATAAATCCTTGTCGAATACTCCTCTTATTCAGTCTAAGAACATGATTCGACAAGGATTTAATTAACAAAACAATGTCAAGTGTGCTTTTTTTATATAGAAATTTTTGCTAGTGCTCAGATACCGTTGTTGCCAACTGTAGTCATACATTTGGAACGCTTGCAAACGGCTTTGCAACCAGAAGTGTTTCATTTGTATGTACCCCATAGTAATTTATATAGAACTATCATCCCCATGTTATAATGCAAAGATTTTTGAAGCCGAAAAAATTTTTTGGCATCAGCCATTAACCGGTATTGAAACTCGGCAATTGTAGTAGAATAGAATAGAATGTTGATTAATTTTTAAAATGTCGATGTATTGCGCGGCTTTTAAGTGTATTAATAAATGGATGAGAAGAAAGGTAATAGGTTTTCATAAGTACATTCGACTAATTTATGAAAAAATATAATTTTTACAATCAGTTGCTTTGTTATTATTTTGAAATAATTACTGTTTTGATTTTTAATGGAATACTTTTTTTAAAGTTTGATATTTTTTAAGATTTTATATTAGTAATATGGAATTTTCAAAATTCTTTTAAATATAATTAGCAGTGACGCAGGTAAAAAACGTTAGTTTTAGTATATAAAAAGAGTTTAATCATTAACCATATAAAAATAAAAAAGAGATGAAAAGAAAAGAAAAGAAAGAAAGAAAAAAGTAAAAAAAAGAAAGAAAAATGAGTATCTACAGTTTTTCATTCACCTTTAGTACATAAATTATTAATATATTTTATATGCTAAATTAACAATGTGTATTCACTCCAAGAAAGACGGTTATTAACCGGTAAAAATGGTCGTTTTTCTCGGAGTAAAAAGGAATCAGTTTTTCTTTTTCGATGATCAATCTATGTCTTATTACTATATCCATGATCTATATCATTTTTAACTCTTATAATGCGCCCTGCCAACCACAAAAGTTTGTGCTTTGGGTTTTGAACCATCCTGTATAGCTAAGAGTTTTGTGATAGACACAGAATACTAATTTCTGTTTGCTAGCAATTCAGCAATACAATACTGGATTTTTCAGTTAGAAAAAAAAAAAAAAAAAAAAAAATCTGAAATTATAAAAAATATCCACATATTCTTTCCCTTTCTTTTCCCTTTTTTTTATTTATTAGGACTGAGGACTATTAGTCTCAATCTGCGGATTTTTACGATACCACTTTTACGATAGTTGGGCATTTATCGAAATCTAAGATTTATCGGAAATGTAATTGGATAATTCGAAAGAAATGTTACAATTTGAAAAAAAAAAAAAAAAAAAGACTAATAGTTTTCCGTCCTAAACTAAATTCTGCTTTTGCCAGAATTTCATCAAAATCATTTTTACTTTCTTCTATATGTAATATAGAGAAAGTATTGGATTCGCGAAAATTTTCGACCTCCGTTTTTTGACGGATCTACACGTTTTGGGATGTCCTGAACACGAATTGATAGTTTTTAGAAAATGTCTGTCTGTCTGTCTGTCTGTCTGTCTGTGTGTCTGTATCATTTTTTTGTGGACGCTGTATCTCACGAACATATGAATGAAATTTAACCAAACTTGGTATTTAGTTGCACCCTGACATGAACTGGTGCCCATTAGATTTGGGGATCAATAGCTCAACAGGTGGCGCTGTAATCGCATTTTATGCAAATTTTTAACATGGCAGCACAGGACAAAATTCCGTATAAATGGGCATAATGAGAGTTATTTTAAACTTGTGATTGTAAAATTAATTTGAATTATTGATGATAGTAGTAGTTAACTAGGAAAAAAAATTTGTGCATGGGGGGGCATCGGTTCCCCTCCTGGGGGGGAAGTACCCCCCGGGGGGGGTTAAATTTTGAAGATGGGTATCATTCGAAAGATCTCGTCAATACCTTTAAAACGAATGGTTGAACCATAAATCTGTGATAATTTAAAACAAAGTTATCGATTTTTTGTACTTTTAACAAAAAAAAAAAAAAAAAAAAAAAAAAAAATTAGAAAAAAATTCGATTTTTTTTTTTTTTTTTTTTTTTTTTTATTTTTTTATTATTATTATTGTTAGTGATTGAATATGTATTAATTTTCACAAAAAAAAAAAGGAAAAAAAAAATCTTTTTTTTTTTTTTAAATATTGTTACTGATTGAATATGTATAGGAAAATATAGAAGAAAGTATTGTGGTGGCCACAACATACTAGTTTTTTTTTTTTAGAAAGAGAAAAGAAAATTGATAATAATCAATATCGAAACAAACACTATAGAAAAGATTTTTTTTTTCCCCCCTTTTTAAATAATTTTGAATTAGGAAATAAAAAAGGTTCGTGCAAAATGAAATTAAAAAAGAAACAATTTAATTAAGTTTGAATTTGAGTTGTTAATTTAAGAATGCCATTGATATAATATTTTTTTTTGTTGTAAATTGCTTTTAATAAATTAAAATGCGTATATCATAATTGCGCTAGTAAAGGTCTTTGCGAGAAACATCCGAGTTACTTCGGTGCCAAATTTCAAATTTCGCCAAAGCAGTCCTATACTAAAGTTTTTTTTTTTTTTTTTTTTTAATATTGGAGATACGTTAAAACGGCATTTGCAATTGCACAAGTAAAAACATTAGAAAAAAGTGACTGAGCGATTTCTGTGCCAAATTTCATATTTTTTACTAAAACATTACACTAATGGGAATGCATATTTAATTTTTATTTTTTTTAGGACTGAGGACTATTAGTCTCAATCTGGGATTTTTGTGGTGTCATTTTTCGATAGTTGGACATTTATCGAAAATATAATTGAATAATTTGAAAGCGATGTTATAATTAAAAATAAAACTAATAGTCCTCCGCCCTTAACTAAATTCTGCTTTTGCCAGAATTTCATCAAAATCATTTTTTTTTTTTTTTTTTTTTTTTTTTTTTTTTTTGGGGGGGGGGGAGAGAAAAAGAAAAGAAAAGAAAATTAATAATAATCTGTATCGAAACAAACATTATCGAAAAAGCTTTTTAATAATTTTGAATTAGGAAATAAAAAGTGCGCATGCAAAATGAAATAAAAATAAGTAAATAAATGAATTTAATAATTAAATTTTTATATAAAACATGATCGCGCGTTATCTTCAAAAATTGATGTAAATTTTAAAGTTTATGTGGTGCGTGTGGCATCTGTAAAAATTGTTTTAAGAAATAGAATAGAATAAAGAAAGCAACGGTGTTGGCTGCATTTTGTTATATAGTTGGAATTTTAGAATTTCATAGAAGTAATGTTCATCGTAGGAATAATTTCTTATGTTAAAACTATAGGGAATTGTTATGCGAGCACAAGCGATGCTACTTTATTTTTTTTTCCGCTGAAATGTAAAGATTTTTTTTTTTTTTTTTTTTTTTAATCTTAATATTTAAATAGATATTGAGATACAAGCATAAATATTTCTAATTAAAAGTAATAAATTTTTAGTTTCATCTTTAAGTTAAAATTAGCTTACTTTAAATAATTTGTCCAAAGAAAATTTAAAAATCCAAAATTTTAAGTGATTTTCGATGTTTATCCTAACAAAGAATAAATAATTTTTGTCCTTTTTTAAATTAAATTATGTTTGTTAGTTGGTAATACAATTTGTAATTTTTATTATTACTTTCTTCTGTATTCAATAGAAGAAAGTATTGGATTCGTAAAAATTTTCGACCTCAGGTTTTTGATGGATTTACACGTTTTGAGAGCTGCAGAACACGATTTGATCATTTTTAGAAAATGTCTGTCTATATGTCAGTCTGTGTGTGTGTGTGTGACAAAATTTTGTGGCAACTGTATCTCAGGAACTACTGCACAGAATTTCATACAAATTGGTATGTAGTTGCACCTTGACTTAAATTAGTGCCTATCATCCTTTCGTAAAAATTATCTTACAGCTTCCGTTGCCATCGCGCTTTTTCTAAATTTTTAACATGGGGATATAGGACAAAATTTTGTATAAATGTGCATAAAGAGAATTATTTTTTAGTAATCTTTATGAAATTTACAAGAATTATTTATAATAGAGATAGTCAACTGGGAAATTTTTTTTTGTATGTATAGGAGCCTCGCCGACCCCTCCGAGGGGGGGGGGGAGTTCCCCTCGAGGGAGTAAATTTTCATGATGGGTATCTTTCAAAAGAGCTCGTTAATACCTTTAAAACGAATGATTGAACCATCGATCAGCGATAATTTAAAATAAAGTTATCAATTTTTTTTTCATTTTTAACCAATAATAATAATAATAATAAATTGAGAATAAATTCAACTTTATATATATATATATATATATATATATATATATATATATATATATATTTAGTGTTATACTACTTCTCTAATATGGAAATCGTCTGGATTATCATAAATGATAATTTGTTTAAATAATAATTTTAATAAATTATTTTTTAAAAACAGAATTATTTTTTAATAATCGAATTAAATTCTATATAAATGTAGGTGCATTAATGAAACGGGGGGTTGAGGGGGCGGTAGCCCCCCTCACACAGAACTAATTCTCATATAAAACTCTTCCGAAAACTAATTTGAATTGTTTAACATAGGTTTACATAGCAGTACTCGTTATCTTACCTCTTAATCTCCAACTTGTATTTATAGTATTAAATTTCAGCGTAAGAGAAAGTCGTGTGAGTGACACACCAGATTATTTTTTCTTGCGTCTCTGTACAGTTTATATCTGTAATATGTTAACATATGGTTTATTGTGTTGTTCCATTTTGTATTTCGGATAGTCACCGTCAAAAAAGAAATTTCCACGAATTTTAAGTAATCCAATACAACGTGAGAAGTGGCTCTCAAGTCTTTCAACACAAGGTATGCAAACTATATAAATAATTAGTAAAGAATTACTAACCCTCCGGATTTTTTAATACCAATATTTTCTCACAGAAATATTCTTTTTATTTATTATCGTAAATTCTGCGATTAAGACGAAGATAAATTTAAGGAAATAGTGATATTAAGATTCAGAGGGTTGAGAACTCTGTTAATAAGTTCGATTTAACAAATAAAATAGTTATGTTTATTAAAAAATGAAATGAAATATTTATTTGTTTATATTGATGTAGGAAAGCGGAGAAATAACTTTAGTTACTTTGACGGATTAGTAATAAGTTAACTTATAAACTTTAGTAACTTATGAATAAAATTATAAAATACTCCAATACAGGAACAAGATTAATTTATAAATTTTTAATACCACTATTTTTCAGAGACTTGTGTAAATGCATATAAAAATTTGATTATCTCACTGAAATCGAAAAAAAGAAAACATGCTTTCAGTAACTTATTATAACTCAGTTGTTCTAAACTTAGTTAACTGTTTTAATTACAAACAAGACTTCATCTGATATCTAAATTTAAAAAAGTATGAAATTTTTAATAAGTAAATATAATAAAAAATAATATAATAGCGTGATAGACCTGATATGTTTTTGCATATTTAATTTTAATTTCGTTTTAGTTAGAGCTTCCAAACTTTGGCAACCTTAAAATATAAATTTTTGCCAAATTCGGTCGCCAACTCGCCTAACTTGATGCCAAATTGCCAAAATCGATGAGAAGATCAAAATCTGCGTTCACTACAACTTGGCAAGATTAGCGATGAAGTTTGACGGCAAATATTGTTTTAGGATAGCTAGAATTAGTAAAATTTTTTTTCAATTTTAAGAGAGTTAATTGTTTTGGTAAAATGTATCGTTGTCGCCACTAATTTTCGCCAAAGTGAACAAAAGTAGTAGGCCATGTTATAGTCGAATGATTTTCATTGAATTCTAAGATGTGTATTTACCAATGAGATTATGTAAGAAGCCGTCGAATGCTATCCCTGAAAAAACTACTATATTTGTGCCAATGGTACATATAATTCTATTTTCTTGAATTTTGTCGCTGTAGTAGCCTTTTTTTTTTTTTTTTTTTTTTTTAGGACTGAGGACTATTAGTCTCAATTTGGGATTTTTGCGGTGTCATTATTCGATAGTTGGACATTTATCGAAATCTAAAATTTATCGAAAATATAATTGAATAATTTGAAAGCAATGTTATAATTTGAGAAAAAAAAAAACGAAAAAAAACTAATAGTCCTCCGTCCTAAACTAAATTCTGCTTTTGCCAGAATTTCTTCAAAATCAGTTTTTTTTTTTTTTTTTTTTTTTTTTTGGAAAGAAAAAGAAAAGAAAAGAAAATTAATAATAATCAGTATCGAAACAAACACTATCGAAAAAGTTTTATTTAATAATTTTAAATTAGGAAATAAAAAGTGTGCGTGCAAAATGAAATAAAAATAAGTAAAAAAATGAATTTAATGATTTAATTTTTATATAAAACATGATTGCGTGCTGTCTTAAAAAGTAGATGTAAAATTTAAAGTTTATGTGGTACGTGTGGCATCTATAAAATTTTTTTAAGAAATAGAATAGAATAAAGAAAGCAACGATGTTGGTTGCATTTTGTTATATAGTTTGAATTTTTGAATTTTATAGAAGTAATATCGACCGTAGGAATAATTTCTTATGTTAAAACTACAGGGAATTGTTATGCGAACGCAAGCGATGCTAGTTTTTTTTTTTTCATTATTATTAGTTCACTGAAATGAGTTCGCGTGCTTAAATATTGCTTAAATATTACTTTTTACTTTTTATTATTATTTTTTTAATTTAAAATCATTACCACATAATTTATCGCTTTCATTGTTATATTTTTATTTATTTATTTATTTATTTTAATCATTAAAAATAAAACATTCTTGGAACTTTCTTCAAGAGAAAACTGCATGTTTTGATGTTAATAAAATTAGGTCAAAGTTAAAGTTTTCTTCGAAATCATTTCATCAGTCTTTCAAGATTATCAAATAATAAAGTTTAATAAAACTAATATTAGGGAGCGTGACATCAAAATGAGAGAGTTTTTAATAGAAAAAAAAAAAAAAAAAAAAAAGACATTAGAAAGATAGGGATTATGTAAACAGGAAAAGATTGAAGATCTGCTTATGATCAAGAATTATCAGATGGAAGGTTATCACAAAAACACATTACGAACTATTAAATGATGCTGGATATAGTTTTTATCCTTATGTAAGCATCAAGAATCGTTGTAATTAATTATTTTTACTTTCTTCTATATTCAATAGAATAAAGTATTAGATTCGTAAAAATTTTCGACTTCGGGTTTTTGATGGATTTACACCTTTTGAGAGCTGTAGAACACGATTTGACCATTTTTAGAAACTGTCTGTCTGTCTGTCTTTGTGTGTGTGTGTGTGTGACAAAATTTTGTGGCGACTGTATCTCAGGTACTACTGCACAGAGTTTCACACAAATTGGTATATAGTTACACCTTGACATAACTTAGTGCCTATCAACTTTTGGTAAAATTTGTCCAACAGCTTGCTTTGCTATCCCGCTTTTTCTAAATTTTTAACATAGTGGTATAGGACAAAATTTTGTATAAATGTGCATAAAGAGAATTATTTTTTAATAATCATTATGAAATTTACAAGAATTATTTATAATATAGATAGTCAACTGGGAAAAAAAATTGTATGTGTAAGAGCATCGCCTCCATCCCTGGGTGGAAGTCCCCACTCGAGGGAAGTAAATTTTCACGATGGGTATCTTTCAAAAAAGCTCGTCAATACCTTTAAAACGAATGGTTGAACCACCGATCTTAAAATTATCGATTTTTTTCATTTTTAACAATATATATATATATTTTTAAATGTAATATTGAGAATAAAATTGACTTTTTTTTGTATATTTAGTGTTATACTACTTCTGTAATATGGAAATCGTCTGCATTATCATGGAAGATTGCAAAAAAAAAAATTATTTTAATAAATTATTTTTACTGAGTGTATTTGTATAGGAAAATATAGAAGAAAGTCCTGTGGTGGCCACAACATACTAGTTTTTGACAAGGGGCGTTTCAATTAATTATTTATAGTACGATAGGTTTTGCTCTTTCTTCAAGAGTGCTTTCAGACAATGTCGTTACCACTGTTTATATATTACCTTGAATGATTGCGCAAACATTTTTGTGTTTGTCTAGATATATAAAGCTGACGGATTATTAGATTGAATCGAAAATTGGTACACTTATTAATAAGAGCAAAATCTAGCTAATGCCGTATTTTTTTTAGTTCAATCGAATAACTAGTTCAAAATTATCCTTTTGATTAAATAAAACCTCTATTTTAACTTTAAAATTCTTTTGAAAAACGATGCCAAAAATAAATAATTAAATAAGAAAATGTATTTCTTTCTATCTCAGAAAAAAAAAAAAAAAAAAACCCTTCTTCTTCTTCTTCTTCTTTTTTTTTTTTTAAATAGTTAATTTTTATTTTCAAATAATTAAAATGAAATTGAGAAAGATCTTGAAAGAAATGATGCAGATGCAGTACAGAATCCCTTGGTGAAATTTGAAATTTGCAACCGAAGTAGCTCGGACTTTTCTAGCCAAGATATTTACTTACACCACAGACCGTTCAAATTTGGTACATAGAGGTTTTCGATACTTACAAATCGATTGCGGATATTTTCGAATTTGTAAAATTATTAGGAGATGCGGGAAGGGGGTGGTAAGGTAAGGGGGGGGGCTATGGGCAAAAACAAATAGAAATACAGTTAGGCCGTTCAAAATTGGTACAGATAGGTTTTAGAGGCCTGCAAGTCGAATGGGGATATTTTCGAAAGTGTAAAGTTATTAGGAGGGCCGGGAAGGGGGGGGGGGCGGGGGAGAAAAAAAAAGAGTTAGATCATTCAAAATTGGTACATAGAGGTTTTCGATACCTGCAAATCGATTGCGGATATTTTCGAATTTGTAAAATTATTGGGAGGGGCGGGAAGTGTGTGTGTGTGGGGGGGGGCGGAGGGGAAAAATATATATAGCGATAGATCGTTCAAAACAGGTGCATAGAGGTTTTTGATACCTACAAATCGATTGCGGATACTTTCGAATTTGTAAAATTATTAGGATAGACGGGAGGGGGAGGGGGTAAGGGGGGAAAATAATAGAAATAAGTGTTAGAGCATTTTGGGAATTTTTTCCGAAGGCAGTGGGAACCCGGTGTGACATTTTTCCTAATCGATCTTGTTTCTCTCTCTCTCTCTTTTTTTTTTTTTTTTTTTTTTTTTTTTTCACGTGATAAAAATTAATGCAATTTTCAGAATTCAGTAATTACAGTGATTCATTTAAAAATAGGGACAAGCGAAGCGGGCGTAGCCTGCTAGTTTTTAATAAAATAATAATAATAATAAATACAAATAATGTGTAGATTTTTCTGCAGACTATCAAAATTTTCTCGCCGACCACTGTTAGTCTACGGACCACCGGTTGGTGACCACTGCCGACTGCTTTATATTTTCCTATACAAATTCACCCAGTAAAAATAATTTATTAAAATTATTATTTAAAAAAATTATCTTCCATGATAATGCAGACGATTTCCATATTAGAGAAGTAGTATAACACGAAATATCCAAAAAATGTCAATTTTATTCTCAATATTACATAAAAAATATATATATATATATATATATATATATATATATATATATATATATATATATTGTTAAAAATGAAAAAAAATCGATAACTTTATTTTAAATTATCGCAGATCGATGGTTCAACCATTTGTTTTAAAGGTATTGGCGATCTCTTTTAAAAGATACTCATCATGAAAATTTACTCCCCTCGAGGGGGGACTTCTCCCCACAGGAGGGGGGGAGGCTCCTACATACACAAATATTTTCCCCAGTTGACTATCTCTGTTACAAATTATTATTTTAAATTTCATAACTATTATTAACAAATAATTCTCTTTATACAAAATTTTGTTCTATACCACCATGTTAAAAATTTAGAAAAAGCGGGATGGCAACGCAAGCTGTTGGACAATTTTTACCAAAAGTTCATAGGCACTAATTTATGCCAATGTGCAATTACATACCAATTTGTATGAAATTCTGTGCAGTAGAACCAGAGATACAGACGCCACAAAATTTTGTCTCTCTCACACACAGACAGACAGACATTTTCTAAAAATTGTCAAATCGTGTTCTATAGCTCTCAAAACGAGTAAATCCATCAAAAACACGAGGTCGAAATTTTTTACGAATCCAATACATTCTTCTATTAAATATAGAAGAAAGAAAAATAATTCTGAAATGAGTTTTTGCAGTTGGAGATTAAAATTAGGTGGGATAAAATATACCCCCACTGCAACTAAAACGGTTAAAAGGTTTCTATAAATTTTATTGCCATTAAGCATATTACAAACATTTTGCTATTGTATAAAATCAATTAATATGACGAATACAGGAAGTTATTTCACAATTTATGGAAGCGATTTTGAAAATAATTTTTTACATATGATAAATTTTAACAGTCTGTATTCTTAATTTTAAGTTCTAGATAAAATTTTCATAAAACTGCATTTTTTTTTACTCTCAATACCTGACTATCGTAGGTAATGGAAATACTGCATTCAGTCAAAAATTTCGATATTGATTTTTCCCCTGATTTACATGTTTTAAAGTCTCCCGAGTCTCAAAAATTGGTTTTCAGTGTGTATGTGTGTTGTGCAAAATATTCTGACTATCATATTTCCAAAACTGATAAAGAATTGACAACAAAACTTAAGAGTTAAGACAGGCCTGGTGTACAAATGATTTTTCCAACTTTTAATAAAAATTGGAAAACCGAAATTGGGACCGTAATTTCATATCTCAAAAAACTAGCGATTTTCTTCAAAATTGCTATATAAATACCCTTTTAAATTTCTTTTCGTATGTGTTAGTTGATTAGTTTCAGAAAATTGATACTACGTCTTGTGTAAATAGGTCAATTTTAGGTCTCGCAAATACATGCGTTCCTTTAACCCTTTTAGATGTAGTGAGCCCGCACCCGGTCTGGAATCACCAAAACATTCTTATTTTAAATATTGAAAATATGAGATGAACGACATGAAAATTAGTTTAAAAATTATTTTCAACCTTCTTTATCAATAATATGCACCAGTACTACATAATTCATTGCACACTTTTTGACTGCAATAATTCTTTAAACCCCTTTATTGTGAGCTTCACTGCAATGTTCATATCCCAATTTTTCCAAAGTTCTTTTGATGCAGTGGGTGCAGCCATAAATTCTGTACTGATAAGTATAAAGGATTTAAGTCCAAAAATGTCTATTTTGAGTTAAGTACATAGTCAGACTCAGAAAAAAATGCTCAATCGATTGGAATTAAGGATTTAAGTCTATGTCATTTAGTCTTTGAGAAAATCCATTGGTAAAAAAAGGTTCAAGTCAGAAATTTACCATTCATGTATGGTATAAAATATTTAATTAAAAATTTTCCCTTTATTAAATGAAGGTTGACAATCACTGAATGGTATAAAGGGTATAAGTCAACGAAATCCCTTTTTCCTAATCGATTCTTCAGATTTGTTTTTAGTTAGTTTAACTTTATTTTTCGTCTCCTGAAAAGTCAATAATATGGACTTAAATCCTTTATACTTATCAGTACAGAATTATAAACGGCAACTGTGTAAATGGTACTTGTGAGCTGTTCAGGACTATATTAGATTGCTTACAATTACATTTGCTGAAATTCAAAATTAAAGTGTCCAGTTTTCGAAGTTCATCTGAGCAGTGTGCCCTCTTTGGGTACACCCTCAAAATTAAATTATCAACAGCAAACTTTACAATATGATACATGTGAACTATTCTAGACCTGATTAGACTGCCTACAAATATTTTTGCTGACATTACAAAATTAAAAGGTTGTGTGCCGGAAAGGCTTAAAAACGGCTCTACGGATTGTTTTTAAACTAGCCATATAAACTCCCTTTTAGATATCTTTTCATAAGTAATCGTGCGTTTACGGTGAATAGATGAGTTTGTCAAATTTTGCTAAAAATTGGTAGTAGGATTGAAAGATGATATCTGAAAAACGGCTCTTTAACTTTTTCACACAAATGTTAGATTTTTTTTTCCCTTTCTTTGAAAAAAAAAATGATTCATTTGTATTTTTTTTTAAATATTTTATTATAAATATATTTTGTAAAACAGAAGTATTTATCATACATTATTTACAAAAAGAAATATTATACATAAATAAATTCTTTTTATATAAGAAAATAGTGCAGCTTTCGTGAAATTACATAGAAAGAACGTAACTTTGCATAGAATGGTGCTGTAGTGCTGCCATCTATGAATGGTTCATAAAAACATAAACAAATACAACAGTCATTCTTGTTGCACTTCTGTACTTAAATGTTGACTAGTAACTCATCGTTTAATCAAAATAAAAAGAGAAAAATAAAATAATTATAATAATAAATAAACAAAGAAATAAATCAAGAGTTTTAATATTATTACAATAAGAAAGTGACTGGGATTATATTTCTTCTGAGAAAGATCTTACCGAATTCATACCGAATTATGTTTAAAATAAAATTTAAGTAATGTATAAGCATAGCACATTAAAAGTTTATTTTTTTATATACCACGTTATCAAATAAACAAACAAACAAAAAAAATTCAAAAAAATTTTTTTAGTTACTTAATTATCGAAATTTTATAAAGTTGTACTTTAGCTTACCAACCGTACTTCTGGAGGTGACGGGCTCGATCCCTGTATGTTCTGAGTTTTTTGTCGTTTTCTCCGAAATTTGCGTCAACACGAGTTAGGAAACCTTAGAAAGACTCCTCACCGAAGGCATTTTACCTAGGGCTAAAACCCAAATGCAGTTAATCGGCCTTATTACCTACACCTATATCTTCGGCACTTAGTTACCATAAAAAGGTCCGGATTTTGAATATACAGTCGAACTTCGTTAACGTGAATTACTTTTAACATGAATTGTTTCCACAATTCCCGTCAAAATGAAGGATAATTTAGTTATATGAAAATTAGTTACTGATAGCATGAACTACTATAACATAAACAAATTTTTTACCCCCCTTGAGATTCCCGTTAACGAGTTTCGACTGTATATATATATTATAATTTTATATATTTTTTAAAATTAATGGTAGATTCTTCACACAATATTAAAAAATAGCAATCATAAACAGGGACAGTACTCTGTAAAATCATTGATTGAACAAAAACTGCTTTATGTATCGTATAGCGCCATAAAATGAGATTAAATAAACAGATGTACGTTTGATCCTTATAAGGTATTTAACATTTCTTACATCAATTCTGTTTTATACGCTTTTTAATCCAATGGTATTTTAAAGTACAGTCAGTAGACAAAGGGTTAAAAAGAAAATTTTATTGAAGCAACATAATGTTAATTTGAATTTGTAAATTAAATAATTAAAACTTTTAATAATTGTCTTTTCTTTCTAGAAGAAGAGGTAGAAAGGTGAAATATAATCTCTCCCTCTCTCTTATATATATATACATACTTGCCAACATTCTAATTAATATTCCGAAGTGTTGTTAGTCCCGCCCTTCTTTTCACACCAGTAAATCTTTAGAGTGATATTCTTCAAATGCAATTACGATTATATAATAAGAAAAATACTCTAAAAAGTTACTGGTGTGAAAAAGAAGGCGGGGCTAACAATACTACGGAATATTAATTAGTATGTTGGCAAGTATGTATGTATATATATATATATGCCAACATACTAACACACACACACACACATATATATATATATACACCAATTTTTCTCAATTTAAAACTTATATCTCGATGAAATATTTCCAAACATTGGGTATTTAAAAAACTCTTCCTCATGTTTTTCAGTGAAGATTGGTTTAAGACAACATTTAGGAATAATGTTTGTGATCACCCTGTACCGTTAAGTGAACGAACTTTAGTATATGTTAATATAGACCCAGTACAATTTGTGGGTGAATTTGTGGGACAATACCGTGTTAAATAACGAAAATATAAGCATTTATTTAAAAAAAAAAAAAAAAAAAAAAAAAAAAAAAAAACATAAATAAAATAAAATAAATAAATAAAAATATAAACATTTTTATGAAAACCATTTTCATTGCACATGCGCGAAAGATAGAAAAAAATTCATTACATAGATTTAAAGCTAGATATACTGGGACTTTCGTCAAAAATTCATTTGAATGGAATAAAAATTAAGCAAATTATCAGCAAAAGAACGAGCTGGATTTTAGGTATTTTTCAAGAGTTGAAATTTCATAAGGGGGTTTTCACATGGCGCGTAATTAATTTGAAGATCCAATTATTTCGACGACGCTCCAAAAGTACTTTTTTCAAAAAAACCCTTTATAAGCTTGTAAATCTAACATATTTCTGTTTATTTTCTAAGATTTGTGAAATCCTAAGAGGTTTTTCACAAAAAAAAAAAAAAAAAAAAACCTTTTTCAAAGGGGTTGAAATATTTGGATCTTCAAATTAGTTATGGAGTATGTGAGAAACCACTTATGAAATTACAACTCTTGGAAAATACCTAAAATCATGCTCGTTCTTTTGCCGACAATTTGCTGAATTTTTACTCTTTTGAAATGAAATTTTGACAAAAGTTGCCCAGTATTTCTAGCTTTTAACCTATGCAATAAAAAAATTTCTATCTTTTGTGCATGCGCACTGAAAACGTTTTTTCTAAAAATGTTCATATTTCATGAGATATTTAAGATATTTGTATTCCAATTACAGTATATTGTTTCAAAAGTGTTCTTTCAATTTATCTGAAAGTGGGAATAATTTTCGTTTAAAACTCTGTATATTATAAATAAAAAACATGCTGATTTATTTTGGAGTTTTAAAATAAATGTTTACATCTCCGTTATGTAACATGCTGTCGTCACACATAACCAGCCACAAATTGCACTGGGTCTATATTAATATATCCTAATGTTACAGATAATTTCGTTCATTTAATGATACAGGGTGATCACAAATATTATTTATTTTGCTCACTTCGTTACCAACCCTCTAAATGTTGTCATAAACCAATCTTCACAGAAAAACATGAGGAAGACCCAATACTTTAAATACCCAATGTCTGAAAACATATCATTGAGAGATAAGATTATAAATTGAAAAAAATGTATCGTTTTGAAATCTTGCTAAACTTTTGAGCAAGAGTGTATATACAGGGTGTTCAGAAAATCCGAATCTTAGCTTTAACTTCTTAAGTATTAATCTGGTACTTATATAAAGCATTACAAAAATGTGTAAAAAAAAAAAAAAATAGATAAAATGATTCAAAAGTTTTAGAGAAATCGATTTTAAGAATTAGAAAGTTTAAAGTTCTATATTGTTCTCACAAAATAAATAAATAAATGAGTAAAATATTCCCCCGCACCAATAATAAATTATAATACATTTTTGTGAAGATTTGAAAGTTTTGGCACACGTAAAATTATGAGATAACTTATGGTCCTGGCATTTTGATGCTTTTCTTTAAAAAATTAATTAGTTTTACTGTTTTAAAAGTTTTTGTAAATTTTCATTGATGTCAAAAATCGTTAATTCTAATATCTGGAAACAAAATATTCATCATTTGTAAAAATTAAGTACCATAATAATTCCTTAAGGCTGCACATCAAATTCTTCCTTCCTATGCTAACCTATGGAATTTTTGTTGCTTTGTATTATACAGATAGCTCATGTGCAGTTTTTCGAAATCTATTTTCCGAATTTCCTTCTTTGAAGATGTCGCCTTTTAACTTAAGAAGTAAATTTTTTTAATTAAATTTAAATATTTATTTTTTGAAATTGTAAATTAGAGCATTCAGTTTAATTAATGAATGTGTGTGGATGTGAGTGTTTGTGTTGCATAATAATGTCAATTGTCTACACTACGACCTTTTTATATCTACCGCTCACTTTTGTATGTCTGTTAGTAGTAAATTTTTTGAACCGCCTACCGGTTGAACAAAAATGGTGATTTGTAAAGCAGGTAAGTAACTTTGCATTATAAAATTTACAGAACAGAGTTAGAGTAACTTAAAGCAAAAAAAAAAAAAAAAAAAAAAAAAGCATTTTTCCATTTTAGTGTCTTTAACCCTTTTCGGCGCAAGGTAATTCGGATCATTTAAATTACACTGCCACCGGAATTCACGAATAAAATTAAAATAAAAGAATTTGACGACGTTTTCTGCTATGTTATAAAAGTAAATTTTGCTAAAAAAATTTCCGGGATGAGTTTTTGCAGTTGAAAATTCAAATCAGGTGACGCAGTAGTGGCATCACCGCCCCTAAAAAGGTTAAAAAGACAAAAAAAAAAAAAAGAAAAAGAAAAGGTAAAGTGTTTCAGCATCGAACAAAATTGCTACCTCCCACCATAAAAGCTGACATTCCATATTCGGTCCATATCGTCCAGTAGTGAGGGATACGGACCGAGTTTACTACGCCTACATAAACGATCTAGGCATGTGTTGGATGAGGGGTCCTTTTAAGAACTTTTAGCCCGTATTTTTGCCATTTTTAGAGAAAACCACGAAAATTTTCGAAAGGCTAGGCCGACAAGCGTGACCTGGGATCGAACCTGGCACTTCCTGTCTATCAGTTACGGCAGCAAGCCCACCCGACCACTGGCTTACATGAGGAGAAGGAACAAGTTAATCTCTGTGGAGTGCAGTCTTAAGGCCGGTTTCCACTGACGGTTGGTTGGAGCGGTACTATTGAGAATCTTTTGATGTGGTCAACCGGGCTCAAAACCCTCGAACGTGGTTGGAAGTCTAGAGAGCTAGCCCCCTGCTGAGATAATTGAGGGGCCAGAGGCAGATATTTTTGTCAATATTGCATGCTTTCCTTTGAAGTAACTGCGCAATCTGATAAAAAAAAGGCTACAACTCATGACAAAACATTTGGCTCTTTGTGTCGGAAGCGTGATTAATGGTTTTTTGAACCTCGAAGTTCCAACCGCAATGGAAACCGGCCTTTGAGCTTCCTTCAGACTCCGGCAACGATGCAGAGCTTCAAAATTCATAAATTATCCATTGTCCGAAAGTGACCCTTGACATTTGGCCCATGTTTACAATGAAGGACATTACTTTTTATTGCTCTTTTACAAAAGAGACCCTAGTCCAGATGCAGATATCGCACTAGGAGGTTTGTGAGAGACGCCTCCAGCGAGCGACGACTCAACGACCACATCAAAGAAATATCAATAGAGCCGCACTTGCCGCTTTGCAAGTTGCCAGAGTTTGAAGGCAGCTTTATATTATCATAAATGTTTGTATGACTAATACTAGTGACTTGAATCTTTTTGTAAAATTTCCTTGACGTGACAATCAGTATTGTTTGTTGATACAGAATTATTAGAGGCATTTGTATCAGACTTCTCAGTTATATCATCTAACTGATCATCACAGTCAATATCTGTTGCTTCTGCTGTAACAAAAGATTCATCATCGTCTGCTGAAGAATAATACGAAGCTTCATCAATGGCAGAAACTCCAAGTCCAGAATCGTTTTGAAGCATCCCGGCAAGATGGTCTTGCTGTCTGTCCAGGTGTTCTTGGAGACCTACAGGCAGTTCATGGTCTGGTGATAAGCCTTCCTCCTCCAGTAAAAATCGAATGGCTTCTTTTGCGCAGGCCCGGAAACCAGCTAAGATCATTTCTATCTGATGATCATCACCTGCTGTGCTAGCTATAGATTCTATGTCTTCCGGAATCTCTCGCACATCAGGCATGGTTGAAGATTCTATAGAAAATAAATAAATAAATAAATAAATAAAAATGAAATAAATAAATACATGTTAAATTAAAAATTATGAAATGAAATGCATGATATAAGAGAGGTTGGTTGGTTGTGGGTTTTAAGGTCGATGGATTACGCTAGGGTCCTAGGCCTGCACGTGGAATGGCCTCTATTGGGGGTCTTTCTAAGGGATCCTGTCCCGTATTTATGCGAGTTTCGTATAAAATAACGGAAAACTCCGAACAGCTGGGTCGATGAGTCAGACGTGGGATCGAACCCGGCACTGACATAGAGAGAGTGTGTATGCATAGAAAGAAAATTTTCGAAAAATTTTAATCTTGGTTTTAATTTCTTAAGAACTGATCTCAGAAATATATTGTCGGTAGTTGTCAACTTTCCCGTTTTCCAAGGGAGACTTCATACCGGAAATTTTTTATAATGATTCTCAATTTATTTAATCGTCGAAAGTACATACGGAAAAATTCTGTTTTAAAAATGCCGTTGTTAAATTTTATTCAAAAATTAGAAAGGTTGGCAGGTATGTATTGTGTATTGCAAAGTTGAGTAAATAAAGGCACATAATTAATGATCGGCCATAAATGACAGCACATTTTCGATTTTAGACGTTCTGTCAAATATCTCAAAAAGTACCCGGCGAATTAACTTCAAACTTTATGATTGGGACAAACATGTCATCTATATATATATATATAAATGAATGTTTGTCTGTATGTCCTTTATAAAATCGTAAACGGCTTGGCCGATTTCAATCATTCTGTTTTTGTTTTTTTCCTTATAGGTCAGGGATGGTTTTGGAAAAAAAAAATTGAAAAAATTCGGGGCAAAACGTGAATTCAAAAAATCCTTCATATCTCAAACATAAAAACAGATATCCGTAAAATTTTTGCTTTAAAATATAGCTAATATAAATGTCTAAAAACCAATTTCTGGAATTTTCGAAATTCGGTCCCCAAGGGGGGGGGGGGCAAAACGGGATTTCACATGCGTAAAACGCGATTTCGCATAATCCTATATATCTCAAACAAAAAAACACCCAGATATACGTGAAATTTTTGCTCTAAAATAACTAATACAAATATCTAAAAACCAATACCTGGAATTTTAAAAATTCAGCCCCCAGGTGGGGCAGTAGGGGCAAGAACAATTAGAAATACAGTTAGGCCTTTCAAAATTGGTACAGGTAGGTTTCAATAGCCTGCAAGTCGAATGGGGATATTTTCGAAAGTGTAAAGTTATTAGGAGGGGAGAGAAGGGGGAAGGGGAGAGGGGGGCAAAAAAAAAAAAAAAAAAAAAAATAGAGTTAGATCGTTCAAATTTGGTATATAGAGGTTTTCGATACTTACAAATCGATTGCGGATATTTTCGAATTTGTAAAATTATTAGGAGGTGCGGGAAGGGGGTGGAGCGGTAAGGGTGGGATACGGGCAAAAACAAATAGAAATACAGTTAGGGCATTCAAAATTGGTACAGATAGGTTTTAAAGGCCTGCAAAACGAATGGGGATATTTTCGAAAGTGTAAAGTTATTAGGAGGGGCGAGAAGGGGGGAGGGAATGGGGGGGGGGGGCAAAAAAATAAAAACAGAGTTAGATCGTTCAAAATTGGTACACAAATGGTTTTCGATACTTAAAATCGAATGCGGATATTTTTGAATCCGTAAAATTATTAGGAGGGGCGGTAAGGGGGGGGGTATGGGCAAAATCAAATAGAAATGCAGTTAGGCCGTTCAAAATTGGTACAGATTGGTCTTAGAGGCCTGCAAGTCAAATGGGAATATTTTCGAAAGTGTAACGTTATTAGGAGGGACGGGAGTAGGGGCGAAGGGGCAAAAAATATAAAATAGAGTTAGATCATTCAAAATTGGTACATAGAGGTTTTCGATACTTACAAATCGATTGCGGATATTTTCGAACTTTTAAAATTTTTGGGAAGGGGGGGGGGAGTGGTGGGGCAAAAAAAATAAAAATAGAGATAGATCGTTCAAAACTGGTGCATAGAGGTTTTTGATATTTACAAATTGATTGCGGATATTTTCGAATTTGTAAAATTATTAGGATAGACGGGAGGGGAGGCGAAGGGGGAAAATAACAGAAATAAGAGTTAGAGCATTTTGGGAATTTTTTCCGAAGGCAGTGAGAACCCGCTACGACATTTTTCCTAATTAGATTTTGTTCCGCTTTTTTTTTTTTTTTTTTTTTTTTTCACGTGATAAAAATTAATGCAATTTTGAGAATTCAGTAATTACAGTGATTCATTTAAAAATAGTGACCAGCGAAGCGGGCAAAGCCTGCTAGTACCTTATATATTAGCGAGATTTTTGTGCCTGAGGCTGTATCAGTAACAAATTAAAGAAAAAATTTATTTGGGATCAAGCAGTAGAAAACAGTGCTTTAAGTGCGTAATACATGTAACATATCAATGTATGAAACTTTTTATAATTATTCATATTCATTTGTATGAGAATACCACGCATACTCCTGTTAAGAATAGTTTAAGAAGTTTGTTTTTTTTCATAGTTTATAAACCAAATGTATTGAGCAATTTATGTAAAAACTCAAAGCAAATATTGTGAAAATTCAAAATGGTAGAATGGACTGGATTTCAGTTGCTCTAAAAATAAATAAATAAATTAATTAATTAAATTAAATTAAATTAAAATTAATATTAAGATAAAATAAAATAAATAATAAAAAATATTGAGCCATCATCAAAGGTCCATAAAAAAAAAATAATGATAATTTGTTTTCTTCTTTTTCTTTTTGTTTAATGTTTTGGAGCCCCTCTCTAAAGGTTAAAATCGCTCAAAACTGCTGTATAGTGGTGAGCGGCCTCCTTCCGTCTTTGAAATCTTTGAATGTTCTTCAACTACTTGTTCTAAAAGTATTAAATTGCTTGAAAGCAGTTTTGTGTTGAGTCATTGAATAAATTTAATAAAATTAACATAAAATTGATATTAACATTTATGATATTGAAGAAAGAAATTGACACACTGCATAAAAGCATCAGGAATTCTTAATTTTTATTTAAAAAGGATTGACGTGTCTAAGAAAAATTTTTATTCGGTATAATTATTGTTTTTTATGTACATAATATTGTACATAATATTGTACATTACATTTATTAATATAGATTTGTTCGGTTTAAAGAAGCCATAGATTGAAATTACCCGCAATTTTTTTTGACTTTATCATAGAAAGTTATTGTGATGTCAGTTATCACATATTCTGAAAAAGATGTATAATCGTATAAAATAAAAACATTTAATGTAACGAAATATTTTTATAACATCTAAATTATTATAATTAAATTCACGTAGACTGTGCTCTAAATTTTTATATCCTCCCTCTTTCCACATCTTTTTTATTTCTAGTTGCAACGCTCCCAAATCTTTGGTCATGTATTATTCTTTCATTAACGTAATGCAGATCTATAATAACATGTTATGTCATTTTGCTAATTCGGTTTCCTTTTATCTTGCAAATAAATGTATCGTTCGGCACTCTAGTGTTACATTCTTAGTTTTAAAATACGGTACAATAATTTGCTTAACTATCTCTTTCCCACGGCTCACCAACGGCCTAGCGGTTCTGCGCTCAATGTTGGTCGATGAGGAGTGGTGCCGTGTTCGATCCCACGCCGCGCTCATCGACCTAGCCTTTCGGAGTTTTCCGTAGTTTTTTCCGAAGCATAAATACGGGATAAAATCCCTTAAAAAGACCCCCACGGAGGGCATTCCACCTATAGGCCTAAGACCTTCCTATAAGCCCACCTATAGGCCTAAAGCGTAGTACATCGGTATTAAGCATTATAAATAAAGAAATCCTCTTTCCCATGAAATCATTTGATGAAAGTTGACAATTATTAAGATCCGTTTCAATTATAACTGTCTGGTAACCTTTTTTAAAAAAATGCATATGTTTGTACGTATTATCAAATACGCTTTCTCTCACAGGGTGAATCTGGCTGCGATAAGAGGTATCGGCCATAAAAGAAGAATCCGAGCCATCACTTTATCTCTAACATGTAAGCCATCAGGATCCTCACTCTGTGGGCTCCCACTCCAGTACATTAAAACTAGTGGATCTGCAGATTTGCCCCAAAGTCTTATTTTCGTCACTCATTATTCAACAGATCATTTTTAGTTATTCCGTATTATGTATATATATATAAATATAATATTTGAGCTTTTCAGTTAAAATTCAATCTTATTTAAAATTCAATCTTATTTTGCTTTGGTCCGAAATTCTTTTGCTCATCTCAAAATAAAAAAGGTTGTTTTCATTATGAAAGTTCTATATTTCCCCTTATAAATAATACTGTCCTAAAGTCATCCTTCTTTTCTACAGCATCAGAATACACGGTCCTATATTATGATTCAACAGGTATTGCAGTCTAATAAATTAAAGTAAATAATATTATTAATCTTAAAAAATTAAATCAATTTAGGATAACTAGTTACTTTGTTTGTCCTATGCATGTTTCTGTGGTGATTTATTTGACTGACTTCGTTCTCATTCTTTTCTTTTTTTATCAAATAAATTATATAATAAAAATGATATATATATATGTATATATAAGATAAAACTTAAAAATTAGATGAAATAAAACTTGAATTTTTAAAAATAAAACTAGAACAGAGTATTTATAAACCCATGCGCAGATGCAGCTAAAGGAAATATAAAACTATGATAAATAAGCAAAATAACCAAGTATAAATGAAAATTAATCCCGAAACACACGAGGGCCTTCTTCAAGGGAGCTCCCTCATGTAGGGAATGAAAGATGAGAAGTTTCTGATGAAACGTTAGCCAAAAAACACGTATTTAGTCAAAAAACACGTTTCTAGCCCCCAACTTCTCACAGATGGAAGCAAGACCATACAACAAACGAATTTAATTAATACAAAGCATAAAAAGAAATTAAATTCATAAAGAAAGTACAAAAGTAAATGCATCAATATAAAATACAAGAATATAAATAATAAATACAAGGACAAACTTAAATAGTCAGTAGAATGAGGAAAATTGCCCCCATCCCACACCCCCATAAAAAATATAGAGCCCGCTTCGGCTTGTAGGGCCACTTACCAGCTCTTAAATGTCGCCCGAAATGGATAAAAAACCTTAAGTAAGATTGTAATCAAGAAAACTGAAATGTTTATTGAGTAGAAAAACAGGATAACGGTTGACAGTTAATATGTTTTTGAGATATATATATGTTTTTGAGATTTTCCAGATCCAAATTCAGGCCTAAATGGTTATTCCAAATCATTTTAATTCTGTTAATTTGGGTAAACATATTTTATAAAACTCTATGACTGATACAGGAGAACCAATTTATTAAATTACAAACTTTAAAGTAAAAATCTTGCCTTTTGTCAGAAATTCCGATAAACCAGTTTTTATCTTTTTTTTTTTTTTTTCTTTTTGTTTTAATCCAAGAAAGAAATTTTGTCTTCAGAGTCAGTACAGTTTAAGATAAGGTTGGAGTGATAGATTTCAGCTGCAAATTTCACAAAATTTTCCCAGTTTATTGCTATTACTTCATCAATATATCTATAAACTTAATATCTTTAAATTTTCTCGCAAATATGAACCACAAAATGTTAGCGAAGGCACTCGAGTAACTGGTTCCCATCGGAATACCGTGAATTTGTAAAAAAAAAAAAAAAAAAAAAAAAAAAAAAATCACACCTTTAAACAAAACATTTTGGAAGATACAAAATTTAATAAGGTTAATCCAGTAAACTTTTTCACAGTCTATTAAATGACGAAATTCCTCGTAGATTTTTTCAAAAATTTCCAGAACTAAGTAATGTGGGATACTACCAAAAATGTTTTCAAAATCATATATGTATTAATTGTAAATATATCTTCTGAGTTTTCTTTAAAATATTTTAATATTGGGTAATTATTTTTAATAATATGGCAATTATCGTCTGACTCTAAAGTATTCGAGATGTTATTGAGCAAATAAAAAAGTTTTTTACTGGCCTTGTAATTATAACTGAAATTACCACAAGTAACGTAACGAAGTTTTTCGAAAAATTCCGCCAATACTCTGTCAGCGGCAAATGGCAAGCTGTGTTGCCAGATATGGCAGATTCTTTATTCAATAATCACCAATAATGTTTAATTGTAACATTTGCCTATAGATATAGTAATAAGACATAGATTGATCACTGAGGGGGGAAAAGTGATACCTTTTTCACTCGGGAAAAGACGGCCATTTTACTCTCTTATGAATGTAATTTCCCCGAGTGAATATACACGGGAATACACACAGGTCATTTAGCAAATAAAATTTATGCACTAAAAGAGAATGAAAAACCCCAGATACCTCTTTTTCTTTCTTTCTTTTCGTTTTCCTTTCCCTTTTTTTTTTTTTTTTTTTTTTTTTTTTTCACTATTCTCTAGTATACTCATGTCTGCACAAAACTATCTTTCTTTTGGTATTTATAATTATTATACTTCTTTGAGATAAAAATTTGTCTGCATTCATCATGAAAAATAATTGTAATAAATTATTATTTAATAAATTATTTGTATTCTGTAAATTTGTACGGGGTTATATATGGAAGAAAGTCTTGTGGTGGCCACAATATACTAGTTATATATTAAAACTTACGCGGCTGCTAACTACATTTAAAAGAATTTTGAGAATTCCATATTACTTACTAATATAAAATATGAAAATTTAAAAAAAGTATTCCATTAAATATGAAAAGACAATAATTATTTCATAATAATAACAAAGCAATTGATTATAAAAATCTTATTTTTCATAAATTACTTGAATATAACTTATTTATGGAAACTTATCCCATTTCTTTTCATATATTTATTGAAACACTTAAAAGCCGCGCAATATTCAGCATTTTCAAAATTCATTACCATTCAATTCTACTTATTATTTTCGAGTTTTAACTCTCTAATGGCTAATGCCAAAAAACTTTTTCGACATCAAAAATCTTTGCTCGTTAACATCGGGATGATAGATCTATATAAATTACTATATCTATGCATTTGCCTAATCACTTCGAAGATTGATAGCCTATTATGTATATCAAAATTCATTTCTCAAAATTATTGGTGATTATTGAATAAAAAATCCGCCATACCTGGTAACACTGATCAGCTTCATGTTTATACGATAATTTATGGTAAAATTAGTCAGTGGAGGTTTTTTTTTTTTTTTTTTTCTTTCTGTACACAGAGTTCTAAGTTACAATTATTAACGTTTATTTATTTGATTTCTGAAAGCCGTAAATTAAAGTAACCCACATCCATCCTATTCTGCGATGAAGGTCTTCGAAAGGCCAAGAAACAGTGGTAGAAATGCAGAACTCTGTATGGTGGCTATGTATAGAAGTAACAAACGAAAATTCAGTTTCTGTATCGATTATTTATCACTAATAATTGAAAGCTTACCTTACCACCTCAAAATATTTGAAAAGTCTAAAACGGTTTTGAGGTTCACATATCTGATTGTTTAGTTATAAATAACACAGGTGCACAAAAATAATGTAGGCAAAATTTGATTTGATAATTTTAGATGATACATATGTTTTTTGGTGTGCTGAAATCTAAAAACATAAATGTATCAAATATCATATACACATATTTTCTTTATATGTTTCGTTATTTAAAAAAAAAAAAAAAAAAAAACTGTAGCCAGTTTTTTTTTTTTTACAACGTATAGACTCTTGTCAATACAGAGTGTCTACCAACACATATTTTTCATTTTTGGTAATTTCTAGAAGGTTGTGATTAATCATAGAAACATAAAAGTTACCATATAATTATATAGGTGGAAGCGTCGCGACGGTCGACACTCTGTATTGACAAAACTTTACACGTGATAGAGAAAAAGTGGCTTCAGTTTCGGTTTCAACGCACCAAAATGACATAAACATCAGCAAAAATTATCAAATCAAAATTTCAGATATAGACTTGTGCAATTATTCCACAAACGACTTGTTTTCATTCTACGACATTCAAAGAACAATGCGCTGCAAAAAAAAAAAAAAAAAAAATCGAGTTCTGATACCATTCTTGCTGATTTTTATGTAAAATGACCTCCTGAATCCGAATATGACTTTCATTTTGGCCAGTCACTCACCGTTTTCTAGATACACCACACCCTCCCTCAATTTTTATCACTGTTCGGTAATTTTATGACCTTGGATTTGATTTGGAGAATGAAAAAGAATTAATTTAACACCTAAATGTATATATATATAATGTTTATTTAATAAAATTAATAATAGATTAAAAAAATATAAGGAATCTAATACATAATTTCAGTGGCAAATCCCCCCCCCCTCTAATTTTTCCCCGTGCCGAAATTTTTCATGTTTTAGATAGAAGATATTTAACAGTTAAAATAATCCTCTCCTCCCCTAAAAATCAAATTTATAGCTACAAAATCACCCAAAAGTGATAAAAATAGGGGCGTCTCTAAAAAACGGTGGGTGATAGGGCTAAATTGGCATCATATTAGAATTCAAGAGGTCATTTTACATAAGAATTTGCCAAAATGGTGTTGGGGCAATTTTCATGCCGAGCAGTGTGATCTGTCTCCATTCGTATAAAAAATATCTGCCTTTTATGAAGAATCCGTTTGTGTAAAATACATAAAATATGCAACAGTTATCATTCCAAGAGATTCTGCTATCGAAATATGTATTAAACTTTTATTTTATTATTTTTTTCCCTAGACCTTCTTAACAGGCACTTTTTTTAAAAGGCACATATACCTTTTTTTCTTTTCTATTCTCCCTTCTTACGACTGTATACTTTTCTAAGTGGGATAACTATAGTTGAGGTTTGGATCAGGTGGATACTTTTTGTAAGCTGAAGAGGTGAGAGGGTATTTTCCAAAAGTAGGTTAGTGGGTTACCCATTCATTGGGGAAAAAAATCGCATTACAGAATGGTACATTAATATTCTGATAGCATTTGTCAGTAAATATTTCAAGGCAGCCTTGAACAAATCGTGAAGCAGGGATAATTCAGGTGATAAAATAATTGATTGATAGGAATTGAAGCTCATATAAACTTAAAATTATAATGATGATGATAATGATAAACAGAAAAATGGCAAACTTCTAAACAATAGCAATTACCAATAAACTAATTATAAACAGTATTAAAATGCACCGAAATATGGTGTTGAATGATAATGTAAAAGAAAATTGTAATCTCAAATAAGACTTAAGATAAATAATTTCCAATATTCATATTAAAAGTTTTAACAATGTACATAAGGAATAGTCAAAGGTTGTAGAATAATTTCTCTCCATAGTCTTTTTTACTTCCTTATACAAAGTATAAGGAATTACAGTAATCCCGATTTACGAAATCGGGCTTAACCTCTAGAGGCGGGCTCTGTCAAAATTTCACATTGTAATGTGACAATTGTCGTCAGAGACCCTCTCTGAAGGTTAAAATCGCTCAAAACTGCTTCATAGTGGTGGGCAACCTCCTTCCATCTTTGACCCATAGTAACAGAAGGTTTAATGCCACCGAATACTACACAGAACAATAAGAATATCACACGCACATATATATATATATAAATAATATTACAGTTTTAAAAAATTAAAGAACACGCTTTTATAGAAATGTGAACTAAAAAGCACAAAATATCTATCTTAGTATTAAAATGCAGGGTAAGAGAAAATCGTGTGAGTGACACACCATAATATTTACATGCATTTAAATCTTTAATTAAAATAATTTAGAATTAAACAAAAACCATTTTTTAAAAAATCTTCCCTGACTGGGCTCGAACGCTAGACCTTTAGGTTCATAGCGCGGGGCTTTACCTCACAGCCACGGCGTTCACGTAGGGAAAGTTTTTTTTTTTTTACAATATAGATATTTTGTTTGCTCCCAGAGCGGTTACAAATATACATACATACATACATACAGGTGAAGCTAATAAAAGCGTGTTAAAAAAATCCAGTTTTATTTAACATATACACAATTATTTATGCATCGTTTGAATAAATGCTGTCATCACAAAATAATCCATTCTTTTCAGGAAAAGGAAAAAAAAAAAAAAAAGGACTATGAGTAGAAGTAAAAAAAAATTAAAAATAAGCATATCAGTAAAATCTGGAAGACATGGTAGGGTGTTGGTTATAATTTACACATCCTGAGACTTTATTCGCCTTTTGTGTATATGCGAGGTTAGCCATGTGTTAAAGATTTTTCAGTATGAAGACTTTCATTTTCTCCTTGTAAAGGTAAAAGTCACTTGAAGGTTTTTTTTTTTCTTTTTTTTAAACAGGATGTTAGAGTCTCATGCTTTAGTAACAATAAATAAAAGTAAAATAAAACGAGCACTTCGTTTAAGCCAGTTTGTTTTCTAAATAAGTAAAATAAAGAAATAAATAAAGGTTAAGAAAAACTTGCCTTATTTGTTGATTTTATTTAAGCATCCGAATGGTTGTGATTAAATATGTTTTAATTAGTAAACCAATACTTTTAAATCAAAGTGTCAACCATCCTCTAACCCCTATTCATCTATAAATTAATCAATCAACAAGCAACTGTTTCCGACATATAAGCACATTAGATCTAATGACATATAGTACATACCCTAACAGCACATCTTCTCCAAATGGCATCCTCTGGATGTCCTATGGATGAAAATTACTTCTACGGACATCCTATGGATTTCTACAGCATGTATTGGGGACAAGTGTGTTGTTAGGGTATATATCTTACAGGTGCTTGTGCAGAAAAAATAAAAAAGAAAAGAAAAAGAAAAGGTCTAAAAAACTGATTCTTCACAAATATAGAGTCTTTTAAAGTAAGGATCTCACAAAAATTTGTGAAATTAAAATTTCAACAAACATTAACGAACTTAGATAGAGCAGATCCTTTACAAATATTGACCCCTCCTTAAAAATGCATATTTTACAAAAAATTGAACAGAACCTTCACAAACATTGCCGATATTTAAATGGATCCTTCACAAAAATTGTATGACTTTTTGTGATTTTTAAAAGAATTCGGATTTTTTTTTTTTTTTTTTTTTTTTTTTTTTTTTTCCGGGGAAAAAAAATCTATTTAAAAATCAACATTTTTTCATAGATTAGGAATTTACAATAAAATTGTTAAATTACAACCGATTTCTTCCTTTTTTTCATTTTTATTTTGCTCCCATAATGGACTTTTGGAATATATATATATATATATATATAGGGTAGGTGCTTCACTGATTTGCATGCTCCAGTAATTGATATCTATCCCGAAATAATTAATAAATAAGAAAAATAATAAAATAATATATTTTACATATAATAATTTTAACATTTTATGTCAAACACTGGAGCATACGCTGCTAATAACTGGTAAAATGAATAAGTAACAGTGTCAAACACGGGAAAATAGGGTACCAGTTACTAATAAAAGGAAAAACTGGCAGTGTCAATTACTGGAACATTGAGTGGGTGTTAAATAAAAATTCATTAAAAAAAAACTGTTATCAAATGTATATATTTTAACATATATGTGGTTCTGAAAGTCTTTCACGCCATATGTATTGTGTCAGTAACTGGTGCACTTACCCTATATATATTTATTAAATTGTAAATGATGAAATATTGGAATTTACTTACTTTTAAATGAGTAAAAAATTTGTAAAAATAATTTGATAACCACAGCATCTAATCCGCTTCAATGGTCAACTACTCCTTTAATAATTTAACTAAAAAGGAAAAATAATTTGATAACCACAGCATCTAATCCGCTTCAATGGTCAACTACTCCTTTAATAATTTAACTAAAAAGGAAAAATAAAATAAAATAAAACTATTTTACTATAAATAATTTTTAAATATCTTTAAATACACACATATTCAATAAATAAAAACTATAAGCAAACAGCAAAAATATTAAAAACTCACAACAATTGTTTCGGGTAAATTAATTCATCATGACCCTTCACCAGGTAGAAAATAATAGACACGAGTGAAGCATAAAAAAGCAACGCTTTAATCTTTCAATCATCTTCGTCTGAGAATTTAAATCTCAGTTTTTGAGTAATTAAATTTTTCTTTTTATACGCAAACGTGCTCAGGTTGATCCTAAATTTATTAAGTACAATCTTTCCTTTTCGTCTTGTCGATTTATCATACAAAAAATGACCATACAGCGACAAATGAAATGGAAACAGACCAATTTTCTTGTGTGAAAAATGTTTTGAAGAGAAATCAATTTGTGGTTTTTAGGGACAGGGCTTGATTAACTTCTGAAGCTAGATGATGATGAAATTCACTACGGGGCACAGTGGATCGAAGTATAGGCAGTGGCGAACATAGGAAGGTTATGGTATTATTATTATCATCTATGTATGATGTTTTTTGTCACATTTCGATTTAAATATGTATATATGTATGATACTAAAAGCGATTCTATGTTTTTTAACCCTTTATAAGGGCACAGGAATATTTTCCCCGCCAAGTTCGTTCTCATTTTATTCAACTGGCACCATTTTTTTTTTTTTTTTTTTTTTTTTTTTTTTTAATAATGATTACTGTGTATCATTTCTCTAGAAATATATCAGTATAAATATTATTTTTATAATATTCGTGCGAAAAAAAAAAAAAAAAATAGTCATTTGTGGCAATTTGCTTATGCTAATATGTTGTCAGAAGTTTGCGATTAACTAAGATAATAATGTGTCAAAATTAAAATTAATTATTTCTAATAAGTTAATTTTTTTTTTTCTTTTTTTTTTTTCCCTACATCAATTTTTATTCTTGAAATTAGTTTAATGTGCCATTTGAGGAAAAATTGGCATTATAAAGGGGTTAAACGGTATCATATTTTTCTGCTGAAAACAGGTATTAAGAAACATACCTGATAAAGAAACAAATGTTGCAAAAAAGGATAGAATAAAAGGAAATAAATAAAAATTTCGTGAAGAAAATCTATATTTATAACACAATTAATTTAGCACACAATGTTAAATACATCATCACATTACTGCTTCTTTTTTCTTTCTTTTTTTATGTAGTATTTCAATAGAAAACTCATGCAAGCATTTACTGACAAACTCTATGACAAATTTACATTTGTCTTTCTTTTTATTGCACAGAAACTTTTACTTCAAATCGTAATATGGGATTATATTATTTAATTTTAACATTTAGTAATTTAACATTAAACATTTATTTAATTTTAACATTTTATGACATATCGCAGCAACCATTTACATTTCCCCAATTTTTTGGATCCAACGGTACTTTTCAGTACCTTTAAAGTAAAATTAATTATTTTATTAAATGTTAAAAAAAAATAAGAAATAATTTCTGATTTATTAAATCTATTTTAATCGTCTAATTTTTATAATATTTTCACTATATATATTTTCTGTCATTAATGAATACAGTTATTCAGATAAATTTCTCGATTGATAATTTGGGGATAAACAGAATAAAAATTTATTTTTCTCTAAAAGTGGCGATTTGTGGTGAAAATCCTTTTTACAGATTAAAATGTATACTTTTGGGAGTAGTAAAATGTGTTTGAAATTTTGGACAATTTTGGACAAAAAAAGTTACACAACTTATAAATATAATTTTGTTGTTAATTTTACATTCACATTTCATGCGTGAATCACAACATAAAAACCCAGCAAAATGTTGGCAGGAGTACCTTAAACTTTTATTAGGACATTATTAAAAGTATTTTTATTTCGTATTCTTTCATAGTTATCTTAAGTGCCACGTGATAGTTATTCAAATAAATTCACTGAAATTCATCGAAAAATCTTATTTCTGAAAGTTTTCGTTTTGAACTTATTTATATATAATAAAACTTCGTGTAGTTCAAGAAATAACCATATATTTGTATTTTTTAGACACCCTTTTAAATTATTTCACTGCAAAATATCAAATATTTAGAGATTGATTTTTGGGCCTATGTTCGTATTTTAACATTGTTCGATCCACTGTGTGGGGCCCCTTTCATTTGGAAAAATTTTTCTAATCACTATATACATAGAAACAAACTTTTTAAAGATGCAAATTTAATTCTCACGAGTGACTTTACATAGGTTAGATTATTAATCCCCCTCTTCCCCTCTATGTTTTAATATAAAAATATCATACACCAAAACTCAGTGTGTGTGTGTTTATAATTGATTTGAATTCGTTTTTTTCTTTTTAACACTTTCCAAGGTCTGTCTGCCTGTCTGCGCTCTAATTCCCATAAATTTTCATGGAATTTCTTGAAACTGATACATGCTATTCAAGTTCACTATCGGATGTTCCATATTAAAAATGGAGTGAATACCTCTACTGTTGTGTGTACAGGGACAACCGAAAGTATTCCAAAGCATTGTGTTCTATGAGAGGTATTCCTATAAACCATATCCTCATACCTTTACTGTACACATATGTTAATGAAATTAAAATATGTTATTTGAGTTCATTATCAGATGTTCCTCATTGAAAATGGAGTAAATTCCAGCACAGGTTTATGTATAGGGGAACCCGAAATTATTCGAAAGCATTGCGCTTTATGAGAGGTATTTCTATAAATCAAACTTTAATAACTTTACTTTGCACAAATCTTAATGAAATTGAAATAAGTTATTCATATGCACAAAAGAATGCTTTCTATAAAATATAGTATAATTGCATTAGACTTACAGGGGCACACAAAAATGTTCAATTACAATAAGGACTACTATTGGAAATTTGCTGGAATTTCATTTTCGTTTATATTAAACGTTTTTAACACTTTCTAACAATTTTTAACTGTGTATATGATTCCAATTTGTGTACCTGTCTGTCCGACTGTCCTTCTTTATATCCGTCCGTCTGCCCGCCCCGAGAGTAATTGAATATTTTCAGAATTTTTAAAAATTGATATAAGTTATATGGAATATTTCTTATTTAAAATGGCATTAATAGGTCCTGTACAACTAGTTTGTGTACAGGGGCACCCAAAAAAATTCCAGTGCGTTGCATTTTAGGACAGACTTTTTTATAAATCACATTTAGATAATTTTCTACTGTAAAAATTATAAAGAAATTGACATTTATTGTTAATATGCTAAAATAATATTTTACACGTTTATTAGGTTTCTTTTACCGGAAATATTTTAGGTTTGTACTTCATTTGGTCAATTTTATATCTTCTGATCACATTATCTTTTCTGACCACATCTCCAAAAAATGCGTATATTGCGTGTAATATTGGGTTAATGGAAGTCGTGTGGTTGTTTCACAGCAGATTTTTTTTTTTTTTTTTTTAATTATTAAGTTCAAAACCATCAATTTTTCATTTCAATTAAAATTAAATTAAATTTTAATTGAGGTTTATTAAATACATGATACTATAAACACTCCTGCCATTAAAGCAAAAGTTTACTTTATGTATTATCCTTTTTTTTTTCAATAAATTAAAAATTAACAAACATTTTACTAAAGTTTTATTGAGCATACTAATATTATTTCTAAAACATACTCATGCCAACTACTAAAGTTCTTTTTTTTTTCTTTATTTATTTAAGTATTATTTGAAATTACGTTTTCTAATTTTCAAGTCAATTGAGAATCAACTCTATTTTGATGTTGACTCATGAAAGTGATTCATTCGAAATAGTCGATAAAATTTGACATTAATGTTAAACTATACTGCCTCCTACCATGGCCCCAGTGGGATAAAACGAAAAAATAAATAAAATAAAATAAAATAAATAAATAAAGTAAAATAAATAAAATAAAATAAAATAATAAATTGCAGAAAAAAAAAAAAAAAAAAAAAAAAAAAGAGAGAGAGAGAGAGAGAGAGAGAGAGAGAGAGAGAGAGAGATTTCATTATTATTACCATTATTATTGATTTCAGATTTTTATTATGTAATAGCGAGAAAATGATTTTTTTAATATGAAGCGCTACCCCATTGCAATGATTTTTTCCATCAATCAAAAAATTTTCCCGCCTACCTCCTCTAGGGTGGGAGGGGGGGGGGGTAAAAAATTTTAAATACCGATTTAAAGATATTTTTACCGATTTTTAATAAGTAATAGTGATAAAATGTTGTTTTAAATATAAATCAAGCATTTTATATCAATAAGATGCTTTCATCTCATTTTAAAAAAAATCGAGCCTTGTCTGTTAGAACCCTATTGAGGAGACTAAAAAAAGGATCTATATATATATACATGGATCGATCCAGGCAAAAACTGGTACTCTTTTGCTGCTCCTTCACAAAATTCAGATTAATAAAAACAGCCTCTTCACTATATTTTATTTTATAAAAATGATCTTTTTATAAAAATTTCTCATGTTTTCAGTATTATTTTTAATGAAAGCCTATGTTTTTTTTCTGACGCTTTTATTAGCTTCACCTGTATGTATGTTTGTAACAGCTCTGGGAGCAAACAAATAATCTATATTGTAAAAAAAGACTTCTTTCCATACGTGAACGCTGTGGCTGGGAGGCAAAGCTCCGGCCTACAAACCTAAAGGTCTAACGTCCGAGCCCAGTCAGGGGAGGTTTTTTAAAAATGGTTTTTGTTTAATTCTAAATTATTTATTTCACTAAAGATTTAAATGTACGTAAATATTATGGTGTGTCCCTCACACGATTTCCTCTTACCCTGCATTTTAATACTATAAAGATAGATTTTTTTGTGCTTTGCAGTTCATATTTCAATAAAAGCGTGTTCTTTAATTTTTTAAAAGTATAACTTTTTTCAATCAAAATCTATTTATACATTTTTCCCCCCCTCAAAAAATAGATAAAAATTTCACAAAAATATTTTGTTTTTCACAAAAATGGTCTCCAAAAATTAAAACCTGGATCAACCCATGATATATCTTCACATTCAAGACACGAACTGCGTGTCTAAATTCGTTATCTTTTGAACCCTCTGCGACAGAAGTTCAGAAAATGACGTTCGACCCAAGGCAGCGAGATAGGTAGGTAAAGGTAACGGCAGATGGCAATCGCACCTGGCCGGTATACCGCGTTTGTTAAACCGAAGTCAGCAGTCGTGGAAGTAACAGAAGGAAGTCGGATAAATTTTTTTTGTGTTTCTCCATACTTCCCGGGATTTTCGTTTGGCACGAACATACAATAGTCAGTATTGTGTCTACCACACCTCCTGTACTGGTGTTTTAAGGAGGGGAGAGGAAGACTTCTTTTAAGATAGATACACAATTATTATTAGATGACTCAGGAGTAGCAACGTAGTATTTTTTATTTTATTTTATTTTTTATTATTATTATTAATGTAGGGTGGGGTCAAGGAAGGATTGACATACTTATGCTTACCGGGATTTTATAAGGATGTGCATGATAGTACAGGAAAAAACAGAAATCCGGACATGTCGCGATAAGTAGTGGTATAAGGCTTGTGAACTTTTAAGAGTTTTGGTGATTAGATCATATAAAAAAGGTTAGAAAGAATTAAGAGGGAGGGGAGTACATAATCGAAATCAGTACGAATTATTGCGATTTTATATATTTTGGTCGAAACATCAATAATAATAAAAATTTTATCTGAGAAGGGTTGCAATGGGTTGTGGGCAGTGGCGAAGCGTCCGTGGAGGCGATGGAAGTGACGCTTCCCCTATTTAAGATTTTTAAAAAGTTATCGAGTAACGTCGCGTCGTCGAAAGGCTGAAATGACTCTTCCTCTGCTTTTGGAAGCGCTTCGCTTTGGTGCTTCCATAGTTTTCTGAACCACGCCTCGCCCCTGGTTGTGGGGAATAAGTCCGATTGACTGCATTAGGGTTCTAGGCCTAAGAGGGAGTGCTCACCGTGGGGGTTTTTCTAAGGGGTCCTAGCCCATATTTACGCATGTTTCGGAGAAAACCAAGGAAAACTCCGAACGGCCAGGATGACGAGTGCGACCTGGGATCGAAACCAGTACCTCACGTCTATCAGATTTGAGAGAAGAGCCGCCCGGCCGCTGGTGGGCCCTATCTAAGAGAGAGAGAAAAAGAACTAAACATGAAAAAAAAAAAGTGCGCATCGTATAAGTTGAACATAGCAAATTTGGTGACAATCTGCTCTCCATTTTAGCTGCACGACGCTGTTTATAGCGAAATTTTCCTTATAATTACAGTTTACAAAAGGTTGCAAACACATAAAAGCGTGCACTTTTTATACAAGTTTTTATTGCATATGTCGATGGTATGTATATAACTTACAGTCAATATACAAGACTACGCAAAATTGAGTGAATACATTTTCTCTATTTAATGTGATTAGTGAGTGCTTTATTAGATTTAATTAACTCCAAGAAAACTTCTGAGGAATACTAATTATTTATTCAACTCATACCGTATGGTAAATAAAGTTCCAGTTTGGAATTTAAATTTGAATCTATCTTTTTTTTTCCTCCTTTTTTTTTTCTTTTTCAATTTTTTTTTCTTATGACTATAATTGCGCGTTTTGAGATACCCTAAATATAAAAATCAAGTCTTAGTGCCTGAATTGTGTATATATCTGTTATCAGCAAAAGTTAAAATAAAATAATTGCAGAACATTCAAATTGTGTATTTTGAAGATCGTATGAGGTTACCACTTGAAAATTTTTACGAAGATTGATAAATTTCGAGAAGAGGTGTGTGGGAAATTTGGCTGAAAAATTTAGAAAAAACATAGAAATTTAATAACAGCATTAAATTTTTATAAATGTATGTATTAGGCTCAATTGGGAGTCCCTCACGTCCACCCCTTCACCCCCCCCCTCCCTCCAACCTACACAGAAACCTTTATAAAACTGTTGTCAACATTTTTTTTACCAGCGCGTATAAGAGATCGATGAATATTTTCTTTCTCTTTCTTTCTTTTTTTTTAATCATTCATGTTTTACGTTTGTTGAAAAAAGATATATTATCAACGTATTACTAAGTTTACAATCTTCGTTCTTCGCATGGTGATAGTAAAAATTCTGAAATTAAGGGGGAGAAAAAGCATATATAATCAATATCAAGTAAAAAACAATAAATGAAAACCCTGAATTCAGTTAATTATATTTTTCTATAAACCTTTCAATTTAAAATGGAAGCATGCAAGCTCACAAATTATTGTCAACACATGGTTATCTCGAATTTAATTAAATATCATACAATCTGTAATATTCAATAGGATTTTGAGATTTTCATACTGTGCCTCATAATCTCTATCGCTGATTTTTAATTTTTGTCAAAATATATAGAAAATTCATGATTAATATGTATATATATCCAATTTAGAAAACACGAAACTTATCATTTAGGATCACTGTAATATCACAAATATATTTGAATGATTTACAGCTCGCAAATTGTATTAAATAGCAGTTCAAGTCTGGTCTTATATTTAATTAATATAATTTCTCGCCAAAATTACCGAAACCGTTGCTAAGTCGCCAAGGTTTATGCCAAATTCGTGGCTAAAGACCTTTTGAAGCTTACGTCGCAATAGTATTGAACACCGAGAACTTGGCCTGTAAATGTTGTTTCACGGTGATAGGACCGTCATTGCGCGGAAACTGTAGTGAGTTCCCGCAACAGAAACTGCAGCTGCAGCCAGTGATTTTGATTTCATGATGAAACCGTTGTATTAAAGATGTTAGTATATTATAGAGACAGCAACTTAAAAAATCTGGAGTGACTCCACTTGACTTTCCGAACATTGGGTAATTAACAGTTTCGTTGATAAAGTAAAGAAAGAGGAATTGTTAAACAAACAAAAGAGAGAAAACCATAATAGAGTGTTTGAGTATTTTTCTCCATATATTACACGATGTTTTATTTAACGCTACTGAACTTTGAGCCCATAGATCATAATGATAAAGAATTTTTCGTTGTGTCCCTGTAAAAACCTATAAATGCTAGATTCACCAAAATGCTTATAGTTAGTGCAACAGTGATTTATAATTTTCATATAAATTTTCAGCTCAATTGAATAAGGCGTTTAGATGCTATCGCACTTCTAAAAATTCTATACAGTTGGTGCAACTGTGACCTATAACATGTGTACAAATTTCTTGCTCAGATTAATAAGGCGTTTAAATGCTATCACACTTTAAAAAATTTAGCACCTAGGCCATAATGATAAAGAATTTTTCTTTGTGTCCCTGTAAAAAAAAACTATAAGTGCTAGATTCACCAAAATCAATAGGGCTCGTACTATGGTGACTTACAATATACGTAACAACTTTCAGCTTATTCGAACAAAGCGTTTAGACGTCGCGTTCACTCACAGACATACACACATACATACACACATCATCGCAAAAATAGTGAAAACGGAATCAGGGAACCTCGAAACGTATAGAAACATCAAAATCTCAAATTCGGATTTTTGACATGATTATAATACTTTCCTCACTATAGTGTTCGGAAAGTAAAAAGAAAACGGCTGAAGATTCTAAGCTTTGTGAAATCAAGAAATTTTAATGCTATTCTCAAAATTCCAGTTTCCATCACTGACATTTATTACTACATATCTTCTATAAGTAGATTTAGAAGAACTGACATTGGAAATCATATAACAACCGTAAAACTAGCTTTACAAAAATCTCCGACCTCGAATTCAATTAACTATTAGTTTTTTCTATAAAACCTGCAAATTTCAGTTGGAAGAACGTTACCTCGCAAATTATAACTAAAATGTCAACGCAAAGATTGCCTTGAATTTAATTAAATATTATTGTCTTATAAAATCTCAATTTTCAACCGAATTTAGATATTTTTGGATTGTAAACTCATAATCACTTTTTATAGAAAATTTTTAACTTTGTTAAAATCCCTTGAAATATTATGATAAGAAAAAAAAAAAAAAAGTTTTTGTACTCTAATCCGAAAACCTGGAGATATTTCATCTAACATGAGTTGAAAATTGGTTGGTTGATTGGTTGTATGGTTTAAAGTTGACTGACTAGGGTCCTAGCCCGTATTTACACGAGTTTCGGAGAAAACCACGGAAAACTCCGAACGACTAGGTCGCTGAGCGCGACATGTGGCCGAACCCGGCACATCCCATCTACCAGTTTTAAGCGCAGAAGCATTTGGCCTCTGGTGGGCAGTTGGAAATTAGAAGATTGGAAGTCCAGAAATTGTAAAAAAACCACAACGGAAAATGGTGTGAAAAAGTCAAATTCTAATCAGTTTTAAAATATTTATCAAACAGAA
>OZ005660.1:202144483-202168483 GCA_963930645.1 Salticus scenicus | reverse complement strand
TTTCATCAAACAGTTAATAATCATCCCCATTAAATCTGCATAATAATAATAATAATAATAATAACCACATTGAAATAATAGAAATACTTTGGAAGATACATGACCACAGACAAACACACACATAGATAGACAAAGTGTTCAAATTTATAACTTTTTTTTTTTTGGTCAGGGATTACAATCTAATTATATAATAATAATAAGAACAACAACAACAATAACCGAAGCATTATTTTAGTATTCTAAGTAATATATCTAAAATTCTGTACAAAACAGAATTTAATTTATTACGACAGGACAGTCTATTATTCCACAGAAAGGAATGTGGTAATTGCGTTGAGTTCCTTAGCAACGGTTACTGTATTTATTTTTAAAAATTTCTTTGGTACAGCTTTAGCATAGAACCATTTTGGCGACTTTTAAATTTTCGTTGCTATTTTTAGCGATGAATTAAAATGGCTGTGGCAATTATGTAAATAAAAGACTTGGCGAGAAATGTCTGAACTTCTTCGGTACCAAATTTTTAAATTTCGTCTAGGGGTTCCTATACTAGCTGTTCCATTTATTTCAGACGATTTTTCTTAACTTTATTTTAAATAAATAAATAAATATATATATTAACTTGATGCGAGAAGGAAAAAGAGGGAAAATATTTTTAATTGTTCTAAATATATATATATATATATATATATATATAAGTGTAATAAATAAAATATATAACTGATTTTTTACCTTAAAATGTAGAAGTTACGTTCCTTAACAACTGTTACTATATTCATTTCTATCTTCGTCTTAGCCGAGCGTTTCTTCGCTCAAAGCTGGTGGATGGGATGTGCCGGTTTCGATCCCAGGTCGCACTCATCGACCTAGCCGTTCAGAGTTTTCTGTGGATGTCTCCGAAACTCGCTTAAATACGGGCTAGGACCCTTTAGAAAGACCCCACGGAAGGCATTCCACCTACTTGTATAGGCTTAGGACCCTAGTGTAGTCAATCGGCCTAAAACTCAGGTGCCGAAACTTGATCTCAGGTCGAACTCGTCGGTCTTACCGGTCGGTGTTTTCCTTGGTTTTCTCCTAAAAGTGCTTAAATACGTTTCTAGTATCCCTCAGATAGCTCGTTACCCCTTAAACCCCAATCTGTATTTATAGTGATAAAATTCAGGGTAAAAGAAAGTCGTGTGAGTGATACACCAGATTATTTTAATAATTATAAATAATTTTTTCAAAATTTCGTTACATATCTCATTAATCATATATCTATGATTCGAAACAATATGAAACATTTTCAATCTTTTCTATTTTTAAAGTATTGTTTTACGTTAAACTTTACGGTTATTTTCTTCTATTGTTTAAGATCCATGCTGTTAAATTGAGTGCAGAGCATCTCTGTGCTGCAGTGAACTACAGAGGCATCACCCATTGTTCTATTGTTTCAAGGCTTGATGCTTGCAGATATATGAGGCACTTTAAGGCAGATTAAAACAGCTAACATTTTTAGTAAAAATGAATTATTATCTTGAATTGTTACTGAAAACTCAGATTTTAAAACTTAGGCTATTCCGATATGTCCGGACAGTAAAACAATTTTGGCTTAGGTAATGTATATTTGGATTGACTATACGAGGTTTCTAGACCTGGTGTAGTGTGCCATCCGTGAAGGTTCTTTCTAAGTTGCTTAGGTAGAGTTAAGTTTTTCTTCAAAAAAAAAAAAAAAAAAAAAAAAATAGGGTAGGTGCTCTAGTAATTGACATCTATCCCGAAATAATTAATAAATAATAAAAATAATAAAATCTTATAATTTACATATAAGAATTTTAACATTTTATGTCAAACACTGGAACATAGGGTGGTTAATAACTGGTAAAATGAATAACTAGCAGTGTCAAACACTGGAACCAGGGTGCCAATTACTGATAAAATGAAAAAAATGGCAGTGTCAATTACTGGAATATTGAGTGGGTGTCAAATAAAAATTCATAAAAAAAAAATAATAATAATAATTGTTATCAAATGTATATATTTAACATATATGTGGTTCTGAATGTCTTTCATGCCATACATATTAACTTAAGATCTGATGACTAGAACATTAAAAACATCATACATTGCTCTAAAAGTATCAATCACTGGTGCACTTAACCTATGTGTAAGATAATTGCGTTTTACGATAATCAAAAAAATAATAAATAAATATAAAAATTTGTTTGGTTAGTAATATAAAAGTATAAGATATTTCAGCTAACATGCATTAAATAATGAAAGAATTTTTCTAATTTATTGCTAAATAATCGCAAATTAAAGATTAAAAAAAAAAAAAAAAAAAAGTATTTACAGGATTGCCACAAAAGAAATAGAACAAAAATAGTTGCTTTAGTAGCCTAGAAGCATTAAAATAGTTGCCTAAATAGTAGCCTAGTGATCAAAATACTAGCTTAAATATCACATGCTAACGATCATTAAAGGATAAAAACCATACGCATTTTCTTACTATTCAATTTAAATATACCATAAAAAAAAAAAAAAACTTCTAATTGTGAAAACTGAATTTAAAAAAATATATATATACATTAGGCAATGAGATATTATGGAAACAAATTTTCCCATAGAATAACATGAGATTTGGTTGTTGAAAAGATTAAGTATTGTTTGCTCTTAGGCGCTTATGTTTCCTTTGCTGTATTCTTCCTTTTCTGATTTACTAAAAGAGCTTTCTTTTATAATTTTGTTATTTTTTCTTACATGAAATTAGGATGAGGAAGGACATAACAGGTCACACGAGTGTACTAGTAGCCATTTGCAATAAGCAAACTGGCCAGTTTAATAGGTACATATGTCATGTCTGGTGCTATTTCTACATTCTCATTGGATGAATGTTCCACCTATTTCTGGGTCAACATCAGGAATATACCATACTTTAAAGTGGTAAAAAATAAATAAATAAAAGGTAAAAAGATTAAGATATGGGATTGTTTATAAAATGAATAGAAAATATTTCTCTCTGAAAGATTTTCATGATATTTCTGGAAGAATTTTGCAAAAGGTGAAAAATAGTCTCCCAATAGTTGCCTTTTTGTGAAAATAGTTGCTTTTTCAAGCTTTTTTGGTCAGAAAAGTTGCCATAGTCTCCTCAAGCTGAAAATAGTTGCTTTTCCAAACATTTTTGGTCAGAAAAGTTGGCATAGTCTCCTCAAGCTGAAAATAGTTGCAAACAGTTGCCTTTTAGTAGCCTGTGGCAACCCTGTATTTATTATACGTATTACACGCGGCGAATTAATTATCTATTTTAGAAAACACAAAACAGCCGTGAAAGAAAACACGTATACTAGACTTTTTTCCATATACTAGATATTACTTTACTTTTTTTTATTATTTATTTATTTATTTATTTTTGCAAAAATAAGACCCCATGAAAAAGACTATTTATATCCTTCTCCTACCTCAAATAAACTTAAGAATAATAACTATGACTTAGGTTGAGTCGAGTGAGTTTTACGTCATGCTAGAGCAACATAATGGGCAATTGAGACGATCTGGGATTTATCCCTATGAGTGGTCCGAAAACATACCATTCCAATTTCACTCCTCTACGGAGAAGATTGGCATTCCCACTTTCAGAAACCTTTAGAGATAAATATGACTTTTAGGGAATTTTTATGAAGTTTTATTAGGACTATTTTGATATTACATATGACACTGTTGTACACTAATAATCTTTTATTTAGTAAAAATAGTTTTTTTAAAGCTGAAATCAATAACAGATATAAAGGATTTTAAATACAGTTTATATTATATTATATTATATTTATTTATTTTTAAACATTTATATAAATAGAGATTGAAACAGTCTTTGTGACATTGAGAATATTAGAATCAGAATTTTATAGAATTACTCTTTAAATTTAGTTTCAAATATTTTATAATTTATATGAACAATATGGAATATAAATTATAATTCAATGAAAATTCGGCTGTTTGTTGTAACAAAAATATGTTTGATAAAATTAACATTTTCAAACGACCTTTAATCGTTTTTTAAATTGAATAATGCTATGTGATTATGTATATATATACAAGGTGATCCAAAAGTCACAGAGAAAAAAAAATATTTAAAAAGTATTGACCGTAGTACTATGCGATTTAAAACTATGCGACCGTAGTACTATGCGACCCTGAAATACACGGAAAGACATTAGATTTTTTAGGTAATAAATAATCTGGTGTGTCACTCACACGACTCTCTCTTACCGTGAAATTAAGATAACGAGTACTGTTATGTAAACCTCTGTTAAACAATTCAAATTAGGTTTCGGAAGAGTTTTATACGTTAATTAGTTCTGTGTGAGGGGGCTAACGCCCCACACAATCCCCCGTTTCATTAATGCACCTACACTTATATAGAATTTAATTCGGTTATTAAAAAATAATTCTGTTTTTACAAAATAATTTATTAAAATTATTATTTTAAAAAATTATATTTTATGATAATGCAGACTTTTTCCATATTAGAGAAGTAGTATAACACTAAATATATAAAAATAGGTTGAATTTATTCTCAATATTACATTTTTTTTTTTTTTTTTTTAATGAAAAAAATCGATAACTTTATTTTAAATTATCGCAGATCGATGGTTCAACCATTCGTTTTAAAAGTATTGGCGAGCTCTTTTGAAATATACCCATCATGAAAATTTACTCCCCTCGAGGGGGAACTGCCCCCCAGGAGGAGAGGCGAGGCTCCTACATACACAAAATTTTTTTCCCAGTTGACTATCTCTATTACAAAAAACATATATTTGCTTCATTTGGTTTAGTGCAGTCTATAGACGTTAAACTCTACTTTCCTGCAATTTACCCCATAGACGTAATGTATGAGAATTCTCTTGATTGTCCCTGTACGCGAACCATTTGCTTGATCTTAACGAAAAGCTTACTGTAGCATCCCTATATGATACACATTTAGAATACCGAGTTTGCAATTTCTGCTACTATTTGTTCTTGAGATATGCTGATAACAGACACATAGACAAACCACAAAGATAAATGGATTAAAACCTTATTGATCCCTGACATGATTTGACCATTTTTAGAAAATTTCTGTCTGGTTATCTGTTTGTTATGTAGATGCACCTTGATATAAATTAATTACTATCAACTTCTAATGAAAATCTCTCAACAATTAAAGTTGCTATCCTGTTTTTACTAAATTTTTAATATAGCAGTCTAGGGGAAAATTTTGTATAAACGTGCATAAAGAGAACTATTATTGTTATTATTATTATTTTTTCTTATGAATCATTATCAAATTAAAAGGAATTATTTATAACAGCAATAATCAACTAGGAAACGATTATTTCTTGCCTTCCTGGGAATGAATTGACCTATCAATAGGTGTTCATTTTAGATATGAGTATATTTTAGAAAGAACTCGTCAGTATCTTTAAAACGAATGGTTCAATATGTAAGAATTTAAAATAATTTCATTTCTAGTTTTTTTTTTTTTTTTTTTTTTTATAAGAAAAAAGAAAAAGAAAGCGTATTTTCTTAGATGTTTTCTATGGGGCACAAAACAGATTTTCTTTCTATAAATATGATTTTACTTTTATGTGATGAAAAACATTTGCACTGTCATGGACAATTATTTTTGTAAAGAATAATTTTAATAAATAATTTGCACTACGGGATTTTGTATAGTAAAATATAAAAGAAAAATTTGTGATGACAACCAACATACTAAATTCTTTCTTTCTTTCCCCCCCCCCCTCCAGTTTCTGAAAAAATCTGACAATTTGTAGTCAATCTCATATAAAATTCCTTGCTAACTCAAATCCCCCCTTTTTTTTTATCTTCACATCTGCGCAAACAGTTAATCATATCTTATCACATCACATCATATTCTATCATATCAATCAATCACAGGGCACGCCATAAGGTTAAAGTTACACTAGTGCCAGAGGGCCAATGAGAGAGATAACATAGATAACTATACACACATTCAGATTACATATATATCTATACAAAAGCAAATACACTGTTTAAAAACACACAAATTTTATATTAAAATTTAAAATTATAATTTTTATACATAATTTGTACAGGAAAATATTGACAAAAAAATTTTTATGGTCGCAAAATTCTATTTGAAATAGAAAAATGAGGAAACTAATGGAATTGATAGAATTATATTAAAATTTTCTCTTTGTTTAAAGTCTCTAAAATTTACATTTTTAACATTAATTTATTTATTTATACGAAAATGGTTGTTTTCAATATTTATTTATTTGTTTATTTTATTTTATTTTATTTATTTATTTATTTTTGAATGATGATGAATAAAATATGTGTAACCAAACACCACAAATTGCTGATTACACGGTAAAATTGTATGGATTTATATAATTAAAAAAGAACCTTCATCATGCAAATAAATGTTGGCACCAGTACTGCAATGCACAAAACTTTTTCATGCAATTTAGTTCGTTGTTTTTTTCTTTTTTTTTTCTTTTTCTTTTTTTTTTTTTTTTTTTGCTACATTCATGCCTACTTTTATTCGCCTGGGGAAGGATCGTACTTAATTATTCAGACTGGAAACAACTGTTACATGTTTTCAGCAATTTTTGATTTTTTTTCTTTTTTAAATCATTCTTACAATAATTTTTTGGTATACTTTTAGTACGATATGTCTTTAATATTCGTAAAGAAATCATAAAGATTTAAGTTTTTACAAAGAAATAATCGAAATATCTTGCGATTTACTTGGATTCAGGAAATCGTAGATGAAAACCCTAGATTGAAAATCCCCATCGCCACATTTTTCCCTAACGAGAAGGTGCTCAGTTTGAACTGAGGTAGTGCTAGTTGGTTTAGCCGTTCGGATTTTTCCGTAATTTTCTTTGAAACAGTGAGGGAAATACAGGCAGGGTACAATCTTACAGAAAAAAAGGCTGAACTTTTCATGACCCCCCTCTCATAAGTGGTATCAGGCAACTGACACAATATAAATTTTTCAATAATAAAAATGTTAAATCTGATTGCATACATGTACACACAATAAACAAAATCGGAACAATAAATCTTATATTGAATACCATATTAATTATAATTAAAATAGTTGTAAGTGCTTAAAAAACAGACAAACTTATTACATACTAGCAGGCTTTGCCCGCTTCGCTGGACATTAAACTTAAATGAGTTGTCAAAATCCCATATCTTTATTAATAACCTAAGTTCTCGCTGTGATTGGTAGAGGTTTTCTCGCTCGCAAAGTGAGGAGTCTACGTCTCCACTGTCTTCGGCACAACTTACCCACTTCTTACTTCCCCTTCCTCAGCGGGTGAGTTCGAAATTTTGCAAAATCACATTAATGTACATAATGCGTACACTTAATCAATATCCAGTCTGGGTCCCCACTGCCTTCGGTAAACTTACCCACATCTTACTTCCCCTTCCTCAGCGGGTGAGTTCGAAGTTTTGCAAAATCCCAGTAATGTACATAATGCGTACACTTAGACTTAATCAATATCCAGTCTGGGTCCCCACTGCCTTCGGCACAACTTACCCACTTCTTACTTCCCCTTCCCCAACGGGTGAGTTCGAAGTTTTGCAAAATCCCACTAATGTACATAATGCGTACACTTAATCAATATCTGCACACCAAAATTCGCCATTCTAAGATAATTCAAAACGAATTCAAACGGAAAAACATGTTTTTACACACGTTTATTGGGAACGACTTCGGTATAACCCCACAACGATATTTGGCGATTTTTTTGTTGGCGATTATGGCTAAATCATAAATCAAAAAATCATAAATCATATATGATAAATGATAAAATCATAATCGAAATCATAAATCATAAATCCAAAATAAACAACATATTAGGCTGCCATATTATATCTCAAACAGTTCACAACGACATCGTTATCCTTCAAAACGGCGCCAAAGAAAAATCGCCAAATTCAGCTGTGGGGTTATACTGAAGTTATACCGTTTATTGCCCTCCTACTCTGAGAAGGATGGGGGGGGGGGGATTTCGAATTTCGTGAAATCCAGTTACAATAAGTGCCGGATGCAAACAAACAATTTACGCACCAAATTTCGTGACCACAGAAGTCTTTAATAGAAAATATTATAAATAAATAAATACAAAACGCACAGCTTTGGTGACTTTAAATATTTTAAGCCATTTTTGCGATGAACTGAATTGGCTATCTCAATTGTGCAATTAAAGATCTTGGCGAGAAACGTCCGAGCAACTTCGGTTCCGAATTTCAAATTTTGCCAAAGGGATCCAATACTAAAGCTGCTCCATACACAAAATAAATAAATAAATAAAATAAAATAATAAAATAAAATAAAAACTCTTTTCTGGTATTTACAAAATAAAAATTAAAAATCTTAATAAAATCCAAATTATAATCATTTACAATTAAGGGGAGAACATACAAAAAACCTCATAAGGTACATAATAACAACAAAAAATTTTGTTTTACTGCAGGAAGAAAAGTGCTGCTTAATTAAATAAAAATATTAAACTAATGCCAAATATCTCTATGAAAATATTTATCCACATACAAATTCCTGATTAAAAAAAAAAAAAAAATTGTAGGTATTTTTTTCTCTAATTTTTATTATTATTATTCACGTGAAATTGAAAATATTTCATTTTATTTCTGGAAAATAAAAATAGATATAAATATAAAACCTTCTACCGAATCTGGGTTGAAAATGGAAAAAGGGTAAAATAGATTAGAAATATCAGACCTATATTTATAAATTTGATACCAAATGAAAGGGACGATTTTTTCTGAATCCAGGGGTGCAAACAGTTTTTCGATGCGACAATTAAATTTTTTAAAAATAACTAAAGTATGAAATTTAAGTGGCAACGGAAAAACATAAAAAGGGAAAAATAAATTAGAAGTATCAGACTTATCGTTACAAATTCAGTACCAAATGGAAGGGGTGATTTTTCTGAATCCTGGGGTGTAAACAGTTTTTCGATACGATAATTAGATTTTTTAAAATTAACTAAAGTATGAAACTTAGATGGCAACACTTCATTTCAATCTTTTCATAATGGACTTTATGCATCACACGTCACTGCGGGTATATGAAAGGTCTCTACGCCAATCGCTGAGCTTGAAATTTTTGTTTACTGTTGTATTAGCCAATACCAGTCGCTAAGATAGGTAAATACCCACAGCCGTTGCCACTCGTGCATAAGGTCCATTTGTAGTCCGAATCACGCGAATAAAAAAGTCTTTAAATAAAAAATTTATTTTATTATTTTATTTTTCCATTCAAAACTTTTAGTGAAAAAATATTTAAGGCGCATGCGTAGGCGTTTTTTACCCATAATTTAAACACTATTCATAATTTTGAAAATTTCTATAGATATAATTTTAAGTTGGGTGAAGACCTAAGTTTCTGCCAAGCGCCGTTGAATTCCGTCCAGCCGTTCTCGAGTGATGCCCGGACAAACGTGTTTTAGTTTTTTACCCCCCAGGGGGGAACGGGGGGGAATTTCTGAAAAGTTGATAGATATAATTTTAAGTTGGGTGAAGACCTAAATTCCTGCCAAGCGCCGTTGAATTCCGCCCATCCGTTCTCAAGTGATGCCCGGACAAAAAAGCGACATACGGACACGATGACACACACACACACACACACACACAGGCACAATTTTCTGAAGTCATTTTCGGCTTTCATGGGGTGTGAAACGTGAAGATATCGCAAAATTTTTCGATTCCGACAAATTTACAGACAAAAGTCTGATTTTATTAATATAGATACTTGAAAATAAGTTTATTCTATCGAAGCATTGTTTGCTGGGACAATTGCCTAGCAAAATAATGTAGTTCAAGTTCATCAGAAAAATGCAGTTGAAGTTCTATTTCTTTTTCATTTTCTCCAAGTTTGAATTTGACATTTCTTGAAAGCCAATCACATAGAAATTGCTAATAATATATTGCACAAATTCAGGCTGACCCCCGCCCCCTTTTCCCCCTACACGTCCAAAAAGTTTTAATGCGGATTTGCATTGATTACAAGAATAATAATTTTCAAGCTTAAAAAGGCTGAAAAGTAAAATAAAGCTCAAACTCGGTATTTTGAATCTGCATCATATATGGACACTACTCGAAACGATTTATTAAAATCAGACAAATGGTTCACATATAGGGCGTTGGTGTTTGGATTAGGGTCCTAAGCGTGAGGGGGGTATGTGTTCACCATAGGGGGTTTTCTAAGGGTTCCTAGCCTGTATTTACACAAGTTTCGAAGAAAGCACTGAAAACTCTGAACGGCTAGGCAGACGACTGCGACTTGGGATCGAACGCGGCACATCACGTCTACCAGCTTTGAGAACAGAACCTGTCGGCCGCTAGTGGGCCGTTCGTTTACAGGGACATACGCAGTTATTCAAATACATTATGTGTATAATATACGTATATAACACAAGTCTGCGATGAAATTTGTTTCTTCATGGTGATGTGTTTTCCTGGTGTATTTTTGGATGCCGATTAAATAAAAACTATTCAGAAATTTCCATCACGTACAGTTTTGATAAAAATTGAAATTATTTGTGCTTAAAGCTCCACTTTTTCAACACCCATCAAAGTTATTTCCCGGAAAACCTAGGTAATGTGAATGAAGAAAAAAGAGAAGTTATTTCATCAAGGCATCAAAGAAATGTAGAGGAGGTATCCGGGACGATGGAGTGAAAGTATAAGCAAGTTATCAGATTATTCCTGGATGCTGCCTCCTTCCCTCCTGAATGCTCAGGGCCAGATTATGGCACGGGCACACGGGGCACTGGCCCAGGGCCTCCAAATTTAGGGGGTCTCATTTCCAAAAACTGAGAAGTAATAGTACAAATTTTTACTTTCTTCTATATGTAATATAGAGAAAGTATTGGATTCGTAAAAATTTTCGACCTCGGGTTTTTGATGGATTTACACGTTTTGAGAGCTGTAGAATACGATTTGACTATTTTTAGAAAATGTCTGTCTGTGTGTGTGTGTGTGTGACAAAATTTTGTGGCAACTGTATCTCAGGAACTACTGCACAGAATTTCATACAAATTGGTACGTAGTTGCACCTTGACATAAATTAGTGCCTATCAACTTTTGGTAAAAATTGTCTTACAGGTTGCGTTGCCATCCCGCTTTTTCTAAATTTTTAACATGGTGATATAGGACAAAATTTTGTATAAATGTGCTTAAAGAGAATTATTTTTTAGTAATCATTATGAAATTTACAATAATTATTTATAATAGAGATAGTCAACTGGGAAAAAATTTCTGTACGTGTAGGAGCCTCGCCACCCCCCCTGGGGGGGAAGTCCCCCCTCGAGGGGAGTAAATTTTCAAGATGGGTATCTTTCGAAAGGTCTCATCAATACCTTTAAAACGAATGGTTGAACTATAAATCTGTGATAATTTAAAACAAAGTTATCGATTTTTTTTTTACTTTTAACAAAAAAAAACTTAGAAAAAAATCTTTTTTTTTTTTTTTTTTTTTTTTTTTTTAACGAAATTTAACCAAACTTGGTATTTAGTTGGTCCCCGACATAATTTGGTGCTGATTACATTTAGGGATCAATAGCTCAACAGGTGGCGCTGTGATCGCATTTTTTCTAAATTTTTAACATGGCAATATAGGACAAAATTTCGTATAAATGTACATAATGAGCGTTATTTTAAACTTGTGTTTGTAAAATTAATATGAATTATTGATAATAGTAGTAGTTAACTACAAAAAAAATTTTGTGCATGTGGGGGCACCGGTTCCCCCTGGGGGGGAAGTATCCCCCCTGGGGGGGGGGTAAATTTTCAAGATGGGTATATTTCGAAAGATCTCGTCAATACCTTTAAAACGAATGGTTGAACTATAAATCTGTGAAAATTTAAAACAAAGTTATCGATTTTTTACTTTTAAAAAAATAAAAAAAAATAAAAAAATTAGAAAAAAAAAATCTTTTTTTTTGTTTTTTTTTTTTTTAAATATTATTACTGGTTGAATATGTATTACTTTTAACAACAACAACAAAAAAAAAAAATCGTATTTTTTTTTTTTTTTTTTTTTTTAATATTGTTACTGATTGAATATGTATATAGGAAAATATAGAAGAAAGTCTTGTGGTGGCCACAACATACTAGTTTCATTATATGTCTATTAAAAACAAAAATTGATTAAATTTTTCTTTTTATATTTTATTAGAGAGCTTAAACAATTAGTAAATTTTGTGACTAATTTTCTAAACAATGGCTGATCAATGTGCTTCAGTTTTTCATTTGTCTTGAACATAAAACTAATGATTTTGTTATAGGTTGCTAAAAAAATGAGGAAATAGAAGATATAATTGAAGGAAAATTTTTAAAAATGCTCTATTTTTATTTATTTATTTTTGTTTTTGAGAATGGGTCCTTTTGGTGAAATCTTTAGAGTAGGGTAAGGGGCCTCCAAATAACATCAGTGGCCCGGGTCTTCAAAAAGCATAGTCGGGCCCTGTGAATGCTCCTAAAACGTGTACAAGAAAAAAAGCTTTAAATGGAGCTCTGATGTAAAGAAACACATTTAAAAGGTAATGTGTAAATAATAGCCTAATTTTAATGTGTGTTATACATAAATAGTTTCGAATTTGTTACATTCTCTGTGTGAATTCGTCCGATCTTCATCCTCATTTTGTAAAACACCCTTACGTGATAGGGAGAAAAAAAAAACAAGCATTTCGGAATTCAGCGCATCTAAACACAAAGAGACACCCAAACAAGTACGAAAAAAAAATTTGAAAAGTGCGATTTAGGAGGCTTGTGTTATTCAAGTTTATTATATGTATGACCGAAATTTTTAATAGATACAATTTAACATCTTTAGACTGCAGTAATTAAAACGAAATTTATGCTTTTTTTTTTTTTATATATATATATATGCGTAAAAACATGTTCCAATTAAAATGTAGTACAGTCGAACCTCCTCAGTGATGCCAGATTGGGGATTTTTGAGGTTTCTGGGGACAATTTTGGGGACCAAATGTTTATGGGGATTTTTTGGGGAATTCTAAAATTTTTGGGGACAAATCTGGGGAGTTCTTCAACTTTCTGTCAATGTTGGCAACGTAATGATTTATCCCTACGACCAGGGATTTTCAATAGCTTTATTGTTATTTGGGGATTTTTTTCAAAAATTGCCTTCATTTGGAGAAAAAATCTGAGCTTAAATCCACTTAAATCTGCTTAAAGATATTTTTCCTTTTTTGAAAAAATTTTATTTTCCCTTTTTAGTAGAAATCAAGTTGGGGATTTTTTCGGAAAAACCCCCTGATTTGGAGAAATTTGAAGACCTGTTTGGGGACATAATTTTCAACCATCTGGCATCACTGAACATCCTTAACGTGAATACTGTTAACATGAATTACTTTTAACACGAACTGTTTCCACAATCCCCATCAAAATGAAGATTATTTTAGTTATATGAAGAATAGTTACTGATAGCATGAACTACTGATAACATGAACAAATTTTTTATCCCCCTTGAGATTCACATTAACAAGGTTCGACTGTATAAAAATATTTACCGTTCATTTTTATAGGACCACACAAAAGAATTCTGATGCATTAGTGATATGTTTGGAATGCTAAATGTTTTATGAAAGTAACTACATTACCAAAAGACACAGGGAGGGGTTGTTGAGAGGGCTGCAGCTCTTTCACACAGATTTTTTTTTTTTTTTTTTGTCAAATACAGGAGTGCAGAAAATTAAAAAAAAAAACTAAAGGAAGCACGCGTGGTCATAAAATTAATATCAAATGAAAAACAATGCGCGCGGGGGAAAACTAATACAAATATGTTCATAAAATTTATTTCAAATGAAAAATAATGCGCACAGGTAAAAACTATACAAAATATTTTAAAAATGACAAATTAAACTAAAAGAATAATGCACATGAACACAATAAAACATGTGTTTAAAAAAAAAAAAAAAATAGCTAGCAATCAACATTTAATCATTGATTGGTGATGGAAAATGAGAAAAGGAGGGGGGGGGGGTAAAAAGTAGTTCATGAGTGGAAAAATATTAAACACATTTCTATTTCTTTATGGGTTCTAGAATATCATAAAGAAAGTTTAAAATTAATATTGGTATTTTTATTGTGGATGGATAAATATTCAAAAATAAAAGTTTTCCCGCAGAATGTTTGATTGGCGAGGGTTATAGATGAAAAAAAAGGGGGGGAGGGAGCAGGACAAAAAAAAAAAAATTACATGAGCGAGAAATATTGAATAATTCTGTTCTTTTATAAGTTATAGAATCTGATAAAGCATGTTTAAAATGAATACTGACATTTATATTTTGGATGGAGAAAGATTGAGAATCTAAAGTCTTTCGTGGAGCGTTTAAACACTGATCGTTATTGGAGTTTGATAAAAAAAAAAAAAAAAAAAACGCGGAATTAACGGAAATCGCATAAAAGCGGAAAATACTCATGCCTGAAAATAAAATGGTTTCTACTACTATTTTGATTTGTTATATAATATACACTAGAAACGTTCAGATATACATTATTTCACTCGTTACATCTTATAATGTTATAATATGTCTATAGCAATGTTAGTTTAAAAAAAAAGTTGCATGAATGTCACACCAAATTATTTATAGCACTAAAGAAATATTGACAATTCTTTTCATCTTAAAAATTTACATAATTTTAAAATAGTAAAGTATTAAAAATAAACTAAAATAAAATTCATATTGAAAAAAACCTTTGAAAATTACGTACACCTCGCGACAAAAAGATAGGTATAAATGGTTTTTTCTTTGATTTTTCATAAAATAACGTTATCTAAATTGTGCTTATCATTTATTATTATGGTAAAATAACACTATATTCCTGGATTAATTTTTGTTTTAAGACTAATTTAGAAAAAATTTGAGACTAAAAGTTTTCTAATTTAAGACTACGCACCGCGACAAAAAGATAGGAAAAAAGGTTTTTTTTTTTTTTGAATATGATTATTTTGAATATGAATATCTTGAATATGATTCAAATATTTAATATGTTTTTGATATGATAATATTTTGTTATCATAATAAATGATCAGCACAATTTAGATAATGTTATTTTATGAAAAATTAAAGAAAAACCTTTGTTTCTATCTTTTTGTCACGGAGTGTAGTCTTAAATTAGAAAACTTTTAATCTTAAAACTTTTCAAAATTAGTCTTAAGACAAAAATGAGTCCGGGAATAGTGTTATTTTATGATAATAATAAATGATAAGCACAATTTATATAATGTTATTTTATGAAAAAACAAAGAAAAAAAACCTTTGTACCTATCTTTTTGTCGCGGGGTGTATATCTTTACGTACATTACGTATGTATATTTTTTATTCTTTCATTATTTTTTTATTCTTTCAGTTCGTGAATATCCTATTAATTGAATTCTTTGCATATTTTGTTATCTAATAATTGGTTCATTATCTATTGAAATTAGGAAAATAATTGATATGTTAAAATAAAAACATTAAATTAAAAAAAATAAATAAATACCAAGTCTTTTTAAAATAATTTTTAAGGGCCTGCTTCACTCACCGCCGCCGGAAGCCGAAGCTAATGTTATTCTATGCGAAATTTTTTTTTACAAATAATTTATTAACTAATACACATTTTTAAATTCTGTTTTCACATTCAGAAAATTCCCAGCTGTTAAATTGACGGACCTTTTTTAAAAAATTATTATTATTTTTTTTTTATATTTTATTTGGAAGCTGCAAAATACGAATTTTCAATATGTGAATTTTTCATTTCGCAATTTCAAAATAAAATATTAAAAAAAAAAAAAAAAAAAAAAAAAAAAAAAATTACATTTTTAAAAAAGGTCTGTCAATTTAACAGTTGGGAATTTTCTGAATGTGAAAACAGAATTTAAAAATATGTATTAGTTAATAAGTTATTTGTAAAGAAACTTTTTCCATAGAATAACATTGGCTCGGGCTTCCAGTGACGGTAAGTGAAGAGGGCCGTTAACTGCTGGGAGCAAATGTTTCACCCGATTACTTGAAATTTTTGAAAATTTAATAGAAGATTTATCATTATGAGATATTAAATAAAATAAATTTTAACCTATCGTTAATTTTTAATAAATAACATATATTAATTTAATTATATCTAATGATAGTTAGACAAAAACAAATCATAAAAGGTTATCTAATATTAAAATTGTATTATCAGAAATTACAACCAAAATAATAATAATAATAATAAATAAATATAAAGAATATAATAATCAGTTTAAAAATAAAATGGCAAGGAAATAAAAAGTAGATAAATAATAGTAACAACAAGTTTAGACCATAACATTAAAGGCTTAAATAAAACTCAGTGAATTTTGTATTTTAATTGATCTATTATTCATTGTAGTTAAGAAAATAATTAAGGTGTTAATATAAATTATATTAAAAGATTCTAAAGTTTTCTTTCTTCCTTCAAGAAATTTAATGCTATCATACCCAAAATTTGATAAATTAGCATATATAATAGGTAATATGGGAACGACGAGATGTTAAACATAATTAGTTTAAATACTTTCCCATATGTAATCAAAGAAAGAGAGAGAGAGAGAAAGAGAAGTTGCTCTTTAAATAACAAGATATGATTCTATAGGAATTTGAAGAAGTATTTTAACAACCGCACATACAGTAAAAAGGATAAGTTGATGTTTTAGCAAACAATTTAAAATTATTTATAAAAATAATTTTATTTTACAAAATAAGTATCATAAAGGAAAAGAGATAGAAATAGTTCACAAAAATATGTTTTTTTTTTTTTTTTTTTTTTAAATAATAATAATAATAATAATATATATATAATATATTTGTGTGTGTGTGTGTCATACATTTTTAAATTTTTGTTTTCTTTTGCTTTTTTAAAATTTTAATTTCTACATAATTACATTGGATATACCAAATTTTCTAAAATCATCGTAGGAATATATATATATATTCAATAATTGAAATATTTGCATTGCATTAAATAATTAAATCTCTAAAATAAATGAATAAAATGAACGGAGAAAAAATATAAATAATATAATAAAGAAAGATTTTTTAAAAAATCTATATCACAATAATATATTCGTGCGCAAAACGATAATTGCAGTTGCCATTTTCTCCAAACGATTTGTGAATATGTGTTCACAATTCATTAAAAATTGCAGTTAAAAAAACAGTTAAATAAATTTAAAAATATGCTTTAATGCTGGCAGTGACATTAAATATGTGCATAGTGCTGGTGTTTTTCTCCTTACCATTTATAAGTATAAAATCCTGAACACGCTGCCGTCGTTGTATCGTCTGCTGTGGTAGATACTCTTCTGCGCGTGGCCGGCACGCGCCGTTCGTTACGCACCAACCATTTTTTCCTTCTGTTCCGACTGAACCCTCCTTTCGTCGGAAGTGGGGTCACAATTTTTTTTTTCTCCTTTCTTTCTTTTTTTATAATATTTATTCCGGCGGTTGATACGCCAGATGTTAAAGATTTCAGAACATACGTATGGAAGTTGAAGTTGAAGTGCAGCTCAAGGGGTTTTATGTTTACCTCTGAAGAAAGAGAAAGTGAGTGAAGGTGATTTTTTTGAGTGTCATAAATACGACCAAGATTGTATACAGTGTGTTCGAAAAACGTTAATCTAGGATTTAATTTTTTAAATATTAATCTTAGACATATACTAAGCGACAAAAAAAAAAAAAAAAAAAAAAAAAACTGCACATGGATATTTTTCTTTTCACCTTCTACATCCGCCAATTTTATCTTTTAAAAAGCAAATTTTCGAATAGATTTTATTAGGTTGTCCTCCACATACGCTTTAGCATTGAGTCCAGTGTTAAAAACAAAATGCAATTGTCAGAAAAACTGTAATTTTAGAAATTATTTCAAAAATTGAAAGAATAAGGCAGTTAACGATTCACAAAAAGTCTTAATTTTTGAATGAAAATTTAAAAAAATATTTTAACATGTGAGATGGCAAAATAATTAAATGTTAAAGAAATATTCGTAAAATGGTTTTTAGCAAAATATAAATTTTTTTGGCCGTTTAAACTGGAAATTTGACTTTAGGCGGCCACGTTGCTCATTCAAACAAGATCACAGCAAATTAAAAAGCAAATGTTTAAAAAATTGATTTGTATCATGTTCAGAACTTAAAAAAGGTTTTTAAAAAGTGCATAGTAAATTAATTTCTTCAAAAAAAAAAAAAAAAAAAAAATGCAGAAATAATTAAACAAAACAGGTTAAAGAACAGAAGATCTGCGAAAAAAGCCTGTATTAAGGAAAAGAATTAGAGAAAACAATACTTTAGTTAACCAAAAATTTAAAAATATTATCAGTTAATTATTAGACTGAAATGGTTTTCTCTGATGAATCAAGTTTACTTTATTTCGAGCAGTTGAAAAAAGCTAAAATGAGAACGAAAATATGACCGACTTAATGAAAATCGCACTCTTCAAACAATGACATTTTATCCGTACATTATGATACGGCGGTGCACAATTTTGCAAGGAATCGGGCAAATTTTCCTGCTCAAGGGATCAATTAGCTCACAATAAAACACGGTGATTATAAAAGTGGCGCCTGATCGACTATTTTGGAGGTATTTCAGACATTTCTTCAAACAGCATTTCATGATGATAATGCACCTTGCTGTAAGGCGTCTGTGGTACGTCAGTTTGAATCAGATTATTAAAATTACCTATCCATTCTCATGAGCACCTATAATTCTGTAAGTAATAATATATTTTTTCACTCTAAGTTAAATCCCACAAAGATTATCGTAGAATTTCTTCTTTATTAGACTTGGAAACAGTCATCACAATTCGCTCGAAAATGTTTAGTCATAAAAAGGCGCGGGATGAGAGAGGACTATTCGAAATTTGCAGCTTACAACTTTGCAAGAACTAGAAAAATTATTTACAATGTTTAGCACAGTGAAATTTTTTAGATTTATATCAAAAAGCGGTATAATCCTATACCACTGTTCATTAAAGCAGTAATTCCACAAATAGGTGGAATTAACCCAATGCAGAATACATATTTTTATTAAAAAATTGCTTAGATCTAGCAAATAAATAGTTTTATTTCATATATTAAAATACAACTTGTTTATTTCATATAATAAATTATAATAGAATACAAAGTGTATGACTATTGCATTATGTTTAAAAAGAAAGTTTTATGTAGATTTTTATAAAGTACTTCGTAGAGTGTAACAAAGCGAATTATTAAATTGAAAATGTACATATGTATCATTTCATCCCTTTGGTATTATGCAAACACGACAGTTTTATTTGTTTGAACCATTAATTTTAAAGTTATTACAAATATAATAGGTATAAGTTCTTTTTTTGTTTTTTGCAGTGCGGCTTTTTTTTTTTTTTTTTTTGTCGCTTAATGTATATTATAACTTTCAAAGTTTTTTTTTTTTTTTTTTTAATGTATAGTACACGATTAAAAAAAAAAAAATGAAAGGTATTCAATTACAAAAATTATACAAAATTTAAATTTTCAGACAAATTTGTTCACAGTCATCGAGGTGCTTCATATCCTAATATGGTAATGACAAAATTTTCAGACTTAAAACCCTGTTTCAATACCTCGGCGTAGGTTCTAGGAGTGAAAAGAAAATAATAATAATAATAATAATAAAACATACCAATATATCACGTTTTCGGAGTTTTACGCGTAAAACGATTGAAAAAGAATTCATGATGTAAATAAATAAATGATTTTATAGTTTGCATCTAATCCTCCAATTCGTCCAAACATATGTCTAGGATATTTTAACATACGATGTTGAAATTTAGTGCATTACCTCATTGGGGTGCGAGAAACTTTTACTGATTGGAATATTATTATTTACTTATTTATTTATCATCATCATCATCATCATCATCATCATCATTATTATTTTGTATAAGGACTGTTTATAAATTAAAATTTTCTATTCTTGAAATGAAATCCCTTGAAATTTTTGATCGATTTTATAAAATTAATCACCCTTCGTTTTTTTTTAAATATCGTGGTTGCCTGTTTTAATATTTAATATGGAGATGATCCCTTAAGCAAAATCTAACTATACCATTATAAACTAGACGTTATTACTAATCGATTGACAACAGCCGCATATTTATAGGCGATTTGCGACGAAATTAGTTGGGGGGGGGGGAGGGGAGGGGTTCTTTTTGCTGACTGTACTTCATATCGTTATGTTGGAAATAATATAACACTTTTCTATAAAAAGGTGTCTGGTGTAAGCATTGATAATATTTCGCATTCTAGTACCTTCAGTTTTGTTACTAAAATTTGTCTACCATCTTTTGGAACGATTTGATTTTCAGTTGATGGAATTACCAATTAGAAGCTGAAAATTAAACATCCAATCTTGCAGTCATTAAGCGAATAATTTCTCAATTACAATGTAATTCTCTACAAGATTAGTGATTTTATCTTTTTTCTTTTAAATCATACATTATAGTTGTTTCTATTTTGAATATAAATTAATTTATATACATACATATATATATATATATTATTAATATGTTCTTAGGCAATTTACGAAGTATTTCTGGGAGGAAAAAATGTAACTATTTCTTCTTGTTTTTCTATACGAAGAAGGAGACAACATTTTGGCAAAACATTTTATTAATTACTAGCAAAGCCCCTGTTCGGGAAAAATTTCAAAATCAAACTCGAAATGTACAAAACTCGGTCTGATGCTGCCTGCGTGCCAATAGATCAAAGTTTGTTAACGAAACCATTTTTTAATTCATGAAATTAATGAAGGTAGTGAATTAACGAAGGTTTTTCTCGCTTCGCTGGTCACTATATTTAAAGGAAACTCTTTTCTATATCGCTTTACAAACAAAAATAAAATTTAAAGAAATCATGAAATTGCTTTAAAGCCCGCTTTGGTTTCCCGCTGCCTTCGGTAGCGACCCACTCATTCGCAGACTCTCGGGTGTCTGTCTCAATTGCATGTGACAATAGCTTACCAGTGGGCTTCCATTTGGGTGCTTATCAAATGACAGTTTCGAAACGGACAGTATGGAAAAATTGAAGTAGCCATTTTATATTTGAATCCCAGTTACGTATGAACATGGTGTACATAATATTTTCTTTCACGATATTTTCTATATTTACAATGATTTATTCGATCAACCATAAAATGACAGCAATTTCCCACCAATTATAATATTACAATGTGCTATGATCGGCTACGTCTATCGCATGAGACAATTTTTGTGGTTAGAATAGCAGTTGAGTTAGTTAATAGTAGTTGGTATACAGAAAATTAAATAATGAAATATGTAAACCTGATCATGGTACAGCCTTAATGTAGCTACCCTTGGCGACTTTTGAATTTTTATTGTTACTTTTAGACAAAAATACATAATTTATGTTATTATTATTATTTTTGTTGTTGTTGTTGTTGTTGTTTCTTTCTTTTCTTTTCGTTTTCCTTTCCTTTCCTTTCTGTTTTTCAATATTTTATAATTTATTTATATTTTTTATGCGCTACTTGACTTAAAGTGGTATTTACGAAGTTCGAGTCCTTGGTGAAAAACGTCGGATCTATTTCAGCATCAAAATTTTAAAAATTACCCAGGATAAGTAAAGCTGTGAAGTTTGCGTTGATGCAAACTCCATCTTAAGGGCCCTCTTCACTCACCGCCGCCGGAAGCCCGAGCCAATGTTTTTCTATGGGGAAATTTTCTTTACAAATAACTTATTAACTAATACATATTTTTAAATTCTGTTTTCACATTCTGAAAGTTCCCAGCTGTTAAATTGACGCACCTTTTTTAAAAATGTATTTTTTTAATTTTTAATATTTTATTTCGAAATTGCAAAATGAAAAAATTTCACATATTGAAAATTCGTAATAAAAATTAAAAAAATAATTTTTTAGAAAAGGTGCGTCAATTTAACAGCTGTGAACTTTTAGAATGTGAAAACAGAATTTAAAAATATGTATTAGTTAATAAGTTATTTGTAAAGAAAATTTCCCCATAGAAAAACATTGGCTCGGGCTTCCGGCGACGGTGAGTAAAGAGGGCCGTTAATAACTTAATTAAATAACTAAATGGTAAGTAAGAGAGTACAACACTTGAATTAAACAATAAATAAGAGTTTATTTGAACAGATTAACAGGAGGGTGGTCGGGCAATCAAGCTAGCTCAGTCAGCGTCTTTAATTAATCTAAATATATGTATCAGAATTTAAATAAGATAATCTTAAATATATCACCCCGTCAAATAGTCGAAGGTGTAGAGATGGTTGCACACGTATACTCCGATACTGCGACTTCACCGTGTATCAGAGGATTCCCTTCGGATCCCACTTTACTTTTACGAATGCTAGTAGATACGCACACCAACACTCATTACAACTAAGAAGTTATTATTGAATAAAAAATGAAACTAACAATATGGCAGGAAGTAAAATGTCAACTTTAAATTATATATATAAAAAAAAAAAAAAACGAAAGTGTAATTCGCTTGACTTTTATTCTTATCTGAGCAACTGCAGTTTATTTTATTATTTTATTTTCTTTCTTGCAGTGCTTTGTATTAGTTCAAAAATTGGTCTGTCACATTCATTAATAAAACGGCAGAAGTGAAGAAACCCGGGATCGAACCAGGGACCCTTAGATCTTCAGTCTAACGCTCTCCCAGAAGAGTTATTTCGGTCCGTGCCGTGTTAAAAATAAATGCTGATAAAAGCGCTGAAATATATATAAGAGGCTTATTTTTATAGAGAACTTAAAAGCAGTCATTATTAAACTAAAAATGAAGCTAAGACTATGGAAAGAAGTAAAATAACAACTCTAATTTCACAACTAAAAAACAATATAGCAATTCGCTTGATTTGTATGCGTATCTGAACATCTGCAGTTCATTTAATGTTTTATTTACTTTATGCAGGTATATGTATTAGTTCTAAAAATTCGTTTAACACTTTCACCAATAAAACGAAATAAATGCCGAAACCCGGGAACGAACTAGGGACCATTAGATCTTCAGTCTAACGCTCTCCCAACTGAGCTATTTCGGCGCGTGCATTGTAAATTTAAATACTGAAAAAAGCTCTTAAGTATATTCTTATGTATTCTTATCTGAGCAACTGTATTTTTCTTTTATTTCTTGCAGGGATAGGTATTAGTTCTAAAAATTTGTCTGTCACTTTCATTAATAAAACAGAAGTATTGCCGAAACCCGGGACCTTTAGATCTTCAGTCTAATGCTCTCCCACATGAGCTCTTTCAGCACGTGCGATGTTAAAACTCAAATACTGAAAAAAGCTTTTAAATATATAACAGATGCTTTTTTTTATCCAACACTTCTAAGAATTTATTATTGAATACAAAATGAAACTAAGTATATGGCAGGATGTAAAATGTCAACTTTATATTAAAAAAAAAAAAAAAAACGAAAGTGTAATTTGCTTGACTTCTATTCTTATCTGAGCAACTGCAGTTTATTTTGTTTTTCTTTCTTGCAGGGTTGGTTGTAGGATTTAAGGCCGATTGACTCCTGATGTGTCCTAGGCCTAGAGGGGGAATGCCCTCCGTGGGGGTCTTTTCTAAGGGGTCCTAGCCCGTATTTACGCGAGTTTCACCTCTTTCTTGCAGGGATAGGTATTAGTTCTAAAAATTCATCTGTCACTTTCATTAATAAAACTGAAGAATTGCCGAAACCCGGGATCGAAAAAGGGACCTTTACATCTTCAGTCTAACGCTCTCCCAACAGACCTATTTCGTCACATGCATTATAAAAATATAAATGCTGAAAAAAGTGCTGAAGTATATGTCAGATGCTTATTTTTATCGAACACTTCAAAGATATATTATTGAATATAAAATGAAATTAAGCATATGATAAAGAGCAAATTGCCGAAACCCGTATCGAACCAGGGACCTTTAGTATAACGCTTCCCCGACTGAGCTAT
>OZ005660.1:201994283-202144283 GCA_963930645.1 Salticus scenicus | reverse complement strand
TTCGGTACGTGCAGTGTTAAAAATAAATGCTGATAAAAGCGCTAAAATATATATAAGAGGCATATTTTTATCGAACACTTAACAGCAGTTATTACTAAATTAAAAATGAAGCTAAGACTATGACATGAAGTAAAATAACATCTCTAAATTCGCAATTAAAAAACGATATAGCAATTCGCTTGATTTTTACGCGTATCTGAGCAACTGCAGTTTATTTAATGTTTTTCACTTTTTGCAGGTATATGTAATAGTTCTAAAAACTCATTTAACACTTCCACCAATAAAACGCGAGAAATGGCGAAACCCGGGATAGAACCAGGGACCTTTAGAACTTCAGTCTAACGGTCTCCCAAATGAGATATTTCGGAACGTGCATTACTAATACTCAAATACTGAAAAAAGCTTTTAAATATATAACAGATGCTTTTTTTTATCCAACACTTCTAAAAAGTTATTATTGAATATAAAATGAAACTTAGTATATGGCAGGATGTAAAATATCAATTAAAAAAAAATAAAAATAAAACGAAGGTGTAATTCGCTTGACTTCTATTCTTATGTGAGCAACTGCAGTTTATTTTATTTTTTTATTTACTTTATGCAGGTATATGTATTAGTTCTAAAAATTCGTTTAACACTTTCACCAATAAAGAGAAATAAACGCTGAAACCCGGGATCGAACCTTGGACATTTAGATCTTCAGTCTAACGCTCTCCCAACTGAGCTATTTCGGCACGTGCATTGTTAGAACTTAAATACTGAAGAAAGCTCTTATATATATATATCACAGGCTTATTTTTATCGAACATTTCTAAGAAGTTATGGAATATAAAATGAAACTAACAATATGGCGTGAAGTAAAATGACAACTTTACATTAAAAATTAAAGAAAAACGAAAGTGTAATTCGCTTGACTTCTCTTCTTATCTGAGCAACTGTAGTTTATTTTTATTTTTTTCTTTCTTACAGGGATAGGTATTACGTCTTCAGTCTACTTTCATTAATAAAACAGAAGAATTGCCGAAACCCGGGATCTTTAGATCTTCAGTCTAACGCTCTCCCAACTGAGCTATTTCGGCACGTGCATTGTTAGAACTTAAATACTGAAGAAAGCTCTTATATATATATCACAGGTTTATTTTTATCGAACATTTCTAAGAAGTTATTGAATATAAAATGAAACTAACAATATGGCGTGAAGTAAAATAACAACTTTACATTCAAAATTAAAGAAAAACGAAAGTGTAATTCGCTTGACTTCTCTTCTTATCTGAGCAACTGTAGTTTACTTTTTTTTCTTTCTTGCAGGGATAGGTATTAGATCTTCAGTCTACTTTCTTTAATAAAACAGAAGAATTGCCGAAACCCGAGATCGAACCAGGGACCTTTAGATCTTCAGTCTAACGCTCTCCCAACTGAGCTATTTCGGCACGTGCATTGTTTGAACTTAAATACTGAAGAAAGCTCTTATATATATATCACAGGCTTATTTTTATCGAACATTTCTAAGAAGTTATTGAATATAGAATTAAACTAACAATATGGCGTGAAGTAAAAAGACAAATTTACATTAAAAAATAAAGAAAAACGAAAGTGTAATTCGCTTGAATTCTCTTCTTATCTGAGCAGCTGTAGTTTATATATTTTTTTTTCTTTCTTGCAGGGATAAGTATTAGATCTTCAGTCTACTTTCATTAATAAAACAGAAGAATTGCCGAAACCCGGGATCGAACCAGGGACCTTTAGATCTTCAGTCTAACGCTCTCCCAACTGAGCTATTTCGGCGCGTGTATTGTTAAAACTTAAATATTGAAGAAAGCTCTTATATATATATCACAGGCTTATTTTTATCGAATATTTCTAAGAAGTTATTGAATTTAAAATGAAACTAACAATATGGCGTGAAGTAAAATGACAACTTTACATTCAAAATTAAAGAAAAACGAAAGTGTAATTCCCTTGACTTCTCTTCTTATCTGAGCAACTGTAGTTTATTTTTTTTTCTTTCTTGCAGGGATAGGTATTAGATCTTCAGTCTACTTTCATTAATAAAACAGAAGACTTGCCTAAACCCGGGATCGAACCAGGGACCTTTAGATCTTCAGTCTAACGCTCTCCCAACTGAGCTATTTCGGCACGTGCATTGATAGAACTTAAATACTGAAGAAAGCTCTTATATATATATCACAGGCTTATTTTTATCGAACATTTCTAAGAAGTTATTGAATATAAAATGAAACTAACAATATGGCGTGAAGTAAAATGACAACTTTACATTAAAAAATAAAGAAAAACGAAAGTGTAATTCGCTTGACTTCTCTTCTTATCTGAGCAACTGTAGTTTATTTATTTTTTTTTCTTTCTTACAGGGATAGGTATTACGTCTTCAGTCTACTTTCATTAATAAAACAGAAGAATTGCCGAAACCCGGGATCTTTAGATCTTCAGTCTAACGCTCTCCCATCTGAGCTATTTCGGCACGTGCATTGTTAGAACTTAAATACTGAAGAAAGCTCTTATATATATATCACAGGTTTATTTTTATCGAACATTTCTAAGAAGTTATTGAATATAAAATGAAACTAACAATATGGCGTGAAGTAAAATGACAACTTTACATTAAAAATTGAAGAAAAACGAATGTGCAATTCGCTTGACTTCTCTTCTTATCTGAGCAACTATAGTTTATTTATTTATTTTTTTTTCTTGCAGGGATAGATGTTACATCTTCAGTCTACTTTCATTAATAAAACAGAAGATTTGCCGAAACCCGGGATCGAACCAGGAACCTTTAGATCTTTAGTAGTACGCTCTCCCAACTGAGCTATTTCGGCACGTGCTTTGTTGGGACTTAAATACTGAAGAAAGCTCTTATATATATATCACAGGTTTATTTTTATCGAACATTTCTAAGAAGTTATTGAATATACAATTAACTAACAATATGGCGTGAACTAAAATGACAACTTTACATTAAAAAATAAAGAAAAACGAAAGTGTAATTCGATTGACTTCTCTTGTTATCTGAGCAACTGTAGTTTATTTATTGTTTTTTTCTTTCTTGCAGGGATAGATGTTACATCTTCAGTCTACTTTCATTAATAAAACAGAAGATTTGCCGAAACCCGGGATCGAACCAGGAACCTTTAGATCTTTAGTAGTACGCTCTCCCAACTGAGCTATTTCGGCACGTGCTTTGTTGGGACTTAAATACTGAAGAAAGCTCTTATATATATATCACAGGCTTATTTTTATCGAACATTTCTAAGAAGTTATCGAATATAAAATGAAACTAACAATATGGCGTGAAGTAAAATGATAACTTTACATTAAAAATTGAAGAAAAACGAATGTGCAATTCGCTTGACTTCTCTTCTTATCTGAGCAACTATAGTTTATTTATTTATTTTTTTTTCTTGCAGGGATAGGTATTAGATCTTCAGTCTACTTTCATTAATAAAACAGAAGAATTGCCGAAACCCGGGATCGAACCAGGGACCTTTAGATCTTCAGTCTAACGCTCTCCCAACTGAGCTATTTCGGCACGTGCATTGTTAGAACTTAAATACTGAAGAAAGCTCTTATATATATATCACAGGTTTATTTTTATCGAACATTTCTAAGAAGTTATTGAATATAAAATGAAACTAACAATATGGCGTGAAGTAAAATGACAACTTTACATTAAAAATTGAAGAAAAACGAAAGTGTAATTCGCTTGACTTCTCTTCTTATCTGAGCAACTATAGTTTATTTATTTATTTTTTTTTCTTGCAGGGACAGGTATTAGATCTTCAGTCTACATTCATTAATAAAACAGAAGAATTGCCGAAACCCGGTATCTTTAGATCTTCAGTCTAACGCTCTCCCAACTGAGCTATTTCGGCACGTGCATTGTTGGAACTTAAATACTGAAGAAAGCTCTTATATATATATCACAGGCTTATTTTTATCGAACATTTCTAAGAAGTTATTGAATATAAAATGAAACTAACAATATGGCGTGAAGTAAAATGACAACTTTACATTAAAAAATAAAGAAAAACGAAAGTGTAATTAGCTTGACTTCTCTAGTTATCTGAGCAACTGTAGTTTATTTTTTTCTTCTTTCTTGCAGGGATAGGTATTAGACCTTCCGTCTACTTTCATTAATAAAACAGAAGAATTGCCGAAACCCGGGATCGAACCAGGGACCTTTAGATCTTCAGTGTAACGCTCTCCCAACTGAGCTATTTCGGCGCGTGCATTGTTAGAACTTAAATACTGAAGAAAGCTCTTATATATATATCACAGGCTTATTTTTATCGAACATTTCTAAGAAGTTATTGAATTTAAAATGAAACTAACAATATGGCGTGAAGTAAAATGACAACTTTACATTCAAAATTAAAGAAAAACGAAAGTGTAATTCCCTTGACTTCTCTTCTTATCTGATCAACTGTAGTTTATTTATTGTTTTTTTCTTTCTTGCAGGGATAGATATTACATCTTCAGTCTACTTTCATTAATAAAACAGAAGAATTGCCGAAACCCGGGATCGAACCAGGGACCTTTAGATCTTCAGTCTAACGCTCTCCCAACTGAGCTATTTCGGCACGTGCATTGTTAGAACTTAAATACTGAAGAAAGCTCTTATATATATATCACAGGCTTATTTTTATCGAACATTTCTAAGAAGTTATTGAATATAAAATGAAACTAACAATATGGCGTGAAGTAAAATGATAACTTTAAATTAAAAACTGAAGAAAAACGAATGTGCAATTCGCTTGACTTCTCTTCTTATCTGAGCAACTATAGTTTATTTATTTATTTTTCTTTCTTGCTGGGATAGGTATTAGATCTACAGTCTACATTCATTAATAAAACAGAAGAATTGCCGAAACCCGGGATCGAACCAGGGAGCTTTAGATCTTCAGTCTAACGATCTCCCATCTCAGCTATTTCGGCACGTGCATTGTTAGAACTTAAATACTGAAGAAAGCTCTTATATATATATCACAGGCTTATTTTTATCGAACATTTCTAAGAAGTTATTGAATATAAAATGAAACTAACAATATGGCGTGAAGTAAAATGACAACTTTACATTAAAAAATAAAGAAAAACGAAAGTGTAATTCGTTTGACTTCTCTTCTTATCAGAGCAACTGTAGTTTATTTTTTTTTTTTCTTTCTTGCAGGGATAGGTACTACGTCTTCAGTCTCCTTTCATTAATAAAACAGAAGAATTGCCGAAACCCGGGATCGAACCAGGGACCTTTAGATCTTCAGTCTAACGCTCTCCCAACTGAGCTATTTCGGCACGTGCATTGTTAGAACTTAAATACTGAAGAAAGCTCTTATATATATATATCACAGGCTTATTTTTATCGAACATTTCTAAGAAGTTATTGAATATAAAATGAAACTAACAATATGGCGTGAAGTAAAATGACAACTTTACATTCAAAATTAAAGAAAAACGAAAGTGTAATTCGCTTGACTTCTCTTCTTATCTGAGCAACTGTAGTTTATTTATTGTTTTTTTCTTTCTTGCAGGGATAGATGTTACATCTTCAGTCTACTTTCATTAAAAAAACAGAAGATTTGCCGAAACTCGGGATCGAACCAGGGACCTTTAGATCTTTAGTCTAACGCTCTCCCAACTGAGCTATATCGGCACGTGCATTGTTAGAACTTAAATACTGAAGAAAGCTCTTATATATATATCACAGGCTTATTTTTATTGAATATTTCTAAGAAGTTATTGAATATAAAATGAAACTAACAATATGGCGTGAAGTAAAATGACAACTTTACATTAAAAATTAAAGAAAAACGAAAGTGTAATTCGCTTGACTTCTCTTCTTATCTGAGCAACTGTAGTTTATTTATTGTTTTTTTCTTTCTTGCAGGGATAGATGTTACATCTTCAGTCTACTTTCATTAATAAAACAGAAGATTTGCCGAAACCCGGGATCGAACCAGGGACCTTTAGATCTTTAGTCTAACGCTCTCCCAACTGAACTATATCGGCACGTGCATTGTTAGAACTTAAATACTGAAGAAAGCTCTTATATATATATCACAGGCTTATTTTTATCGAACATTTCTAAGAAGTTATTGAATATAAAATTAAACTAACAATATGGCGTGAAGTAAAATGACAACTTTACATTAAAAAATAAAGAAAAACGAAAGTGTAATTAGCTTGAATTGTCTTCTTATCTGAGCAGCTGTAGTTTACAATTTTTTTTTTCTTTCTTCCAGGGATAGGTATTAGATCTTCAGTCTACTTTTATTAAAATAAAAGAAGAATTGCCGAAACCCGGGATCGAACCAGGGACCTTTAGATCTTTAGTCTAACGCTCTCCCAACTGAGCTATATCGGCACGTGCATTGTTAGAACTTAAATACTGAAGAAAGCTCTTATATATATATCACAGGCTTATTTTTATCGAACATTTCTAAGAAGTTATCGAATATAAAATGAAACTAACAATATGGCGTGAAGTAAAATGATAACTTTACATTAAAAATTGAAGAAAAACGAATGTGCAATTCGCTTGACTTCTCTTCTTCTCTGAGCAACTATAACTTATTTATTTATTTTTCTTTCTTGCTGGGATAGGTATTAGATCTTCAGTCTACATTCAAGAATAAAACAGAAGAATTGCCGAAACCCGGGATCGAACCAGGGACCTTTAGATCTTCAGTCTAACGCTCTCCCAACTGAGCTATTTCGGCACGTGCATTGTTAGAACTTAAATACTGAAGAAAGCTCTTATATATATATCACAGGCTTATTTTTATCGAATATTTCTAAGAAGTTATTGAATATACAATTAACTAACAATATGGCGTGAACTAAAATGACAAGTTTACGTTAAAAAATAAAGAAAAACGAAAGTGTAATTCGCTTGAATTCTCTTCTTATCTCAGCAGCTGTAGTTTATATATTTTTTTTTCTTTCTTGCAGAGATAGGTATTAGATCTTCAGTCTACTTTCATTAATAAAACAGAAGATTTGCCGAAACCCGGGATCGAACCAGGGACCTTTAGATCTTCAGTCTAACGCTCTCCCAACTGAGCTATTTCGGCACGTGCATTGTTTGAACTTAAATATTGAAGAAAGCTCTTATATATATATCACAGGCTTATTTTTATTGAATATTTCTAAGAAGTTATTGAATATAAAATGAAAGAAAAAATATGGCGTGAAGTAAAATGACAACTTTACATTAAAAAATAAAGAAAAACGAAAGTGTAATTCGCTTGACTTCTCTTGTATTCTGAGCAACTATAGTTTATTTTTTTTTTTTTCTTTCTTGCAGGGATAGGTACTACGTCTTCAGTCTCCTTTCATTAATAAAGCAGAAGAATTGCCGAAACCCGGGATCGAACCAGGGACCTTTAGATCTTCAGTCTAACGCTCTCCCAACTGAGCTATTTCGGCACGTGCATTGTTAGAACTTAAATACTGAAGAAAGCTCTTATATATATATATCACAGGCTTATTTTTATCGAATATTTCTAAGAAGTTATTGAATATACAATCAATTAACAATATGGCGTGAACTAAAATGACAACTTTACGTTAAAAAATAAAGAAAAACGAAAGTGTAATTCGCTTGAATTCTCTTCTTATCTGAGCAGCTGTAGTTTATATATTTTTTTTTCTTTCTTGCAGAGATAGGTATTAGATCTACAGTCTACATTCATTAATAAAACAGAAGAATTGCCGAAACCCGGGATCGAACCAGGGAGCTTTAGATCTTCAGTCTAACGATCTCCCATCTCAGCTATTTCGGCACGTGCATTGTTAGAACTTAAATACTGAAGAAAGCTCTTATATATATATCACAGGCTTATTTTTATCGAACATTTCTAAGAAGTTATTGAATATAAAATGAAACTAACAATATGGCGTGAAGTAAAATGACAACTTTACATTAAAAAATAAAGAAAAACGAAAGTGTAATTCGTTTGACTTCTCTTCTTATCAGAGCAACTGTAGTTTATTTTTTTTTTTTCTTTCTTGCAGGGATAGGTACTACGTCTTCAGTCTCCTTTCATTAATAAAACAGAAGAATTGCCGAAACCCGGGATCGAACCAGGGACCTTTAGATCTTCAGTCTAACGCTCTCCCAACTGAGCTATTTCGGCACGTGCATTGTTAGAACTTAAATACTGAAGAAAGCTCTTATATATATATATCACAGGCTTATTTTTATCGAACATTTCTAAGAAGTTATTGAATATAAAATGAAACTAACAATATGGCGTGAAGTAAAATGACAACTTTACATTCAAAATTAAAGAAAAACGAAAGTGTAATTCGCTTGACTTCTCTTCTTATCTGAGCAACTGTAGTTTATTTATTGTTTTTTTCTTTCTTGCAGGGATAGATGTTACATCTTCAGTCTACTTTCATTAAAAAAACAGAAGATTTGCCGAAACTCGGGATCGAACCAGGGACCTTTAGATCTTCAGTCTAACGCTCTCCCAACTGAGCTATATCGGCACGTGCATTGTTAGAACTTAAATACTGAAGAAAGCTCTTATATATATATCACAGGCTTATTTTTATCGAATATTTCTAAGAAGTTATTGAATATAAAATGAAACTAACAATATGGCGTGAAGTAAAATGACAACTTTACATTAAAAATTAAAGAAAAACGAAAGTGTAATTCGCTCGACTTCTCTTCTTATCTGAGCAACTGTAGTTTATTTATTGTTTTTTTCTTTCTTGCAGGGATAGATGTTACATCTTCAGTCTACTTTCATTAATAAAACAGAAGATTTGCCGAAACCCGGGATCGAACCAGGGACCTTTAGATCTTCAGTCTAACGCTCTCCCAACTGAGCTATATCGGCACGTGCATTGTTAGAACTTAAATACTGAAGAAAGCTCTTATATATATATCACAGGCTTATTTTTATCGAACATTTCTAAGAAGTTATTGAATATAAAATTAAACTAACAATATGGCGTGAAGTAAAATGACAACTTTACATTAAAAAATAAAGAAAAACGAAAGTGTAATTAGCTTGAATTGTCTTCTTATCTGAGCAGCTGTAGTTTACAATTTTTTTTTCTTTCTTCCAGGGATAGGTATTAGATCTTCAGTCTACTTTTATTAATAAAACAGAAGAATTGCCGAAAACCGGGATCGAACCAGGGACCTTTAGATCTTCAGTCTAACGCTCTCCCAACTGAGCTATTTCGGCACGTGCATTGTTGGGACTTAAATACTGAAGAAAGCTCTTATATATATATCACAGGCTTATTTTTATCGAACATTTCTAAGAAGTTATCGAATATAAAATGAAACTAACAATATGGCGTGAAGTAAAATGATAACTTTACATTAAAAATTGAAGAAAAACGAATGTGCAATTCGCTTGACTTCTCTTCTTCTCTGAGCAACTATAGTTTATTTATTTATTTTTCTTTCTTGCTGGGATAGGTATTAGATCTTCAGTCTACATTCAATAATAAAACAGAAGAATTGCCGAAACCCGGGATCGAACCAGGGACCTTTAGATCTTCAGTCTAACGCTCTCCCAACTGAGCTATTTCGGCACGTGCATTGTTAGAACTTAAATACTGAAGAAAGCTCTTATATATATATCACAGGCTTATTTTTATCGAATATTTCTAAGAAGTTATTGAATATACAATTAACTAACAATATGGCGTGAACTAAAATGACAACTTTACGTTAAAAAATAAAGAAAAACGAAAGTGTAATTCGCTTGAATTCTCTTCTTATCTCAGCAGCTGTAGTTTATATATTTTTTTTTCTTTCTTGCAGAGATAGGTATTAGATCTTCAGTCTACTTTCATTAATAAAACAGAAGATTTGCCGAAACCCGGGATCGAACCAGGGACCTTTAGATCTTCAGTCTAACGCTCTCCCAACTGAGCTATTTCGGCACGTGCATTGTTAGAACTTAAATATTGAAGAAAGCTCTTATATATATATCACAGGCTTATTTTTATTGAATATTTCTAAGAAGTTATTGAATATAAAATGAAAGAAAAAATATGGCGTGAAGTAAAATGACAACTTTACATTAAAAAATAAAGAAAAACGAAAGTGTAATTCGCTTGACTTCTCTTGTATTCTGAGCAACTGTAGTTTATTTTTTTTTTCTTTCTTGCAGGGATAGGTATTAGATCTTCAGTCTACTTTCTTTAATAAAACAGAAGAATTGCCGAAACCCGGGATCGAACCAGGGACCTTTAGATCTTCAGTCTAACGCTCTCCCAACTGAGCTATATCGGCACGTGCATTGTTAGAACTTAAATACTGAAGAAAGCTCTTATATATATATCACAGGCTTATTTTTATCGAACATTTCTAAGAAGTTATTGAATATAAAATGAAACTAACAGTATGGCGTGAAGTAAAATGACAACTTTACATTCAAAATTAAAGAAAAACGAAAGTGTAATTCGCTTGACTTCTCTTCTTATCTGAGCAACTGTAGTTTATTTATTGTTTTTTTCTTTCTTGCAGGGATAGATGTTACATCTTCAGTCTACTTTCATTAATAAAACAGAAGATTTGCCGAAACCCGGGATCGAACCAGGGACCTTTAAATCTTTAGTCTAACATTCTCCCAACTGAGCTATATCGGCACGTGCATTGTTAGAACTTAAATACTGAAGAAAGCTCTTATATATATATATATCACAGGCTTATTTTTATCGAACATTTCTAAGAAGTTATTGAATATAAAATTAAACTAACAATATGGCGTGAAGTAAAATGACAACTTTACATTAAAAAATAAAGAAAAACGAAAGTGTAATTCGCTTGACTTCTCTTGTATTCTGAGCAACTGTAGTTTATTTTTTTTTTCTTTCTTGCAGGGATAGGTATTAGATCTTCAGTCTACTTTCATTAATAAAACAGAAGAATTGCCGAAACCCGGGATCGAACCAGGGACCTTTAGATCTTCGGTCTAACGCTCTCCCAACTGAGCTATATCGGCACGTGCATTGCTAGAACTTAAATACTGAAGAAAGCTCTTATATATATATCACAGGCTTATTTTTATCGAACATTTCTAAGAAGTTATTGAATATAAAATGAAACTAACAATATGGCGTGAAGTAAAATGACAACTTTACATTCAAAATTAAAGAAAAACGAAAGTGTAATTCGCTTGACTTCTCTTCTTATCTGAGCAACTGTAGTTTATTTATTGTTTTTTTCTTTCTTGCAGGGATAGATGTTACATCTTCAGTCTACTTTCATTAATAAAACAGGAGATTTGCCGAAACCCGGGATCGAACCAGGGACCTTTAGATCTTCAGTCTAACGCTCTCCCAACTGAGCTATATCGGCACGTGCATTGTTAGAACTTAAATACTGAAGAAAGCTCTTATATATATATCACAGGCTTATTTTTATCGAACATTTCTAAGAAGTTATTGAATATAAAATGAAACTAACAATATGGCGTGAAGTAAAATGACAACTTTACATTCAAAATTAAAGAAAAACGAAAGTGTAATTCGCTTGACTTCTCTTCTTATCTGAGCAACTGTAGTTTATTTATTGTTTTTTTCTTTCTTGCAGGGATAGGTATTAGATCTTCAGTCTACTTTCTTTAATAAAACAGGAGATTTGCCGAAACCCGGGATCGAACCAGGGACCTTTAGATCTTCAGTCTAACGCTCTCCCAACTGAGCTATATCGGCACGTGCATTGTTAGAACTTAAATACTGAAGAAAGCTCTTATATATATATCACAGGCTTATTTTTATCGAACATTTCTAAGAAGTTATTGAATATAAAATGAAACTAACAGTATGGCGTGAAGTAAAATGACAACTTTACATTCAAAATTAAAGAAAAACGAAAGTGTAATTCGCTTGAATTGTCTTCTTATCTGAGCAGCTGTAGTTTACAATTTTTTTTTTTCTTTCTTCCAGGGATAGGTATTAGATCTTCAGTCTACTTTCATTAATAAAACAGAAGAATTGCCGAAACCCGCGATCGAACCAGGGACCTTTAGATCTTCAGTCTAACGCTCTCCCAACTGAGCTATTTCGGCACGTGCATTGTTAGAACTTAAATATTGAAGAAAGCTCTTATATATATATCACAGGCTTATTTTTATTGAATATTTCTAAGAAGTTATTGAATATAAAATTAAACTAACAATATGGCGTGAAGTAAAATGACAACTTTACATTAAAAAATAAAGAAAAACGAAAGTGTAATTCGCTTGACTTCTCTTGTATTCTGAGCAACTGTAGTTTATTTTTTTTTTCTTTCTTGCAGGGATAGGTATTAGATCTTCAGTCTACTTTCATTAATAAAACAGAAGAATTGCCGAAACCCGGGATCGAACCAGGGACCTTTAGATCTTCGGTCTAACGCTCTCCCAACTGAGCTATATCGGCACGTGCATTGCTAGAACTTAAATACTGAAGAAAGCTCTTATATATATATCACAGGCTTATTTTTATCGAACATTTCTAAGAAGTTATTGAATATAAAATGAAACTAACAATATGGCGTGAAGTAAAATGACAACTTTACATTCAAAATTAAAGAAAAACGAAAGTGTAATTCGCTTGACTTCTCTTCTTATCTGAGCAACTGTAGTTTATTTATTGTTTTTTTCTTTCTTGCAGGGATAGATGTTACATCTTCAGTCTACTTTCATTAATAAAACAGGAGATTTGCCGAAACCCGGGATCGAACCAGGGACCTTTAGATCTTCAGTCTAACGCTCTCCCAACTGAGCTATTTCGGCACGTGCATTGTTGGGACTTAAATACTGAAGAAAGCTCTTATACATATATCACAGGCTTATTTTTATCGAACATTTCTAAGAAGTTATCGAATATAAAATGAAACTAACAATATGGCGTGAAGTAAAATGATAACTTTACATTAAAAATTGAAGAAAAACGAATGTGCAATTCGCTTGATTTCTCTTCTTTTCTGAGCAACTATAGTTTATTTTTCTTTCTTGCTGGGATAGGTATTAGATCTTCAGTCTACATTCATTAATAAAACAGAAGAATTGCCGAAACCCGGGATCGAACCAGGGACCTTTAGATCTTCAGTCTAACGTTCTACCAACTTAGCTATTTCGCCACGTGCATGGTTAGAACTTAAATACTGAAGAAAGCTCTTATATATATATCACAGGCTTATTTTTATCGAATATTTCTAAGAAATTATTGAATATAAAATGAAACTAACAATATGGCGTGAAGTAAAATGAGAACTTTACATTCATAAATAAAGAAAAACGAAATTGTAATTCGCTTGACTTCTCTTCTTATCTGAGCAACTGTAGTTTATTTTTTTTTCTTTCTTGCAGGGATAGGTATTAGATCTTCCGTCTACTTTCATTAATAAAAAAGAAGAATTGCCGAAACACGGGATCGAACCAGAGACCTTTAGATCTTCAGTCTAACGCTCTCCCAACTGAGCTATATCGGCACGTGCATTGTTAGAAATTAAATACTGAAGAAAGCTCTTATATATATATCACAGGCTTATTTTTATCGAACATTTCTAAGAAGTTATTGAATATAAAATGAAACTAACAATATGGCGTGAAGTAAAATAACAACTTTTTATAAAAAAATAAAGAAAAACGAAAGTGTAATTCGCTTGAATTCTCTTCTTATCTGAGCAGCTGTAATTTATATATTTTTTTTTTCTTTCTTGCAGGGATAGGTATTAGATCTTCAGTCTACTTTCATTAATAAAACAGAACAATTGCCGAAACCCGGGATCTTTAGATCTTCAGTCTAACGCTCTCCCAACTGAGCTATTTCGGCACGTGCATTGTTAGAACTTAAATACTGAAGAAAGCTCTTATATATATATCACAGGTTTATTTTTATCGAACATTTCTAAGAAGTTATTGAATATAAAATGAAACTAACAATATGGCGTGAAGTAAAATGACAACTTTACATTAAAAATTGAAGAAAAACGAAAGTGTAATTCTCTTGACTTCTCTTCTTATCTGAGCAACTATAGTTTATTTATATATTTTTCTTTCTTGCAGGGATAGGTATTAGATCTTCAGTCTACTTTCATTAATAAAACAGAAGCATTGCCGAAACCCGGTATCTTTAGATCTTCAGTCTAACGCTCTCCCAACTGAGCTATTTCGGCACGTGCATTGTTGGAACTTAAATACTGAAGAAAGCTCTTATATATATATCACAGGCTTATTTTTATCGAACATTTCTAAGAAGTTATTGAATATAAAATGAAACTAACAATATGGCGTGAAGTAAAATGACAACTTTACATTAAAAAATAAAGAAAAACGAAAGTGTAATTCGCTTGACTTCTCTAGTTATCTAAGCAACTGTAGTTTATTTTTTTCTTCTTTCTTGCAGGGATAGGTATTAGACCTTCAGTCTACTTTCATTAATAAAACAGAAGAATTGCCGAAACCCGGGATCGAACCAGGGACCTTTATATCTTCAGTGTAACGCTCTCCCAACTGAGCTATTTCGGCACGTGCATTGTTAGAACTTAAATACTGAAGAAAGCTCTTATATATATATCACAGGCTTATTTTTATCGAACATGTCTAAGAAGTTATTGAATTTAAAATGAAACTAACAATATGGCGTGAAGTAAAATGACAACTTTACATTCAAAATTAAAGAAAAACGAAAGTGTAATTCCCTTGACTTCTCTTCTTATCTGAGCAACTGTAGTTTATTTATTTATTTTTTCTTTCTTGCAGGGATAGATATTACATCTTCAGTCTACTTTCATTAATAAAACAGAAGATTTGCCGAAACCCGGGATCGAACCAGGGACCTTTAGATCTTCAGTCTAATGCTCTCCCAACAGAGCTATTTTGGCACGTGCATTGTTAGAACTTAAATACTGAAGAAAGCTCTTATATATATATCACAGGCTTATTTTTATCGAATATTTCTAAGAAATTATTGAATATAAAATGAAACTAACAATATGGCGTGAAGTAAAATGAGAACTTTACATTCAAAAATAAAGAAAAACGAAAGTGTAATTCGTTTGACTTCTCTTCTTATCTGAGCAACTGTAGTTTATTTTTTTTTTCTTTCTTGCAGGGATAGGTATTAGATCTTCAGTCTACTTTCATTAATAAAACAGAAGACTTGCCGAAACCCGGGATCGAACCAGGGACCTTTAGATCTTCAGTCTAACGCTCTCCCAACTGAGCTATTTCGGCATGTGCATTGTTAGAACTTAAATACTGAAGAAAGCTCTTATATATATATCACAGGCTTATTTTTATCGAACATTTCTAAGAAGTTATTGAATATAAAATGAAACTAACAATATGGCGTGAAGTAAAATCACAACTTTACATTAAAAAATAAAGAAAAACGAAAGTGTAATTCGTTTGACTTCTCTTCTTATCAGAGCAACTGTAGTTTATTTTTTTTTTTCTTTCTTGCAGGGATAGGTACTACGTCTTCAGTCTACTTTCATTAATAAAACAGAAGAATTGCCGAAACCCGGGATCGAACCAGGGACCTTTAGATCTTCAGTCTAACGCTCTCCCAACTGAGCTATTTCGGCACGTGCATTGTTAGAACTTAAATACTGAAGAAATCTCTTATATATATATATCACAGGCTTATTTTTATCGAATATTTCTAAGAAGTTATTGAATATACAATCAACTAACAATATGGCGTGAACTAAAATGACAACTTTACGTTAAAAAATAAAGAAAAACGAAAGTGTAATTCGCTTGAATTCTCTTCTTATCTGAGCAGCTGTAGTTTATATATTTTTTGTTCTTTCTTGCAGAGATAGGTATTAGATCTTCAGTCTACTTTCATTAATAAAACAGAAGATTTGCCGAAACCCGGGATCGAACCAGGGACCTTTAGATCATCTGTCTAACGCTCTCCCAACTGAGCTATTTCGGCAATTGCATTGTTAGAACTTAAATACTGAAGAAAGCTCTTATATATATGTCACAGGCTTATTTTTATCGAACATTTCTAAGAAGTTATTGAATATAAAATGAAACTAACAATATGGCGTGAAGTAAAATGACAACTTTACATTGAAAAATAAAGAAAAACGAAAGTGTAATTCGCTTGACTTCTCTAGTTATCTGAGCAACTGTAGTTTATTTTTTTCTTCTTTCTTGCAGGGATAGGTATTAGATCTTCAGTCTACTTTCATTAATAAAACAGAAGAATTGCCGAAACCCGGGATCGAACCAGGGACCTTTAGATCTTCAGTGTAACGCCCTCCCAACTGAGCTATATCGTCACGTGCATTGTTAGAACTTAAATACTGAAGAAAGCTCTTATATATATATCACAGGCTTATTTTTATCGAACATTTCTAAGAAGTTATTGAATTTAAAATGAAACTAACAATATGGCGTGAAGTAAAATGACAACTTTACATTCAAAATTAAAGAAAAACGAAAGTGTAATTCCCTTGACTTCTCTAGTTATCTGAGCAACTGTAGTTTATTTATTGTTTTTTTCTTTCTTGCAGGGATAGATATTACATCTTCAGTCTACTTTCATTAATAAAACAGAAGAATTGCCGAAACCCGGGATCGAACCAGGGACCTTTAGATCTTCAGTCTAACGCTCTCCCAACTGAGCTTTTTCGGCACGTGCATGGTTAGAATTTAAATACTGAAGAAAGCTCTTATATATATATCACAGGCTTATTTTTATCGAACATTTCTAAGAACTTATTGAATATAAAATGAAACTAACAATATGGCGTGAAGTAAAATAACAACTTTACATTAAAAAATAAAGAAAAACGAAAGTGTAATTCGCTTGAATTCTCTTCTTATCTGAGCAGCTGTAGTTTATATATTTTTTTTTCTTTCTTGCAGGGATAGGTATTAGATCTTCAGTCTACTTTCATTAATAAAACAGAAGAATTGCCGAAACCCGGGATCTTTAGATCTTCAGTCTAACGCTCTCCCAACTGAGCTATTTCGGCACGTGCATTGTTAGAACTTAAATACTGAAGAAAGCTCTTATATATATATCACAGGTTTATTTTTATCGAACATTTCTAAGAAGTTATTGAATATAAAATGAAACTAACAATATGGCGTGAAGTAAAATGACAACTTTACATTAAAAATTGAAGAAAAACGAAAGTGTAATTCGCTTGACTTCTCTTCTTATCTGAGCAACTATAGTTTATTTATATATTTTTCTTTCTTGCAGGGATAGGTATTAGATCTTCAGTCTACATTCATTAATAAAACAGAAGCATTGCCGAAACCCGGTATCTTTAGATCTTCAGTCTAACGCTCTCCCAACTGAGCTATTTCGGCACGTGCATTGTTGGAACTTAAATACTGAAGAAAGCTCTTGTATATATATCACAGGCTTATTTTTATCGAAAATTTCTAAGAAGTTATTGAATATAAAATGAAACTAACAATATGGCGTGAAGTAAAATGACAACTTTACATTCAAAAATAAAGAAAAACGAAAGTGTAATTCGCTTGACTTCTCTTCTTATCTGAGCAACTGTAGTTTATTTTTTTTTTTTTCTTTCTTGCAGGGATAGATATTACATCTTCAGTCTACTTTCATTAATAAAACAGAAGAATTGCCGAAACCCGGGATCGAACCAGGGACCTTTAGATCTTCAGTCTAACGCTCTCCCAACTGAGCTTTTTCGGCACGTGCATGGTTAGAACTTAAATACTGAAGAAAGCTCTTATATATATATCACAGGCTTATTTTTATCGAACATTTCTAAGAAGTTATTGAATATAAAATGAAACTAACAATATGGCGTGAAGTAAAATGACAACTTTACATTAAAAATTGAAGAAAAACGAAAGTGTAATTGGCTTGACTTCTCTTCTTATCTGAGCAACTATAGTTTATTTATATATTTTTCTTTCTTGCAGGGATAGGTATTAGATCTTCAGTCTACATTCATTAATAAAACAGAAGCATTGCCGAAACCCGGTATCTTTAGATCTTCAGTCTAACGCTCTCCCAACTGAGCTATTTCGGCACGTGCATTGTTGGAACTTAAATACTGAAGAAAGCTCTTATATATATATCACAGGCTTATTTTTATCGAACATTTCTAAGAAGTTATTGAATATAAAATGAAACTAACAATATGGCGTGAAGTAAAATGACAACTTTACATTAAAAATTAAAGAAAAACGAAAGTGTAATTCGCTTGACTTCTCTTCTTATCTGAGCAACTGTAGTTTATTTTTTTTTCTTTCTTGCAGGTATAGGTATTAGATCTTCAGTCTACTTTCATTAATAAAACAGAAGACTTGCCGAAACCCGGGATCGAACCAAGGACCTTTAGATCTTCAGTCTAACGCTCTCCCAACTGAGCTATTTCGGCACGTGCATTGATAGAACTTAAATACTGAAGAAAGCTCTTATATATATATCACAGGCTTATTTTTATCGAACATTTCTAAGAAGTTATTGAATATAAAATGAAACTAACAATATGGCGTGAAGTAAAATGACAACTTTACATTCATAAATATAGAAAAACGAAATTGTAATTCGCTTGACTTCTCTTCTTATCTGAGCAACTGTAGTTTATTTTTTTTTCTTTCTTTAGATCTTCAGTCTAACGCTCTCCCAACTGAGCTATTTCGGCACGTGCATTGTTAGAAATTAAATACTGAAGAAAGCTCTTATATATATATCACAGGCTTATTTTTATCGAACATTTCTAAGAAGTTATTGAATATAAAATGAAACTAACAATATGGCGTGAAGTAAAATAACAACTTTACATTAAAAAATAAAGAAAAACGAAAGTGTAATTCGCTTGAATTCTCTTCATATCTGAGCAGCTGTAGTTTATATATTTTTTTTTTTTTTCTTTCTTGCAGGGATAGGTATTAGATCTTCAGTCTACTTTCATTAATAAAACAGAAGAATTGCCCAAACCCGGGATCTTTAGATCTTCAGTCTAACGCTCTCCCAAATGAGCTATTTCGGCACGTGCATTGTTAGAACTTAAATACTGAAGAAAGCTCTTATATATATATCACAGGTTTATTTTTATCGAACATTTCTAAGAAGTTATTGAATATAAAATGAAACTAACAATATGGCGTGAAGTAAAATGACAACTTTACATTAAAAATTGAAGAAAAACGAAAGTGTAATTCGCTTGACTTCTCTTCTTATCTGAGCAACTATAGTTTATTTATATATTTTTCTTTCTTGCAGGGATAGGTATTAGATCTTCAGTCTACATTCATTAATAAAACAGAAGCATTGCCGAAACCCGGTATCTTTAGATCTTCAGTCTAACGCTCTCCCAACTGAGCTATTTCGGCACGTGCATTGTTGGAACTTAAATACTGAAGAAAGCTCTTATATATATATCACAGGCTTATTTTCATCGAACATTTCTAAGAAGTTATTGAATATAAAATGAAACTAACAATATGGCGTGAAGTAAAATGAGAACTTTACATTCAAAAATAAAGAAAAACGAAAGTGTAATTCGCTTGACTTCTCTTCTTATCTGAGCAACTGTAGTTTATTTTTTTTTTCTTTCTTGCAGGGATTGGTATTAGATCTTCAGTCTACTTTCATTAATAAAACAGAAGACTTGCCGAAACCCGGGATCGAACCAGGGACCTTTAGATCTTCAGTCTAACGCTCTCCCAACTGAGCTATTTCGGCACGTGCATTGATAGAACTTAAATACTGAAGAAAGCTCTTATATATATATCACAGGCTTATTTTTATCGAACATTTCTAAGAAGTTATTGAATATAAAATGAAACTAACAATATGGCGTGAAGTAAAATGACAACTTTACATTAAAAAATAAAGAAAAACGAAAGTGTAATTCGCTTGACTTCTCTTGCATTCTGAGCAACTGTAGTTTATTTTTTTTCTTTCTTGCAGGGATAGGTATTAGATCTTCAGTCTACTTTCATTAATAAAACAGAAGAATTGCCGAAACCCGGGATCTTTAGATCTTCAGTCTAACGCTCTCCCAAACGAGCTATTTCGGCACGTGCATTGTTAGAAATTAAATACTGAAGAAAGCTCTTATATATATATCACAGGCTTATTTTTATCGAACATTTCTAAGAAGTTATTGAATATAAAATGAAACTAACAATATGGCGTGAAGTAAAATAACAACTTTACATTAAAAAATAAAGAAAAACGAAAGTGTAATTCGCTTGAATTCTCTTCTTATCTGAGCAGCTGTAGTTTATATATTTTTTTTTTCTTTCTTGCAGGGATAGGTATTAGATCTTCAGTCTACTTTCATTATTAAAACAGAAGAATTGCCCAAACCCGGGATCTTTAGATCTTCAGTGTAACGCTCTCCCAACTGAGCTATTTCGGCACGTGCATTGTTAGAACTTAAATACTGAAGAAAGCTCTTATATATATATCACAGGCTTATTTTTATCGAACATTTCTAAGAAGTTATTGAATATAAAATGAAACTAACAATATGGCGTGAAGTAAAATGACAACTTTACATTAAAAATTGAAGAAAAACGAAAGTGTAATTCGCTTGACTTCTCTTATTATCTGAGCAACTATAGTTTATTTATATATTTTTCTTTCTTGCAGGGATAGGTATTAGATCTTCAGTCTACATTCATTAATAAAACAGAAGCATTGCCGAAACCCGGTATCTTTAGATCTTCAGTCTAACGCTCTCCCAACTGAGCTATATCGGCACGTGCATTGTTAGAACTTAAATAGGGAAGAAAGCTCTTATATATATATCACAGGCTTATTTTTATCGAACATTTCTAAGAAGTTATTGAATATAAAATTAAACTAACAATATGGCGTGAAGTAAAATGACAACTTTACATTAAAAAATAAAGAAAAACGAAAGAATAATTCGCGTGAATTGTCTTCTTATCTGAGCAGCTGTAGTTTACAAATTTTTTTTTTCTTTCTTCCAGGGATAGGTATTAGATCTTCAGTCTACTTTCATGAATAAAACAGAAGAATTGCCGAAACCCGCGATCGAACCAGGGACCTTTGGATCTTCAGTCTAACGCTCTCCCAACTGAGCTATTTCGGCACGTGCATTGTTAGAACTTAAATATTCAAGAAAGCTCTTATATATATATCACAGGCTTATTTTTATTGAATATTTCTAAGAAGTTATTGAATATAAAATGAAACTAACAATATGGCGTGAAGTAAAATGACAACTTTACATTAAAAAATAAAGAAAAACGAAAGTGTAATTCGCTTGAATTCTCTTGTATTCTGAGCAACTGCAGTTTATTTATTTTTTCTTTCTTGCAGGGATAGGTATTAGATCTTCAGTCTACTTTCATTAATAAAACAGAAGAATTGCCGAAACCCGGGATCGAACCAGGAACATTTAGATCTTCAGTCTAACGCTCTCCCAACTGAGCTATATCGGCACGTGCATTGTTAGAACTTAAATACTGAAGAAAGCTCGTATATACATATCACAGGCTTATTTTTATCGAACATTTCTAAGAAGTTATTGAATATAAAATGAAACTAACAATATGGCGTGAAGTAAAATGACAACTTTACATTCAAAATTAAAGAAAAACGAAAGTGTAATTCGCTTGACTTCTCTTCTTATCTGAGCAAGTATAGTTTATTTATTTATTTTTCTTTCTTGCTGGGATAGGTATTAGATATTCTGTCTACATTCATTAATAAAACAGAAGAATTGCCGAAACCCGGGATCGAACCAGGGACCTTTAGATCTTCAGTCTAACGTTCTCCCAACTGAGCTATTTCGGCACGTGCATTGTTAGAACTTAGATACTGAAGAAAGCTCTTATATATATATCACAGGCTTATTTTTATCGAACATTTCTAAGAAGTTATTGAATATAAAATTAAACTAACAATATGGCGTGAAGTAAAATGACAACTTTACATTAAAAAATAAAGAAAAACGAAAGTGTAATTCGCTTGAATTGTCTTCTTATCTGAGCAGCTGTAGTTTATTTATTGTTTTTTTCTTTCTTGCAGGGATAGATGTTACATCTTCAGTCTACTTTCATTAATAAAACAGAAGATTTGCCGAAACCCGGGATCGAACTAGGGATCTTTAGATCTTTAGTCTAACGCTCTCCCAACTGAGCTATATCGGCACGTGCATTGTTATAACTTAAATACTGAAGAAAGCTCTTATATATATATCACAGGCTTATTTTTATCGAACATTTCTAAGAAGTTATTGAATATAAAATTAAACTAACAATATGGCGTGAAGTAAAATGACAACTTTACATTAAAAAATAAAGAAAAACGAAAGTATAATTCGCTTGAATTGTCTTCTTATCTGAGCAGCTGTAGTTTACAAATTTTTTTTTTCTTTCTTCCAGGGATAGGTATTAGATCTTCAGTCTACTTTCATGAATAAAACAGCAGAATTGCCGAAACCCGCGATCGAACCAGGGACCTTTGGATCTTCAGTCTAACGCTCTCCCAACTGAGCTATATCGGCACGTGCATTGTTAGAACTTAAATATTGAAGAAAGCTCTTATATATATATCACAGGCTTATTTTTATTAAATATTTCTAAGAAGTTATTGAATATAAAATGAAACTAACAATATGGCGTGAAGTAAAATGACAACTTTACATTCAAAATTAAAGAAAAACGAAAGTGTAATTCGCTTGACTTCTCGTCTTATCTGAGCAACTGTAGTTTATTTATTGTTTTTTTCTTTCTTGCAGGGATAGATGTTACATCTTCAGTCTACTTTCATTAATAAAACAGAAGATTTGCCGAAACCCGGGACCTTTAGATCTTCAGTCTAACGCTCTCCCAACTGTGCTATATCGGCACGTGCATTGTTGGGACTTAAACACTGAAGAAAGCTCTTATATATATATCACAGGCTTATTTTTATCGAACATTTCTAAGAAGTTATCGAATATAAAATGAAACTAACAATATGGCGTGAAGTAAAATGACAACTTTACATTAAAAAATAAAGAAAAACGAAAGTGTAATTCGCTTGACTTCTCTTGTATTCTGAGCAACTGTAGTTTATTTTTTTTTTCTTTCTTGCAGGGATAGGTATTAGATCTTCAGTCTACTTTCATTAATAAAACAGAAGAATTGCCGAAACCCGGGATCGAACCAGGGACCTTTAGATCTTCAGTCTAACGCTCTCCCAACTGAGCTATATCGGCACGTGCATGGTTAGAACTTAAATACTGAAGAAAGCTCTTATATATATATCACAGGCTTATTTTTATCGAATATTTCTAAGAAATTATTGAATATAAAATGAAACTAACAATATGGCGTGAAGTAAAATGAGAACTTTACATTCATAAATAAAGAAAAACGAAATTGTAATTCGCTTGACTTCTCTTCTTATCTGAGCAATTGTAGTTTATTTTTTTTTCTTTCTTGCAGGGATAGGTATTAGATCTTCCGTCTACTTTCATTAATAAAACAGAAGAATTGCCGAAACCCGGGATCGAACCAGGGACCTTTAGATCTTCAGTCTAACGCTCTCCCAACTGAGCTATTTCGGCACGTGCATTGTTAGAAATTAAATACTGAAGAAAGCTCTTATATATATATCACAGGCTTATTTTTATCGAACATTTCTAAGAAGTTATTGAATATAAAATGAAACTAACAATATGGCGTGAAGTAAAATAACAACTTTACATTAAAAAATAAAGAAAAACGAAAGTGTAATTCGCTTGAATTCTCTTCTTATCTGAGCAGCTGTAGTTTATATATTTTTTTTTTCTTTCTTGCAGGGATAGGTATTAGATCTTCAGTCTACTTTCATTAATAAAACAGAAGAATTGCCCAAACCCGGGATCTTTATATCTTCAGTGTAACGCTCTCCCATCTGAGCTATTTCGGCACGTGCATTGTTAGAACTTAAATACTGAAGAAAGCTCTTATATATATATCACAGGCTTATTTTTATCGAACATTTCTAAGAAGTTATTGAATATAAAATGAAACTAACAATATGGCGTGAAGTAAAATGACAACTTTACATTAAAAATTGAAGAAAAACGAAAGTGTAATTCGCTTGACTTCTCTTATTATCTGAGCAACTATAGTTTATTTATATATTTTTCTTTCTTGCAGGGATAGGTATTAGATCTTCAGTCTACATTCATTAATAAAACAGAAGCATTGCCGAAACCCGGTATCTTTAGATCTTCAGTCTAACGCTCTCCCAACTGAGCTATATCGGCACGTGCATTGTTAGAACTTAAATACTGAAGAAAGCTCTTATATATATATCACAGGCTTATTTTTATCGAACATTTCTAAGAAGTTATTGAATATAAAATTAAACTAACAATATGGCGTAAAGTAAAATGACAACTTTACATTAAAAAATAAAGAAAAACGAAAGAATAATTCGCTTGAATTGTCTTCTTATCTGAGCAGCTGTAGTTTACAAATTTTTTTTTCTTTCTTCCAGGGATAGGTATTAGATCTTCAGTCTACTTTCATGAATAAAACAGAAGAATTGCCGAAACACGCGATCGAACCAGGGACCTTTGGATCTTCAGTCTAACGCTCTCCCAACTGAGCTATTTCGGCACGTGCATTGTTAGAACTTAAATATTGAAGAAAGCTCTTATATATATATCACAGGCTTATTTTTATTGAATATTTCTAAGAAGTTATTGAATATAAAATGAAACTAACAATATGGCGTGAAGTAAAATGACAACTTTACATTAAAAAATAAAGAAAAACGAAAGTGTAATTCGCTTGAATTCTCTTGTATTCTGAGCAACTGTAGTTTATTTTTTTTTTCTTTCTAGCAGGGATAGGTATTAGATCTTCAGTCTACTTTCATTAATAAAACAGAAGAATTGCCGAAACCCGGGATCGATCCAGGGAACTTTAGATCTTCAGTCTAACGCTCTCCCAACTGAGCTATATCAGCACGTGCATTGTTAGAACTTAAATACTGAAGAAAGCTCTTATATATATATCACAGGCTTATTTTTATCGAACATTTCTAAGAAGTTATTGAATATAAAATGAAACTAACAATATGGCGTGAAGTAAAATGACAACTTTACATTCAAAATTAAAGAAAAACGAAAGTGTAATTCGCTTGACTTCTCTTCTTATCTGAGCAACTGTAGTTTATTTATTGTTTTTTTCTTTCTTGCAGGGATAGATGTTACATCTTCAGTCTACTTTCATTAATAAAACAGAAGATTTGCCGAAACCCGGGATCGAACTAGGGATCTTTAGATCTTTAGTCTAACGCTCTCCCAACTGAGCTATATCGGCACGTGCATTGTTAGAACTTAAATACTGAAGAAAGCTCTTATATATATATCACAGGCTTATTTTTATCGAACATTTCTAAGAAGTTATTGAATATAAAATTAAACTAACAATATGGCGTGAAGTAAAATGACAACTTTACATTAAAAAATAAAGAAAAACGAAAGAATAATTCGCGTGAATTGTCTTCTTATCTGAGCAGCTGTAGTTTACAAATTTTTTTTTTCTTTCTTCCAGGGATAGGTATTAGATCTTCAGTCTACTTTCATGAATAAAACAGAAGAATTGCCGAAACCCGCGATCGAACCAGGGACCTTTGGATCTTCAGTCTAACGCTCTCCCAACTGAGCTATTTCGGCACGTGCATTGTTAGAACTTAAATATTCAAGAAAGCTCTTATATATATATCACAGGCTTATTTTTATTGAATATTTCTAAGAAGTTATTGAATATAAAATGAAACTAACAATATGGCGTGAAGTAAAATGACAACTTTACATTAAAAAATAAAGAAAAACGAAAGTGTAATTCGCTTGAATTCTCTTGTATTCTGAGCAACTGCAGTTTATTTATTTTTTCTTTCTTGCAGGGATAGGTATTAGATCTTCAGTCTACTTTCATTAATAAAACAGAAGAATTGCCGAAACCCGGGATCGAACCAGGGACATTTAGATCTTCAGTCTAACGCTCTCCCAACTGAGCTATATCGGCACGTGCATTGTTAGAACTTAAATACTGAAGAAAGTTCGTATATACATATCACAGGCTTATTTTTATCGAACATTTCTAAGAAGTTATTGAATATAAAATGAAACTAACAATATGGCGTGAAGTAAAATGACAACTTTACATTCAAAATTAAAGAAAAACGAAAGTGTAATTCGCTTGACTTCTCTTCTTATCTGAGCAACTGTAGTTTATTTATTGTTTTTTTCTTTCTTGCAGGGATAGATGTTACATCTTCAGTCTACTTTCATTAATAAAACAGAAGATTTGATGAAACCCGGGATCGAACCAGGGACCTTTAGATCTTCAATCTAACGCTCTCCCAACTGAGCTATTTCGGCACGTGCATTGTTTGGACTTAAATACTGAAGAAAGCTCTTATATATATATCACAGACTTATTTTTATCGAACATTTCTAAGAAGTTATCGAATAGAAAATGAAACTAACAATATGGCGTGAAGTAAAATGATAACTTTACATTAAAAATTGAAGAAAAACGAATGTGCAATTCGCTTGACTTCTCTTCTTATCTGAGCAAGTATAGTTTATTTATTTATTTTTCTTTCTTGCTGGGATAGGTATTAGATATTCTGTCTACATTCATTAATAAAACAGAAGAATTGCCGAAACCCGGGATCGAACCAGGGACCTTTAGATCTTCAGTCTAACGTTCTCCCAACTGAGCTATTTCGGCACGTGCATTGTTAGAACTTAGATACTGAAGAAAGCTCTTATATATATATCACAGGCTTATTTTTATCGAACATTTCTAAGAAGTTATTGAATATAAAATTAAACTAACAATATGGCGTGAAGTAAAATGACAACTTTACATTAAAAAATAAAGAAAAACGAAAGTGTAATTCGCTTGAATTGTCTTCTTATCTGAGCAGCTGTAGTTTATTTATTGTTTTTTTCTTTCTTGCAGGGATAGATGTTACATCTTCAGTCTACTTTCATTAATAAAACAGAAGATTTGCCGAAACCCGGGATCGAACTAGGGATCTTTAGATCTTTAGTCTAACGCTCTCCCAACTGAGCTATATCGGCACGTGCATTGTTAGAACTTAAATACTGAAGAAAGCTCTTATATATATATCACAGGCTTATTTTTATCGAACATTTCTAAGAAGTTATTGAATATAAAATTAAACTAACAATATGGCGTGAAGTAAAATGACAACTTTACATTAAAAAATAAAGAAAAACGAAAGTATAATTCGCTTGAATTGTCTTCTTATCTGAGCAACTATAGTTTATTTATTTATTTTTCTTTCTTACAGGGATAAGTATTAGATCTTCAGTCTACATTCATTAATAAAACAGACGAATTGCCGAAACCCGCGATCGAACCAGGGACCTTTGGATCTTCAGTCTAACGCTCTCCCAACTGAGCTATTTCGGCACGTGCATTGTTAGAACTTAAATATTGAAGAAAGCTCTTATATATATATCACAGGCTTATTTTTATTAAATATTTCTAAGAAGTTATTGAATATAAAATGAAACTAACAATATGGCGTGAAGTAAAATGACAACTTTACATTCAAAATTAAAAAAAAACGAAAGTGTAATTCGCTTGACTTCTCGTCTTATCTGAGCAACTGTAGTTTATTTATTGTTTTTTTCTTTCTTGCAGGGATAGATGTTACATCTTCAGTCTACTTTCATTAATAAAACAGAAGATTTGCCGAAACCCGGGATCGAACCAGGGACCTTTAGATCTTCAGTCTAACGCTCTCCCAACTGAGCTATTTCGGCACGTGCATTGTTGGGACTTAAATACTGAAGAAAGCTCTTATATATATATCACAGGCTTATTTTTATCGAACATTTCTAAGAAGTTATCGAATATAAAATGAAACTAACAATATGGCGTGAAGTAAAATGATAACTTTACATTAAAAATTGAAGAAAAACGAATGTGCAATTCGCTTGACTTCTCTTCTTATCTGAGCAAGTATAGTTTATTTATTTATTTTTCTTTTTTGCTGGGATACGTATTAGATCTTCTGTCTACATTCATTAATAAAACAGAAGAATTGCCGAAACCCGGGATCGAACCAGGGACCTTTAGATCTTCAGTCTAACGTTCTCCCAACTGAGCTATTTCGGCACGTGCATTGTTAGAACTTAGATACTGAAGAAAGCTCTTATATATATATCACAGGCTTATTTTTATCGAACATTTCTAAGAAGTTATTGAATATAAAATTAAACTAACAATATGGCGTGAAGTAAAATGACAACTTTACATTAAAAAATAAAGAAAAACGAAAGTGTAATTCGCTTGAATTGTCTTCTTATCTGAGCAGCTGTAGTTTATTTATTGTTTTTTTCTTTCTTGCAGGGATAGATGTTACATCTTCAGTCTACTTTCATTAATAAAACAGAAGATTTGCCGAAACCCGGGATCGAACTAGGGATCTTTAGATCTTTAGTCTAACGCTCTCCCAACTGAGCTATATCGGCACGTGCATTGTTAGAACTTAAATACTGAAGAAAGCTCTTATATATATATCACAGGCTTATTTTTATCGAACATTTCTAAGAAGTTATTGAATATAAAATTAAACTAACAATATGGCGTGAAGTAAAATGACAACTTTACATTAAAAAATAAAGAAAAACGAAAGTATAATTCGCTTGAATTGTCTTCTTTTCTGAGCAACTATAGTTTATTTATTTATTTTTCTTTCTTACAGGGATAAGTATTAGATCTTCAGTCTACATTCATTAATAAAACAGACGAATTGCCGAAACCCGCGATCGAACCAGGGACCTTTGGATCTTCAGTCTAACGCTCTCCCAACTGAGCTATTTCGGCACGTGCATTGTTAGAACTTAAATATTGAAGAAAGCTCTTATATATATATCACAGGCTTATTTTTATTAAATATTTCTAAGAAGTTATTGAATATAAAATGAAACTAACAATATGGCGTGAAGTAAAATGACAACTTTACATTCAAAATTAAAAAAAAACGAAAGTGTAATTCGCTTGACTTCTCGTCTTATCTGAGCAACTGTAGTTTATTTATTGTTTTTTTCTTTCTTGCAGGGATAGATGTTACATCTTCAGTCTACTTTCATTAATAAAACAGAAGATTTGCCGAAACCCGGGATCGAACCAGGGACCTTTAGATCTTCAGTCTAACGCTCTCCCAACTGAGCTATTTCGGCACGTGCATTGTTGGGACTTAAATACTGAAGAAAGCTCTTATATATATATCACAGGCTTATTTTTATCGAACATTTCTAAGAAGTTATCGAATATAAAATGAAACTAACAATATGGCGTGAAGTAAAATGATAACTTTACATTAAAAATTGAAGAAAAACGAATGTGCAATTCGCTTGACTTCTCTTCTTATCTGAGCAAGTATAGTTTATTTATTTATTTTTCTTTTTTGCTGGGATACGTATTAGATCTTCTGTCTACATTCATTAATAAAACAGAAGAATTGCCGAAACCCGGGATCGAAACAGGGACCTTTAGATCTTCAGTCTAACGTTCTCCCAACTGAACTATTTCGGCACGTGCATTGTTAGAACTTAAATACTGAAGAAAGCTCTTATATATATATCACAGGCTTATTTTTATCGAACATTTCTAAGAAGTTATTGAATATAAAATTAAACTAACAATATGGCGTGAAGTAAAATGACAACTTTACATTAAAAAATAAAGAAAAACGAAAGTGTAATTCGCTTGAATTGTCTTCTTATCTGAGCAGCTGTAGTTTACAATTTTTTTTTCTTTCTTCCAGGGATAGGTATTAGATCTTCAGTCTACTTTCATGAATAAAACAGAAGAATTGCCGAAACCCGCGATCGAACCAGGGACCTTTGGATCTTCAGTCTAACGCTCTCCCAACTGAGCTATTTCGGCACGTGCATTGTTAGAACTTAAATATTGAAGAAATCTCTTATATATATATCACAGGTTTATTTTTATTGAATATTTCTAAGAAGTTATTGAATATAAAATGAAACTAACAATATGGCGTGAAGTAAAATGACAACTTTACATTAAAAAATAAAGAAAAACGAAAGTGTAATTCGCTTGACTTCTCTTGTATTCTGAGCAACTGTAGTTTATTTTTTTTTTCTTTCTTGCAGGGATAGGTATTAGATCTTCAGTCTACTTTCATTAATAAAACAGAAGAATTGCCGAAACCCGGGATCGAACCAGGGACCTTTAGATCTTCAGTCTAACGCTCTCCCAACTGAGCTATATCGGCACGTGCATGGTTAGAACTTAAATACTGAAGAAAGCTCTTATATATATATCACAGGCTTATTTTTATCGAATATTTCTAAGAAATTATTGAATATAAAATGAAACTAACAATATGGCGTGAAGTAAAATGAGAACTTTACATTCATAAATAAAGAAAAACGAAATTGTAATTCGCTTGACTTCTCTTCTTATCTGAGCAACTGTAGTTTATTTTTTTTTCTTTCTTGCAGGGATAGGTATTAGATCTTCCGTCTACTTTCATTAATAAAACAGAAGAATTGCCGAAACCCGGGATGGAACCAGGGACCTTTAGATCTTCAGTCTAACGCTCTCCCAATTGAGCTTTTTCGGCACGTGCATTGTTAGAAATTAAATACTGAAGAAAGCTCTTATATATATATCACAGGCTTATTTTTATCGAACATTTCTAAGAAGTTATTGAATATAAAATGAAACTAACAATATGGCGTGAAGTAAAATGACAACTTTACATTAAAAATTAAAGAAAAACGAAAGTGTAATTCGCTTGACTTCTCTTCTTATCTGAGCAACTATAGTTTATTTATTTATTTTTCTTTCTTGCAGGGATAGGTATTAGATCTTCAGTCTACATTCATTAATAAAACAGAAGAATTGCCGAAACCCGGGATCGAACCAGGGACCTTTAGATCTTCAGTCTAACGCTCTCCCAACTGAGCTATTTCGCCACGTGCATTGTTGGAACTTAAATACTGAAGAAAGCTCTTATATATATATCACAGGCTTATTTTATCGAACATTTCTAAGAAGTTATTAAATATAAAATGAAACTAACAATATGGCGTGAAGTAAAATGATAACTTTACATTAAAAATTGAAGAAAAACAAATGTGCAATTCGCTTGACTTCTCTTCTTATCTGAGCAACTGTAGTTTATTTATTGTTTTTTTCTTTCTTGCAGGGATAGATGTTACATCTTCAGTCTACTTTCATTAATAAAACAGAAGATTTGCCGAAACCCTGGATCGAACCAGGGACCTTTAGATCTTTAGTCTAACGCTCTCCCAACTGAGCTATATCGGCACGTGCATGGTTAGAACTTAAATACTGAAGAAAGCTCTTATATATATATCACAGGTTTATTTTTATCGAACATTTCTAAGACGTTATTGAATATAAAATGAAACTAACAATATGGCGTGAAGTAAAATGACAACTTTACATTAAAAAATAAAGAAAAACGAAAGTGTAATTCGCTTGACTTCTCTTGTATTCTGAGCAACTGTAGTTTATTTTTTTTTTCTTTCTTGCAGGGATAGGTATTAGATCTTCCGTCTACTTTCATTAATAAAACAGAAGAATTGCCGAAACCCGGGATCGAACCAGGGACCTTTAGACTTCAGTCTAACGCTCTCCCAACTGAGCTATTTTGGCACGTGCATTGTTAGAAATTAAATACTGAAGAAAGCTCTTATATATATATCACAGGCTTATTTTTATCGAACATTTCTAAGAAGTTATTGAATATAAAATGAAACTAACAATATGGCGTGAAGTAAAATGATAACTTTACATTCAAAATTAAAGAAAAACGAAAGTGTAATTCGCTTGACTTCTCTTCTTATCTGAGCAACTGTAGTTTATTTATTGTTTTTTTCTTTCTTGCAGGGATAGATGTTACATCTTCAGTCTACTTTCATTAATAAAACAGAAGATTTGCCGAAACCCTGGATCGAACCAGGGACCTTTAGATCTTTAGTCTAACGCTCTCCCAACTGAGCTATATCGGCACGTGCATTGTTAGAACTTAAATACTGAAGAAAGCTCTTATATATATATCACAGGCTTATTTTTATCGAACATTTCTAAGAAGTTATTGAATATAAAATTAAACTAACAATATGGCGTGAAGTAAAATGACAACTTTACATTAAAAAATAAAGAAAAACGAAAGTGTAATTCGCTTGAATTCTCTTCTTATCTGAACAGCTGTAGTTTACAAATTTTTTTTTCTTTCTTCCAGGGATAGGTATTAGATCTTCAGTCTACTTTTATTAATAAAACAGAAGAATTGCCGAAACCCGGGATCGAACCAGGGACCTTTAGATATTCAGTCTAACGCTCTCCCAACTGAGCTATTTCGGCACGTGCATTGTTGGGACTTAAATACTGAAGAAAGCTCTTATATATATATATCACAGGCTTATTTTTATCGAACATTTCTAAGAAGTTATCGAATATAAAATGAAACTAACAATATGGCGTGAAGTAAAATGATAACTTTACATTAAAAATTGAAGAAAAACGAATGTGCAATTCGCTTGACTTCTCTTCTTATCTGAGCAACTATAGTTTATTTATTTATTTTTCTTTCTTGCTTGGATAGGTATTAGATCTTCAGTCTACATTCATTAATAAAACAGAAGAATTGCCGAAACCCGGGATCGAACCAGGGACCTTTAGATCTTCAGTCTAACGCTCTCCCAACTGAGCTATTTCGGCACGTGCATTGTTGGAACCTAAATACTGAAGAAAGCTCTTATATATATATCACAGGCTTATTTTTATCGAACATTTCTAAGAAGTTATTGAATATAAAATGAAACTAACAATATGGCGTGAAGTAAAATGACAACTTTACATTAAAAAATAAAGAAAAACGAAAGTGTAATTCGCTTGAATTCTCTTCTTATCTGAGCAGCTGTAGTTTATATATTTTTGTTTCTTTCTTGCAGGGATAGGTATTAGATCTTCTGTCTACTTTCATTAATAAAACAGAAGAATTGCCGAAACCCGGGTTGGAACCGGGGACCTTTAGATCTTCAGTCTAACGCTCTCCCAACTGAGCTATTTCGGCACGTGCATTGTTAGAAATTAAATACTGAAGAAAGCTCTTATATATATATCACAGGCATATTTTTATCGAACATTTCTAAGAAGTTATTGAATATAAAATGAAACTAACAATATGGCGTGAAGTAAAATAACAACTTTACATTAAAAAATAAAGAAAAACGAAAGTGTAATTCGCTTGAATTCTCTTCTTATCTGAGCAGCTGTAGTTTATATATATTTTTTTCTTTTTTGCAGGGATAGGTATTAGATCTTCAGTCTACTTTCATTAATAAAACAGAAGAATTGCCGAAACCCGGGATCGAACCATGGACCTTTTGATCTTCAGTCTAACGCTCTCCCAACTGAGCTATTTCGGCACGTGCATTGTTGGAACTTAAATACTGAAGAAAACTCTTATATATATGTCACAGGCTTATTTTATCGAACATTTCTAAGAAGTTATTGAATATAAAATTAAACTAACAATATGGCGTGAAGTAAAATGACAACTTTACATTAAAAAATAAAGAAAAACGAAAGTATAATTCGCTTGAATTGTCTTCTTATCTGAGCAGCTGTAGTTTACAAATTTTTTTTTTCTTTCTTCCAGGGATAGGTATTAGATCTTCAGTCTACTTTCATGAATAAAACAGAAGAATTGCCGAAACCCGCGATCGAACCAGGGACCTTTGGATCTTCAGTCTAACGCTCTCCCAACTGAGCTATTTCGGCACGTGCATTGTTAGAACTTAAATATTGAAGAAAGCTCTTATATATATATCACAGGCTTATTTTTATTAAATATTTCTAAGAAGTTATTGAATATAAAATGAAACTAACAATATGGCGTGAAGTAAAATGACAACTATACATTAAAAAATAAAGAAAAACGAAAGTGTAATTCGCTTGAATTCTCTTCTTATCTGAGCAGCTGTAGTTTATATATTTTTGTTTCTTTCTTGCAGGGATAGGTATTAGATCTTCTGTCTACTTTCATTAATAAAACAGAAGAATTGCCGAAACCTGGGTTGGAACCGGGGACCTTTAGAACTTCAGTCTAACGCTCTCCCAACTGAGCTATTTCGGCACGTGCACTGTTGGGACTTAAATACTGAAGAAAGCTCTTATATATATATCACAGGCTTATTTTTATCGAACATTTCTAAGAAGTTATCGAATATAAAATGAAACTAACAATATGGCGTGAAGTAAAATGATAACTTTACATTAAAAATTGAAGAAAAACGAATGTGCAATTCGCTTGACTTCTCTTCTTATCTGAGCAAGTATAGTTTATTTATTTATTTTTCTTTCTTGCTGGGATAGGTATTAGATCTTCTGTCTACATTCATTAATAAAACAGAAGAATTGCCGAAACCCGGGATCGAACCAGGGACCTTTAGATCTTCAGTCTAACGTTCTCCTAACTGAGCTATTTCGGCACGTGCATTGTTAGAACTTAAATACTGAAGAAAGCTCTTATATATATATCACAGGCTTATTTTTATCGAACATTTCTAAGAAGTTATTGAATATAAAATTAAACTAACAATATGGCGTGAAGTAAAATGACAACTTTACATTAAAAAATAAAGAAAAACGAAAGTGTAATTCGCTTGAATTGTCTTCTTATCTGAGCAGCTGTAGTTTACAAATTTTTTTTTCTTTCTTCCAGGGATAGGTATTAGATCTTCAGTCTACTTTCATGAATAAAACAGAAGAATTGCCGAAACCCGCGATCGAACCAGGGACCTTTGGATCTTCAGTCTAACGCTCTCCCAACTGAGCTATTTCGGCACGTGCATTGTTGGAACTTAAATACTGAAGAAAGCTCTTATATATATATCACAGGCTTATTTTATCGAACATTTCTAAGAAGTTATTAAATATAAAATGAAACTAACAATATGGCGTGAAGTAAAATGATAACTTTACATTAAAAATTGAAGAAAAACAAATGTGCAATTCGCTTGACTTCTCTTCTTATCTGAGCAACTGTAGTTTATTTATTGTTTTTTTCTTTCTTGCAGGGATAGATGTTACATCTTCAGTCTACTTTCATTAATAAAACAGAAGATTTGCCGAAACCCTGGATCGAACCAGGGACCTTTAGATCTTTAGTCTAACGCTCTCCCAACTGAGCTATATCGGCACGTGCATGGTTAGAACTTAAATACTGAAGAAAGCTCTTATATATATATCACAGGTTTATTTTTATCGAACATTTCTAAGACGTTATTGAATATAAAATGAAACTAACAATATGGCGTGAAGTAAAATGACAACTTTACATTAAAAAATAAAGAAAAACGAAAGTGTAATTCGCTTGACTTCTCTTGTATTCTGAGCAACTGTAGTTTATTTTTTTTTTCTTTCTTGCAGGGATAGGTATTAGATCTTCCGTCTACTTTCATTAATAAAACAGAAGAATTGCCGAAACCCGGGATCGAACCAGGGACCTTTAGACTTCAGTCTAACGCTCTCCCAACTGAGCTATTTTGGCACGTGCATTGTTAGAAATTAAATACTGAAGAAAGCTCTTATATATATATCACAGGCTTATTTTTATCGAACATTTCTAAGAAGTTATTGAATATAAAATGAAACTAACAATATGGCGTGAAGTAAAATGATAACTTTACATTCAAAATTAAAGAAAAACGAAAGTGTAATTCGCTTGACTTCTCTTCTTATCTGAGCAACTGTAGTTTATTTATTGTTTTTTTCTTTCTTGCAGGGATAGATGTTACATCTTCAGTCTACTTTCATTAATAAAACAGAAGATTTGCCGAAACCCTGGATCGAACCAGGGACCTTTAGATCTTTAGTCTAACGCTCTCCCAACTGAGCTATATCGGCACGTGCATTGTTAGAACTTAAATACTGAAGAAAGCTCTTATATATATATCACAGGCTTATTTTTATCGAACATTTCTAAGAAGTTATTGAATATAAAATTAAACTAACAATATGGCGTGAAGTAAAATGACAACTTTACATTAAAAAATAAAGAAAAACGAAAGTGTAATTCGCTTGAATTCTCTTCTTATCTGAACAGCTGTAGTTTACAAATTTTTTTTTCTTTCTTCCAGGGATAGGTATTAGATCTTCAGTCTACTTTTATTAATAAAACAGAAGAATTGCCGAAACCCGGGATCGAACCAGGGACCTTTAGATATTCAGTCTAACGCTCTCCCAACTGAGCTATTTCGGCACGTGCATTGTTGGGACTTAAATACTGAAGAAAGCTCTTATATATATATATCACAGGCTTATTTTTATCGAACATTTCTAAGAAGTTATCGAATATAAAATGAAACTAACAATATGGCGTGAAGTAAAATGATAACTTTACATTAAAAATTGAAGAAAAACGAATGTGCAATTCGCTTGACTTCTCTTCTTATCTGAGCAACTATAGTTTATTTATTTATTTTTCTTTCTTGCTTGGATAGGTATTAGATCTTCAGTCTACATTCATTAATAAAACAGAAGAATTGCCGAAACCCGGGATCGAACCAGGGACCTTTAGATCTTCAGTCTAACGCTCTCCCAACTGAGCTATTTCGGCACGTGCATTGTTGGAACCTAAATACTGAAGAAAGCTCTTATATATATATCACAGGCTTATTTTTATCGAACATTTCTAAGAAGTTATTGAATATAAAATGAAACTAACAATATGGCGTGAAGTAAAATGACAACTTTACATTAAAAAATAAAGAAAAACGAAAGTGTAATTCGCTTGAATTCTCTTCTTATCTGAGCAGCTGTAGTTTATATATTTTTGTTTCTTTCTTGCAGGGATAGGTATTAGATCTTCTGTCTACTTTCATTAATAAAACAGAAGAATTGCCGAAACCCGGGTTGGAACCGGGGACCTTTAGATCTTCAGTCTAACGCTCTCCCAACTGAGCTATTTCGGCACGTGCATTGTTAGAAATTAAATACTGAAGAAAGCTCTTATATATATATCACAGGCATATTTTTATCGAACATTTCTAAGAAGTTATTGAATATAAAATGAAACTAACAATATGGCGTGAAGTAAAATAACAACTTTACATTAAAAAATAAAGAAAAACGAAAGTGTAATTCGCTTGAATTCTCTTCTTATCTGAGCAGCTGTAGTTTATATATATTTTTTTCTTTTTTGCAGGGATAGGTATTAGATCTTCAGTCTACTTTCATTAATAAAACAGAAGAATTGCCGAAACCCGGGATCGAACCATGGACCTTTTGATCTTCAGTCTAACGCTCTCCCAACTGAGCTATTTCGGCACGTGCATTGTTGGAACTTAAATACTGAAGAAAACTCTTATATATATGTCACAGGCTTATTTTATCGAACATTTCTAAGAAGTTATTGAATATAAAATTAAACTAACAATATGGCGTGAAGTAAAATGACAACTTTACATTAAAAAATAAAGAAAAACGAAAGTATAATTCGCTTGAATTGTCTTCTTATCTGAGCAGCTGTAGTTTACAAATTTTTTTTTTCTTTCTTCCAGGGATAGGTATTAGATCTTCAGTCTACTTTCATGAATAAAACAGAAGAATTGCCGAAACCCGCGATCGAACCAGGGACCTTTGGATCTTCAGTCTAACGCTCTCCCAACTGAGCTATTTCGGCACGTGCATTGTTAGAACTTAAATATTGAAGAAAGCTCTTATATATATATCACAGGCTTATTTTTATTAAATATTTCTAAGAAGTTATTGAATATAAAATGAAACTAACAATATGGCGTGAAGTAAAATGACAACTATACATTAAAAAATAAAGAAAAACGAAAGTGTAATTCGCTTGAATTCTCTTCTTATCTGAGCAGCTGTAGTTTATATATTTTTGTTTCTTTCTTGCAGGGATAGGTATTAGATCTTCTGTCTACTTTCATTAATAAAACAGAAGAATTGCCGAAACCTGGGTTGGAACCGGGGACCTTTAGAACTTCAGTCTAACGCTCTCCCAACTGAGCTATTTCGGCACGTGCACTGTTGGGACTTAAATACTGAAGAAAGCTCTTATATATATATCACAGGCTTATTTTTATCGAACATTTCTAAGAAGTTATCGAATATAAAATGAAACTAACAATATGGCGTGAAGTAAAATGATAACTTTACATTAAAAATTGAAGAAAAACGAATGTGCAATTCGCTTGACTTCTCTTCTTATCTGAGCAAGTATAGTTTATTTATTTATTTTTCTTTCTTGCTGGGATAGGTATTAGATCTTCTGTCTACATTCATTAATAAAACAGAAGAATTGCCGAAACCCGGGATCGAACCAGGGACCTTTAGATCTTCAGTCTAACGTTCTCCCAACTGAGCTATTTCGGCACGTGCATTGTTAGAACTTAAATACTGAAGAAAGCTCTTATATATATATCACAGGCTTATTTTTATCGAACATTTCTAAGAAGTTATTGAATATAAAATTAAACTAACAATATGGCGTGAAGTAAAATGACAACTTTACATTAAAAAATAAAGAAAAACGAAAGTGTAATTCGCTTGAATTGTCTTCTTATCTGAGCAGCTGTAGTTTACAAATTTTTTTTTCTTTCTTCCAGGGATAGGTATTAGATCTTCAGTCTACTTTCATGAATAAAACAGAAGAATTGCCGAAACCCGCGATCGAACCAGGGACCTTTGGATCTTCAGTCTAACGCTCTCCCAACTGAGCTATTTCGGCACGTGCATTGTTAGAACTTAAATATTGAAGAAAGCTCTTATATATATATCACAGGTTTATTTTTATTGAATATTTCTAAGAAGTTATTGAATATAAAATGAAACTAACAATATGGCGTGAAGTAAAATGACAACTTTACATTAAAAAATAAAGAAAAACGAAAGTGTAATTCGCTTGACTTCTCTTGTATTCTGAGCAACTGTAGTTTATTTTTTTTTTTTTTTTCTTGCAGGGATAGGTATTAGATCTTCAGTCTACTTTCATTAATAAAACAGAAGAATTGCCGAAACCCGGGATCGAACCAGGGACCTTTAGATCTTCAGTCTAACGCTCTCCCAACTGAGCTATATCGGCACGTGCATGGTTAGAACTTAAATACTGAAGAAAGCTCTTATATATATATCACAGGCTTATTTTTATCGAATATTTCTAAGAAATTATTGAATATAAAATGAAACTAACAATATGGCGTGAAGTAAAATGAGAACTTTACATTCATAAATAAAGAAAAACGAAATTGTAATTCGCTTGACTTCTCTACTTATCTGAGCAACTGTAGTTTATTTTTTTTTCTTTCTTGCAGGGATAGGTATTAGATCTTCCGTCTACTTTCATTAATAAAACAGAAGAATTGCCGAAACCCGGGATCGAACCAGGGACCTTTAGATCTTCAGTCTAACGCTCTCCCAACTGAGCTATTTCGGCACGTGTATTGTTAGAAATTAAATACTGAAGAAAGCTCTTATATATATATCACAGGCTTATTTTTATCGAACATTTCTAAGAAGTTATTGAATATAAAATGAAACTAACAATATGGCGTGAAGTAAAATGATAACTTTACATTCAAAATTAAAGAAAAACGAAAGTGTAATTCGCTTGACTTCTCTTCTTATCTGAGCAACTGTAGTTTATTTATTGTTTTTTTCTTTCTTGCAGGGATAGATGTTACATCTTCAGTCTACTTTCATTAATAAAACAGAAGATTTGCCGAAACCCGGGATCGAACCAGGGACCTTTAGATCTTCAGTCTAACGCTCTCCCAACTGAGCTATATCGGCACGTGCATTGTTAGAACTTAAATACTGAAGAAAGCTCTTATATATATATCACAGGCTTATTTTTATCGAACATTTCTAAGAAGTTATTGAATATAAAATTAAACTAACAATATGGCGTGAAGTAAAATGACAACTTTACATTAAAAAATAAAGAAAAACGAAAGTGTAATTCGCTTGAATTGTCTTCTTATCTGAGCAGCTGTAGTTCACATATCTTTTTTTTCTTTCTTCCAGGGATAGGTATTAGATCTTCAGTCTACTTTTATTAATAAAACAGAAGAATTGCCGAAACCCGGGATCGAACCATGGACCTTTAGATCTTCAGTCTAACGCTCTCCCAACTGAGCTATTTCGGCAAGTGCATTGTTGGGACTTAAATACTGAAGAAAGCTCTTATATATATATCACAGACTTATTTTTATCGAACATTTCTAAGAAGTTATTGAATATAAAATGAAACTAACAATATGGCGTGAAGTAAAATGATAACTTTACATTCAAAATTAAAGAAAAACGAATGTGCAATTCGCTTGACTTCTCTTCTTATCTGAGCAACTATAGTTCATCTATTTATTTTTCTTTCTTGCTGGGATAGGTATTAGATCTTCAGTCTACATTCATTAATAAAACTGAAGAATTGCCGAAACCCGGGATCGAACCAGGGACCTTTAGATCTTCAGTCTAACGTTCTCCCAACTTAGCTATTTCGGCACGTGCATGGTTAGAACTTAAATACTGAAGAAAGCTCTTATATATATATCACAGGCTTATTTTTATCGAGCATTTCTAAGAAGTTATTGAATATAAAATGAAACTAACAATATGGCGTGAAGTAAAATGACAACTTTACATTCAAAATTAAAGAAAAACGAAAGTGTAATTCGCTTGAATTCTCTTCTTATCTGAGCAGCTGTAGTTTATATATTTTTTTTTCTATCTTGCAGGGATAGGTATTAGATCTTCAGTCTACTTTCATTAATAAAACAGAAGAATTGCCGAAACCCGGGATCGAACCAGGGACCTTTAGATCTTCAGTCTAACGCTCTCCCAACTGAGCTATTTCGGCACGTGCATTGTTGGAACCTAAATACTGAAGAAAGCTCTTATATATATATATCACAGGCTTATTTTTATCGAACATTTCTAAGAAGTTATTGAATATAAAATGAAACTAACAATATGGCGTGAAGTAAAATGATAACTTTACATTAAAAATTGAAGAAAAACGAATGTACAATTCGGTTGACTTCTCTTCTTATCTGAGCAACTATAGTTTATTTATTTATTTTTCTTTCTTGCAGGGATAGGTATTAGATCTTCAGTCTACATTCATTAATAAAACAGAAGAATTGCCGAAACCCGGGATCGAACCAGGGACCTTTAGATCTTCAGTCTAACGCTCTCCCAACTGAGCTATTTCGGACCGTGTATTGTTGAACTTAAATACTGAAGAAAGCTCTTATATATATATCACAGGCTTATTTTTATCGAACATTTCTAAGAAGTTATTGAATATAAAATGAAACTAACAATATGGCGTGAAGTAAAATGACAACTTTACATTAAAAAATAAAGAAAAACGAAAGTGTAATTCGCTTGACTTCTCTTCTTATCTGAGCAACTATAGTTTATTTATTTATTTTTCTTTCTTGCAGCGATAGGTATTAGATCTTCAGTCTACATTCATTAATAAAACAGGAAGAATGCCGAAACCCGGGATCGAACCAGGGACCATTAGATCTTCAGTCTAACGCTCTCCCAACTGAGCTATTTCGCCACGTGCATTGTTGGAACTTAAATACTGAAGAAAGCTCTTATATATATATCACAGGCTTATTTTATCGAACATTTCTAAGAAGTTATTGAATATAAAATGAAACTAACAATATGGCGTGAAGTAAAATGATAACTTTACATTAAAAATTGAAGAAAAACGAATGTGCAATTCGCTTGACTTCTCTTCTTATCTGAGCAACTGTAGTTTATTTATTGTTTTTTTCTTTCTTGCAGGGATAGATGTTACATCTTCAGTCTACTTTCATTAATAAAACAGAAGATTTGCCGAATCCCTGGATCGAACCAGGGACCTTTAGATCTTTAGTCTAACGCTCTCTCAACTGAGCTATATTGGCACGTGCATTGTTAGAACTTAAATACTGAAGAAAGCTCTTATATATATATCACAGGCTTATTTTTATCGAACATTTCTAAGAAGTTATTGAATATAAAATTAAACTAACAATATGGCGTGAAGTAAAATGACAACTTTACATTAAAAAATAAAGAAAAACGAAAGTGTAATTCGCTTGAATTCTCTTCTTATCTGAACAGCTGTAGTTTACAAATTTTTTTTTTTCTTTCTTCCAGGGATAGGTATTAGATCTTCAGTCTACTTTTATTAATAAAACAGAAGAATTGCCGAAACCCGGGATCGAACCAGGGACCTTTAGATCTTCAGTCTAACGCTCTCCCAACTGAGCTATTTCGGCACGTGCATTGTTGGGACTTAAATACTGAAGAAAGCTCTTATATATATATATCACAGGCTTATTTTTATCGAACATTTCTAAGAAGTTATTGAATATAAAATGAAACTAACAATATGGCGTGAAGTAAAATGACAACTTTACATTAAAAATTAAAGAAAAACGAAAGTGTAATTCGCTTGACTTCTCTTCTTATCTGAGCAACTATAGTTTATTTATTTATTTTTCTTTCTTGCAGCGATAGGTATTAGATCTTCAGTCTACATTCATTAATAAAACAGAAGAATTGCCGAAACCCGGGATCGAACCAGGGACCTTTAGATCTTCAGTCTAACGCTCTCCCAACTGAGCTATTTCGCCACGTGCATTGTTGGAACTTAAATACTGAAGAAAGCTCTTATATATATATCACAGGCTTATTTTATCGAATATTTCTAAGAAGTTATTGAATATAAAATGAAACTAACAATATGGCGTGAAGTAAAATGATAACTTTACATTAAAAATTGAAGAAAAACGAATGTGCAATTCGCTTGACTTCTCTTCTTATCTGAGCAACTGTAGTTTATTTATTGTTTTTTTCTTTCTTGCAGGGATAGATGTTACATCTTCAGTCTACTTTCATTAATAAAACAGAAGATTTGCCGAATCCCTGGATCGAACCAGGGACCTTTAGATCTTTAGTCTAACGCTCTCCCAACTGAGCTATATCGGCACGTGCATTGTTAGAACTTAAATACTGAAGAAAGCTCTTATATATATATCACAGGCTTATTTTTATCGAACATTTCTAAGAAGTTATTGAATATAAAATTAAACTAACAATATGGCGTGAAGTAAAATGACAACTTTACATTAAAAAATAAAGAAAAACAAAAGTGTAATTCGCTTGAATTCTCTTCTTATCTGAACAGCTGTAGTTTACAAATTTTTTTTTTCTTTCTTCCAGGGATAGGTATTAGATCTTCAGTCTACTTTTATTAATAAAACAGAAGAATTGCCGAAACCCGGGATCGAACCAGGGACCTTTAGATCTTCAGTCTAACGCTCTCCCAACTGAGCTATTTCGGCACGTGCATTGTTGGGACTTAAATACTGAAGAAAGCTCTTATATATATATCACAGGCTTATTTTTATCGAACATTTCTAAGAAGTTATCGAATATAAAATGAAACTAACAATATGGCGTGAAGTAAAATGATAACTTTACATTAAAAATTGAAGAAAAACGAATGTGCAATTTCGCTTGACTTCTCTTCTTATCTGAGCAGCTGTAGTTTATATATTTTTGTTTCTTTCTTGCAGGGATAGGTATTAGATCTTCTGTCTACTTTCATTAATAAAACAGAAGAATTGCCGAAACCCGGGTTGGAACCGGGGACCTTTAGATCTTCAGTCTAACGCTCTCCCAACTGAGCTATTTCGGCACGTGCATTGTTAGAAATTAAATACTGAAGAAAGCTCTTATATATATATCACAGGCATATTTTTATCGAACATTTCTAAGAAGTTATTGAATATAAAATGAAACTAACAATATGGCGTGAAGTAAAATAACAACTTTACATTAAAAAATAAAGAAAAACGAAAGTGTAATTCGCTTGAATTCTCTTCTTATCTGAGCAGCTGTAGTTTATATATTTTTTTTTCTTTCTTGCAGGGATAGGTATTAGATCTTCAGTCTACTTTCATTAATAAAACAGAAGAATTGCCGAAACCCGAGATCGAACCATGGACCTTTAGATCTTCAGTCTAACGCTCTCCCAACTGAGCTATTTCGGCACGTGCATTGTTGGAACTTAAATACTGAAGAAAACTCTTATATATATATCACAGGCTTATTTTATCGAACATTTCTAAGAAGTTATTGAATATAAAATGAAACTAACAATATGGCGTGAAGTAAAATAACAACTTTACATTAAAAAATAAAGAAAAACGAAAGTGTAATTCGCTTGAATTCTCTTCTTATCTGAGCAGCTGTAGTTTATATATTTTTTTTTCTTTCTTGCAGGGATAGGTATTAGATCTTCAGTCTACTTTCATTAATAAAACAGAAGAATTGCCGAAACCCGGGATCGAACCATGGACCTTTAGATCTTCAGTCTAACGCTCTCCCAACTGAGCTATTTCGGCACGTGCATTGTTGGAACTGAAATACTGAAGAAAGCTCTTATATATATATCACAGGCTTATTTTATCGAACATTTCTAAGAAGTTATTGAATATAAAATGAAACTAACAATATGGCGTGAAGTAAAATGATAACTTTACATTAAAAATTGAAGAAAAACGAATGTGCAATTCGGTTGACTTCTCTTCTTATCTGAGCAACTATAGTTTATTTATTTATTTTTCTTTCTTGCAGGGATAGGTATTAGATCTTCAGTCTACATTCATTAATAAAACAGAAGAATTGCCGAAACCCGGGATCGAACCAAGGACCTTTAGATCTTCAGTCTAACGCTCTCCCAACTAAGCTATTTCGGCACGTGTATTGTTAGAACTTAAATACTGAAGAAAGCTCTTATATATATATCACAGGCTTATTTTTATCGAACATTTCTAAGAAGTTATTGAATATAAAATGAAACTAACAATATAGCGTGAAGTAAAATGACAACTTTACATTAAAAATTAAAGAAAAACGAAAGTGTAATTCGCTTGACTTCTCTTCTTATCTGAGCAACTGTAGTTTATATATTTTTGTTTCTTTCTTGCAGGGATAGGTATTAGATCTTCAGTCTACTTTCATTAATAAAACAGAAGAATTGCCGAAACCCGGGATCGAACCAGGGACCTTTAGATCTTCAGTCTAACGCTCTCCCAACTGAGCTATTTCGGCACGTGCATTGTTAGAACTTAAATATTGAAGAAAGCTCTTATATATATATCACAGGTTTATTTTTATTGAATATTTCTAAGAAGTTATTGAATATAAAATGAAACTAACAATATGGCGTGAAGTAAAATGACAACTTTACATTAAAAAATAAAGAAAAACGAAAGTGTAATTCGCTTGACTTCTCTTGTATTCTGAGCAACTGTAGTTTATTTTTTTTTCTTTCTTGCAGGGATAGGTATTAGATCTTCAGTCTACTTTCATTAATAAAACAGAAGAATAGCCGCAACCCGGGATCGTACCAGGGACCTTTAGATCTTCAGTCTAACGCTCTCCCAACTGAGCTATATCGGCACGTGCATTGTTAGAACTTAAATACTGAAGAAAGCTCTTATATATATATCACAGGCTTATTTTTATCGAACATTTCTAAGAAGTTATTGAATATAAAATGAAACTAACAATATGGCGTGAAGTAAAATGATAACTTTACATTCAAAATTAAAGAAAAACGAAAGTGTAATTCGCTTGACTTCTCTTCTTATCTGAGCAACTGTAGTTTATTTATTGTTTTTTTCTTTCTTGCAGGGATAGATGTTACATCTTCAGTCTACTTTCATTAATAAAACAGAAGATTTGCCGAAACCCGGGATCGAACCAGGGACCTTTAGATCTTCAGTCTAACGCTCTCCCAACTGAGCTATATCGGCACGTGCATTGTTAGAACTTAAATACTGAAGAAAGCTCTTATATATATATCACAGGCTTATTTTTATCGAACATTTCTAAGAAGTTATTGAATATAAAATTAAACTAACAATATGGCGTGAAGTAAAATGACAACTTTACATTAAAAAATAAAGAAAAACGAAAGTGTAATTCGCTTGAATTGTCTTCTTATCTGAGCAGCTGTAGTTCACATATCTTTTTTTTCTTTCTTCCAGGGATAGGTATTAGATCTTCAGTCTACTTTTATTAATAAAACAGAAGAATTGCCGAAACCCGGGATCGAACCATGGACCTTTAGATCTTCAGTCTAACGCTCTCCCAACTGAGCTATTTCGGCAAGTGCATTGTTGGGACTTAAATACTGAAGAAAGCTCTTATATATATATCACAGACTTATTTTTATCGAACATTTCTAAGAAGTTATTGAATATAAAATGAAACTAACAATATGGCGTGAAGTAAAATGATAACTTTACATTCAAAATTAAAGAAAAACGAATGTGCAATTCGCTTGACTTCTCTTCTTATCTGAGCAACTATAGTTCATCTATTTATTTTTCTTTCTTGCTGGGATAGGTATTAGATCTTCAGTCTACATTCATTAATAAAACTGAAGAATTGCCGAAACCCGGGATCGAACCAGGGACCTTTAGATCTTCAGTCTAACGTTCTCCCAACTTAGCTATTTCGGCACGTGCATGGTTAGAACTTAAATACTGAAGAAAGCTCTTATATATATATCACAGGCTTATTTTTATCGAATATTTCTAATAAATTATTGAATATAAAATGAAACTAACAATATGGCGTGAAGTAAAATGAGAACTTTACATTCATAAATAAAGAAAAACGAAATTGTAATTCGCTTGACTTCTCTTCTTATCTGAGCAACTGTAGTTTATTTTTTTTTCTTTCTTGCAGGGATAGGTATTAGATCTTCCGTCTACTTTCATTAATAAAACAGAAGAATTGCCGAAACCCGGGATCGAACCAGGGACCTTTAGATCTTCAGTCTAACGCTCTCCCAACTGAGCTATTTCGGCACGTGCATTGTTAGAACTTAAATACTGAAGAAAGCTCTTATATATATATCACAGGCTTATTTTTATCGAGCATTTCTAAGAAGTTATTGAATATAAAATGAAACTAACAATATGGCGTGAAGTAAAATGACAACTTTACATTCAAAATTAAAGAAAAACGAAAGTGTAATTCGCTTGAATTCTCTTCTTATCTGAGCAGCTGTAGTTTATATATTTTTTTTTCTATCTTGCAGGGATAGGTATTAGATCTTCAGTCTACTTTCATTAATAAAACAGAAGAATTGCCGAAACCCGGGATCGAACCAGGGACCTTTAGATCTTCAGTCTAACGCTCTCCCAACTGAGCTATTTCGGCACGTGCATTGTTGGAACCTAAATACTGAAGAAAGCTCTTATATATATATATCACAGGCTTATTTTTATCGAACATTTCTAAGAAGTTATTGAATATAAAATGAAACTAACAATATGGCGTGAAGTAAAATGATAACTTTACATTAAAAATTGAAGAAAAACGAATGTACAATTCGGTTGACTTCTCTTCTTATCTGAGCAACTATAGTTTATTTATTTATTTTTCTTTCTTGCAGGGATAGGTATTAGATCTTCAGTCTACATTCATTAATAAAACAGAAGAATTGCCGAAACCCGGGATCGAACCAGGGACCTATAGATCTTCAGTCTAACGCTCTCCCAACTGAGCTATTTCGGACCGTGTATTGTTGAACTTAAATACTGAAGAAAGCTCTTATATATATATCACAGGCTTATTTTTATCGAACATTTCTAAGAAGTTATTGAATATAAAATGAAACTAACAATATGGCGTGAAGTAAAATGACAACTTTACATTAAAAAATAAAGAAAAACGAAAGTGTAATTCGCTTGACTTCTCTACTTATCTGAGCAACTGTAGTTTATTTTTTTTTCTTTCTTGCAGGGATAGGTATTAGATCTTCCGTCTACTTTCATTAATAAAACAGAAGAATTGCCGAAACCCGGGATCGAACCAGGGACCTTTAGATCTTCAGTCTAACGCTCTCCCAACTGAGCTATTTCGGCACGTGTATTGTTAGAAATTAAATACTGAAGAAAGCTCTTATATATATATCACAGGCTTATTTTTATCGAACATTTCTAAGAAGTTATTGAATATAAAATGAAACTAACAATATGGCGTGAAGTAAAATGATAACTTTACATTCAAAATTAAAGAAAAACGAAAGTGTAATTCGCTTGACTTCTCTTCTTATCTGAGCAACTGTAGTTTATTTATTGTTTTTTTCTTTCTTGCAGGGATAGATGTTACATCTTCAGTCTACTTTCATTAATAAAACAGAAGATTTGCCGAAACCCGGGATCGAACCAGGGACCTTTAGATCTTCAGTCTAACGCTCTCCCAACTGAGCTATATCGGCACGTGCATTGTTAGAACTTAAATACTGAAGAAAGCTCTTATATATATATCACAGGCTTATTTTTATCGAACATTTCTAAGAAGTTATTGAATATAAAATTAAACTAACAATATGGCGTGAAGTAAAATGACAACTTTACATTAAAAAATAAAGAAAAACGAAAGTGTAATTCGCTTGAATTGTCTTCTTATCTGAGCAGCTGTAGTTCACATATCTTTTTTTTCTTTCTTCCAGGGATAGGTATTAGATCTTCAGTCTACTTTTATTAATAAAACAGAAGAATTGCCGAAACCCGGGATCGAACCATGGACCTTTAGATCTTCAGTCTAACGCTCTCCCAACTGAGCTATTTCGGCAAGTGCATTGTTGGGACTTAAATACTGAAGAAAGCTCTTATATATATATCACAGACTTATTTTTATCGAACATTTCTAAGAAGTTATTGAATATAAAATGAAACTAACAATATGGCGTGAAGTAAAATGATAACTTTACATTCAAAATTAAAGAAAAACGAATGTGCAATTCGCTTGACTTCTCTTCTTATCTGAGCAACTATAGTTCATCTATTTATTTTTCTTTCTTGCTGGGATAGGTATTAGATCTTCAGTCTACATTCATTAATAAAACTGAAGAATTGCCGAAACCCGGGATCGAACCAGGGACCTTTAGATCTTCAGTCTAACGTTCTCCCAACTTAGCTATTTCGGCACGTGCATGGTTAGAACTTAAATACTGAAGAAAGCTCTTATATATATATCACAGGCTTATTTTTATCGAGCATTTCTAAGAAGTTATTGAATATAAAATGAAACTAACAATATGGCGTGAAGTAAAATGACAACTTTACATTCAAAATTAAAGAAAAACGAAAGTGTAATTCGCTTGAATTCTCTTCTTATCTGAGCAGCTGTAGTTTATATATTTTTTTTTCTATCTTGCAGGGATAGGTATTAGATCTTCAGTCTACTTTCATTAATAAAACAGAAGAATTGCCGAAACCCGGGATCGAACCAGGGACCTTTAGATCTTCAGTCTAACGCTCTCCCAACTGAGCTATTTCGGCACGTGCATTGTTGGAACCTAAATACTGAAGAAAGCTCTTATATATATATATCACAGGCTTATTTTTATCGAACATTTCTAAGAAGTTATTGAATATAAAATGAAACTAACAATATGGCGTGAAGTAAAATGATAACTTTACATTAAAAATTGAAGAAAAACGAATGTACAATTCGGTTGACTTCTCTTCTTATCTGAGCAACTATAGTTTATTTATTTATTTTTCTTTCTTGCAGGGATAGGTATTAGATCTTCAGTCTACATTCATTAATAAAACAGAAGAATTGCCGAAACCCGGGATCGAACCAGGGACCTTTAGATCTTCAGTCTAACGCTCTCCCAACTGAGCTATTTCGGACCGTGTATTGTTGAACTTAAATACTGAAGAAAGCTCTTATATATATATCACAGGCTTATTTTTATCGAACATTTCTAAGAAGTTATTGAATATAAAATGAAACTAACAATATGGCGTGAAGTAAAATGACAACTTTACATTAAAAAATAAAGAAAAACGAAAGTGTAATTCGCTTGACTTCTCTTCTTATCTGAGCAACTATAGTTTATTTATTTATTTTTCTTTCTTGCAGCGATAGGTATTAGATCTTCAGTCTACATTCATTAATAAAACAGAAGAATTGCCGAAACCCGGGATCGAACCAGGGACCATTAGATCTTCAGTCTAACGCTCTCCCAACTGAGCTATTTCGCCACGTGCATTGTTGGAACTTAAATACTGAAGAAAGCTCTTATATATATATCACAGGCTTATTTTATCGAACATTTCTAAGAAGTTATTGAATATAAAATGAAACTAACAATATGGCGTGAAGTAAAATGATAACTTTACATTAAAAATTGAAGAAAAACGAATGTGCAATTCGCTTGACTTCTCTTCTTATCTGAGCAACTGTAGTTTATTTATTGTTTTTTTCTTTCTTGCAGGGATAGATGTTACATCTTCAGTCTACTTTCATTAATAAAACAGAAGATTTGCCGAATCCCTGGATCGAACCAGGGACCTTTAGATCTTTAGTCTAACGCTCTCTCAACTGAGCTATATTGGCACGTGCATTGTTAGAACTTAAATACTGAAGAAAGCTCTTATATATATATCACAGGCTTATTTTTATCGAACATTTCTAAGAAGTTATTGAATATAAAATTAAACTAACAATATGGCGTGAAGTAAAATGACAACTTTACATTAAAAAATAAAGAAAAACGAAAGTGTAATTCGCTTGAATTCTCTTCTTATCTGAACAGCTGTAGTTTACAAATTTTTTTTTTTCTTTCTTCCAGGGATAGGTATTAGATCTTCAGTCTACTTTTATTAATAAAACAGAAGAATTGCCGAAACCCGGGATCGAACCAGGGACCTTTAGATCTTCAGTCTAACGCTCTCCCAACTGAGCTATTTCGGCACGTGCATTGTTGGGACTTAAATACTGAAGAAAGCTCTTATATATATATATCACAGGCTTATTTTTATCGAACATTTCTAAGAAGTTATTGAATATAAAATGAAACTAACAATATGGCGTGAAGTAAAATGACAACTTTACATTAAAAATTAAAGAAAAACGAAAGTGTAATTCGCTTGACTTCTCTTCTTATCTGAGCAACTATAGTTTATTTATTTATTTTTCTTTCTTGCAGCGATAGGTATTAGATCTTCAGTCTACATTCATTAATAAAACAGAAGAATTGCCGAAACCCGGGATCGAACCAGGGACCTTTAGATCTTCAGTCTAACGCTCTCCCAACTGAGCTATTTCGCCACGTGCATTGTTGGAACTTAAATACTGAAGAAAGCTCTTATATATATATCACAGGCTTATTTTATCGAATATTTCTAAGAAGTTATTGAATATAAAATGAAACTAACAATATGGCGTGAAGTAAAATGATAACTTTACATTAAAAATTGAAGAAAAACGAATGTGCAATTCGCTTGACTTCTCTTCTTATCTGAGCAACTGTAGTTTATTTATTGTTTTTTTCTTTCTTGCAGGGATAGATGTTACATCTTCAGTCTACTTTCATTAATAAAACAGAAGATTTGCCGAATCCCTGGATCGAACCAGGGACCTTTAGATCTTTAGTCTAACGCTCTCCCAACTGAGCTATATCGGCACGTGCATTGTTAGAACTTAAATACTGAAGAAAGCTCTTATATATATATCACAGGCTTATTTTTATCGAACATTTCTAAGAAGTTATTGAATATAAAATTAAACTAACAATATGGCGTGAAGTAAAATGACAACTTTACATTAAAAAATAAAGAAAAACAAAAGTGTAATTCGCTTGAATTCTCTTCTTATCTGAACAGCTGTAGTTTACAAATTTTTTTTTTCTTTCTTCCAGGGATAGGTATTAGATCTTCAGTCTACTTTTATTAATAAAACAGAAGAATTGCCGAAACCCGGGATCGAACCAGGGACCTTTAGATCTTCAGTCTAACGCTCTCCCAACTGAGCTATTTCGGCACGTGCATTGTTGGGACTTAAATACTGAAGAAAGCTCTTATATATATATCACAGGCTTATTTTTATCGAACATTTCTAAGAAGTTATCGAATATAAAATGAAACTAACAATATGGCGTGAAGTAAAATGATAACTTTACATTAAAAATTGAAGAAAAACGAATGTGCAATTTCGCTTGACTTCTCTTCTTATCTGAGCAGCTGTAGTTTATATATTTTTGTTTCTTTCTTGCAGGGATAGGTATTAGATCTTCTGTCTACTTTCATTAATAAAACAGAAGAATTGCCGAAACCCGGGTTGGAACCGGGGACCTTTAGATCTTCAGTCTAACGCTCTCCCAACTGAGCTATTTCGGCACGTGCATTGTTAGAAATTAAATACTGAAGAAAGCTCTTATATATATATCACAGGCATATTTTTATCGAACATTTCTAAGAAGTTATTGAATATAAAATGAAACTAACAATATGGCGTGAAGTAAAATAACAACTTTACATTAAAAAATAAAGAAAAACGAAAGTGTAATTCGCTTGAATTCTCTTCTTATCTGAGCAGCTGTAGTTTATATATTTTTTTTTCTTTCTTGCAGGGATAGGTATTAGATCTTCAGTCTACTTTCATTAATAAAACAGAAGAATTGCCGAAACCCGGGATCGAACCATGGACCTTTAGATCTTCAGTCTAACGCTCTCCCAACTGAGCTATTTCGGCACGTGCATTGTTGGAACTTAAATACTGAAGAAAACTCTTATATATATATCACAGGCTTATTTTATCGAACATTTCTAAGAAGTTATTGAATATAAAATGAAACTAACAATATGGCGTGAAGTAAAATAACAACTTTACATTAAAAAATAAAGAAAAACGAAAGTGTAATTCGCTTGAATTCTCTTCTTATCTGAGCAGCTGTAGTTTATATATTTTTTTTTCTTTCTTGCAGGGATAGGTATTAGATCTTCAGTCTACTTTCATTAATAAAACAGAAGAATTGCCGAAACCCGGGATCGAACCATGGACCTTTAGATCTTCAGTCTAACGCTCTCCCAACTGAGCTATTTCGGCACGTGCATTGTTGGAACTGAAATACTGAAGAAAGCTCTTATATATATATCACAGGCTTATTTTATCGAACATTTCTAAGACGTTATTGAATATAAAATGAAACTAACAATATGGCGTGAAGTAAAATGATAACTTTACATTAAAAATTGAAGAAAAACGAATGTGCAATTCGGTTGACTTCTCTTCTTATCTGAGCAACTATAGTTTATTTATTTATTTTTCTTTCTTGCAGGGATAGGTATTAGATCTTCAGTCTACATTCATTAATAAAACAGAAGAATTGCCGAAACCCGGGATCGAACCAAGGACCTTTAGATCTTCAGTCTAACGCTCTCCCAACTAAGCTATTTCGGCACGTGTATTGTTAGAACTTAAATACTGAAGAAAGCTCTTATATATATATCACAGGCTTATTTTTATCGAACATTTCTAAGAAGTTATTGAATATAAAATGAAACTAACAATATAGCGTGAAGTAAAATGACAACTTTACATTAAAAATTAAAGAAAAACGAAAGTGTAATTCGCTTGACTTCTCTTCTTATCTGAGCAACTGTAGTTTATATATTTTTGTTTCTTTCTTGCAGGGATAGGTATTAGATCTTCAGTCTACTTTCATTAATAAAACAGAAGAATTGCCGAAACCCGGGATCGAACCAGGGACCTTTAGATCTTCAGTCTAACGCTCTCCCAACTGAGCTATTTCGGCACGTGCATTGTTAGAACTTAAATATTGAAGAAAGCTCTTATATATATATCACAGGTTTATTTTTATTGAATATTTCTAAGAAGTTATTGAATATAAAATGAAACTAACAATATGGCGTGAAGTAAAATGACAACTTTACATTAAAAAATAAAGAAAAACGAAAGTGTAATTCGCTTGACTTCTCTTGTATTCTGAGCAACTGTAGTTTATTTTTTTTTCTTTCTTGCAGGGATAGGTATTAGATCTTCAGTCTACTTTCATTAATAAAACAGAAGAATAGCCGCAACCCGGGATCGAACCAGGGACCTTTAGATCTTCAGTCTAACGCTCTCCCAACTGAGCTATATCGGCACGTGCATTGTTAGAACTTAAATACTGAAGAAAGCTCTTATATATATATCACAGGCTTATTTTTATCGAACATTTCTAAGAAGTTATTGAATATAAAATGAAACTAACAATATGGCGTGAAGTAAAATGATAACTTTACATTCAAAATTAAAGAAAAACGAAAGTGTAATTCGCTTGACTTCTCTTCTTATCTGAGCAACTGTAGTTTATTTATTGTTTTTTTCTTTCTTGCAGGGATAGATGTTACATCTTCAGTCTACTTTCATTAATAAAACAGAAGATTTGCCGAAACCCGGGATCGAACCAGGGACCTTTAGATCTTCAGTCTAACGCTCTCCCAACTGAGCTATATCGGCACGTGCATTGTTAGAACTTAAATACTGAAGAAAGCTCTTATATATATATCACAGGCTTATTTTTATCGAACATTTCTAAGAAGTTATTGAATATAAAATTAAACTAACAATATGGCGTGAAGTAAAATGACAACTTTACATTAAAAAATAAAGAAAAACGAAAGTGTAATTCGCTTGAATTGTCTTCTTATCTGAGCAGCTGTAGTTCACATATCTTTTTTTTCTTTCTTCCAGGGATAGGTATTAGATCTTCAGTCTACTTTTATTAATAAAACAGAAGAATTGCCGAAACCCGGGATCGAACCATGGACCTTTAGATCTTCAGTCTAACGCTCTCCCAACTGAGCTATTTCGGCAAGTGCATTGTTGGGACTTAAATACTGAAGAAAGCTCTTATATATATATCACAGACTTATTTTTATCGAACATTTCTAAGAAGTTATTGAATATAAAATGAAACTAACAATATGGCGTGAAGTAAAATGATAACTTTACATTCAAAATTAAAGAAAAACGAATGTGCAATTCGCTTGACTTCTCTTCTTATCTGAGCAACTATAGTTCATCTATTTATTTTTCTTTCTTGCTGGGATAGGTATTAGATCTTCAGTCTACATTCATTAATAAAACTGAAGAATTGCCGAAACCCGGGATCGAACCAGGGACCTTTAGATCTTCAGTCTAACGTTCTCCCAACTTAGCTATTTCGGCACGTGCATGGTTAGAACTTAAATACTGAAGAAAGCTCTTATATATATATCACAGGCTTATTTTTATCGAATATTTCTAATAAATTATTGAATATAAAATGAAACTAACAATATGGCGTGAAGTAAAATGAGAACTTTACATTCATAAATAAAGAAAAACGAAATTGTAATTCGCTTGACTTCTCTTCTTATCTGAGCAACTGTAGTTTATTTTTTTTTCTTTCTTGCAGGGATAGGTATTAGATCTTCCGTCTACTTTCATTAATAAAACAGAAGAATTGCCGAAACCCGGGATCGAACCAGGGACCTTTAGATCTTCAGTCTAACGCTCTCCCAACTGAGCTATTTCGGCACGTGCATTGTTAGAACTTAAATACTGAAGAAAGCTCTTATATATATATCACAGGCTTATTTTTATCGAGCATTTCTAAGAAGTTATTGAATATAAAATGAAACTAACAATATGGCGTGAAGTAAAATGACAACTTTACATTCAAAATTAAAGAAAAACGAAAGTGTAATTCGCTTGAATTCTCTTCTTATCTGAGCAGCTGTAGTTTATATATTTTTTTTTCTATCTTGCAGGGATAGGTATTAGATCTTCAGTCTACTTTCATTAATAAAACAGAAGAATTGCCGAAACCCGGGATCGAACCAGGGACCTTTAGATCTTCAGTCTAACGCTCTCCCAACTGAGCTATTTCGGCACGTGCATTGTTGGAACCTAAATACTGAAGAAAGCTCTTATATATATATATCACAGGCTTATTTTTATCGAACATTTCTAAGAAGTTATTGAATATAAAATGAAACTAACAATATGGCGTGAAGTAAAATGATAACTTTACATTAAAAATTGAAGAAAAACGAATGTACAATTCGGTTGACTTCTCTTCTTATCTGAGCAACTATAGTTTATTTATTTATTTTTCTTTCTTGCAGGGATAGGTATTAGATCTTCAGTCTACATTCATTAATAAAACAGAAGAATTGCCGAAACCCGGGATCGAACCAGGGACCTTTAGATCTTCAGTCTAACGCTCTCCCAACTGAGCTATTTCGGACCGTGTATTGTTGAACTTAAATACTGAAGAAAGCTCTTATATATATATCACAGGCTTATTTTTATCGAACATTTCTAAGAAGTTATTGAATATAAAATGAAACTAACAATATGGCGTGAAGTAAAATGACAACTTTACATTAAAAAATAAAGAAAAACGAAAGTGTAATTCGCTTGAATTCTCTTCTTATCTGAGCAGCTGTAGTTTATATATTTTTGTTTCTTTCTTGCAGGGATAGGTATTAGATCTTCTGTCTACTTTCATTAATAAAACAGAAGAATTGCCGAAACCCGGGATGGAACCAGGGACCTTTAGATCTTCAGTCTAACGCTCTCCCAACTGAGCTTTTTCGGCACGTGCATTGTTAGAAATTAAATACTGAAGAAAGCTCTTATATATATATCACAGGCTTATTTTTATCGAACATTTCTAAGAAGTTATTGAATATAAAATGAAACTAACAATATGGCGTGAAGTAAAATGACAACTTTACATTAAAAATTAAAGAAAAACGAAAGTGTAATTCGCTTGACTTCTCTTCTTATCTGAGCAACTATAGTTTATTTATTTATTTTTCTTTCTTGCAGCGATAGGTATTAGATCTTCAGTCTACATTCATTAATAAAACAGAAGAATTGCCGAAACCCGGGATCGAACCAGGGACCATTAGATCTTCAGTCTAACGCTCTCCCAACTGAGCTATTTCGCCACGTGCATTGTTGGAACTTAAATACTGAAGAAAGCTCTTATATATATATCACAGGCTTATTTTATCGAACATTTCTAAGAAGTTATTGAATATAAAATGAAACTAACAATATGGCGTGAAGTAAAATGATAACTTTACATTAAAAATTGAAGAAAAACGAATGTGCAATTCGCTTGACTTCTCTTCTTATCTGAGCAACTGTAGTTTATTTATTGTTTTTTTCTTTCTTGCAGGGATAGATGTTACATCTTCAGTCTACTTTCATTAATAAAACAGAAGATTTGCCGAATCCCTGGATCGAACCAGGGACCTTTAGATCTTTAGTCTAACGCTCTCTCAACTGAGCTATATTGGCACGTGCATTGTTAGAACTTAAATACTGAAGAAAGCTCTTATATATATATCACAGGCTTATTTTTATCGAACATTTCTAAGAAGTTATTGAATATAAAATTAAACTAACAATATGGCGTGAAGTAAAATGACAACTTTACATTAAAAAATAAAGAAAAACGAAAGTGTAATTCGCTTGAATTCTCTTCTTATCTGAACAGCTGTAGTTTACAAATTTTTTTTTTTCTTTCTTCCAGGGATAGGTATTAGATCTTCAGTCTACTTTTATTAATAAAACAGAAGAATTGCCGAAACCCGGGATCGAACCAGGGACCTTTAGATCTTCAGTCTAACGCTCTCCCAACTGAGCTATTTCGGCACGTGCATTGTTGGGACTTAAATACTGAAGAAAGCTCTTATATATATATCACAGGCTTATTTTTATCGAACATTTCTAAGAAGTTATTGAATATAAAATGAAACTAACAATATGGCGTGAAGTAAAATGACAACTTTACATTAAAAATTAAAGAAAAACGAAAGTGTAATTCGCTTGACTTCTCTTCTTATCTGAGCAACTATAGTTTATTTATTTATTTTTCTTTCTTGCAGCGATAGGTATTAGATCTTCAGTCTACATTCATTAATAAAACAGAAGAATTGCCGAAACCCGGGATCGAACCAGGGACCTTTAGATCTTCAGTCTAACGCTCTCCCAACTGAGCTATTTCGGCACGTGCATTGTTGGAACTTAAATACTGAAGAAAGCTCTTATATATATATCACAGGCTTATTTTATCGAATATTTCTAAGAAGTTATTGAATATAAAATGAAACTAACAATATGGCGTGAAGTAAAATGATAACTTTACATTAAAAATTGAAGAAAAACGAATGTGCAATTCGCTTGACTTCTCTTCTTATCTGAGCAACTGTAGTTTATTTATTGTTTTTTTCTTTCTTGCAGGGATAGATGTTACATCTTCAGTCTACTTTCATTAATAAAACAGAAGATTTGCCGAATCCCTGGATCGAACCAGGGACCTTTAGATCTTTAGTCTAACGCTCTCCCAACTGAGCTATATCGGCACGTGCATTGTTAGAACTTAAATACTGAAGAAAGCTCTTATATATATATCACAGGCTTATTTTTATCGAACATTTCTAAGAAGTTATTGAATATAAAATTAAACTAACAATATGGCGTGAAGTAAAATGACAACTTTACATTAAAAAATAAAGAAAAACAAAAGTGTAATTCGCTTGAATTCTCTTCTTATCTGAACAGCTGTAGTTTACAAATTTTTTTTTTCTTTCTTCCAGGGATAGGTATTAGATCTTCAGTCTACTTTTATTAATAAAACAGAAGAATTGCCGAAACCCGGGATCGAACCAGGGACCTTTAGATCTTCAGTTTAACGCTCTCCCAACTGAGCTATTTCGGCACGTGCATTGTTGGGACTTAAATACTGAAGAAAGCTCTTATATATATATCACAGGCTTATTTTTATCGAACATTTCTAAGAAGTTATCGAATATAAAATGAAACTAACAATATGGCGTGAAGTAAAATGATAACTTTACATTAAAAATTGAAGAAAAACGAATGTGCAATTTCGCTTGACTTCTCTTCTTATCTGAGCAGCTGTAGTTTATATATTTTTGTTTCTTTCTTGCAGGGATAGGTATTAGATCTTCTGTCTACTTTCATTAATAAAACAGAAGAATTGCCGAAACCCGGGTTGGAACCGGGGACCTTTAGATCTTCAGTCTAACGCTCTCCCAACTGAGCTATTTCGGCACGTGCATTGTTAGAAATTAAATACTGAAGAAAGCTCTTATATATATATCACAGGCATATTTTTATCGAACATTTCTAAGAAGTTATTGAATATAAAATGAAACTAACAATATGGCGTGAAGTAAAATAACAACTTTACATTAAAAAATAAAGAAAAACGAAAGTGTAATTCGCTTGAATTCTCTTCTTATCTGAGCAGCTGTAGTTTATATATTTTTTTTTCTTTCTTGCAGGGATAGGTATTAGATCTTCAGTCTACTTTCATTAATAAAACAGAAGAATTGCCGAAACCCGGGATCGAACCATGGACCTTTAGATCTTCAGTCTAACGCTCTCCCAACTGAGCTATTTCGGCACGTGCATTGTTGGAACTTAAATACTGAAGAAAACTCTTATATATATATCACAGGCTTATTTTATCGAACATTTCTAAGAAGTTATTGAATATAAAATGAAACTAACAATATGGCGTGAAGTAAAATAACAACTTTACATTAAAAAATAAAGAAAAACGAAAGTGTAATTCGCTTGAATTCTCTTCTTATCTGAGCAGCTGTAGTTTATATATTTTTTTTTCTTTCTTGCAGGGATAGGTATTAGATCTTCAGTCTACTTTCATTAATAAAACAGAAGAATTGCCGAAACCCGGGATCGAACCATGGACCTTTAGATCTTCAGTCTAACGCTCTCCCAACTGAGCTATTTCGGCACGTGCATTGTTGGAACTGAAATACTGAAGAAAGCTCTTATATATATATCACAGGCTTATTTTATCGAACATTTCTAAGAAGTTATTGAATATAAAATGAAACTAACAATATGGCGTGAAGTAAAATGATAACTTTACATTAAAAATTGAAGAAAAACGAATGTGCAATTCGGTTGACTTCTCTTCTTATCTGAGCAACTATAGTTTATTTATTTATTTTTCTTTCTTGCAGGGATAGGTATTAGATCTTCAGTCTACATTCATTAATAAAACAGAAGAATTGCCGAAACCCGGGATCGAACCAAGGACCTTTAGATCTTCAGTCTAACGCTCTCCCAACTAAGCTATTTCGGCACGTGTATTGTTAGAACTTAAATACTGAAGAAAGCTCTTATATATATATCACAGGCTTATTTTTATCGAACATTTCTAAGAAGTTATTGAATATAAAATGAAACTAACAATATAGCGTGAAGTAAAATGACAACTTTACATTAAAAATTAAAGAAAAACGAAAGTGTAATTCGCTTGACTTCTCTTCTTATCTGAGCAACTGTAGTTTATATATTTTTGTTTCTTTCTTGCAGGGATAGGTATTAGATCTTCAGTCTACTTTCATTAATAAAACAGAAGAATTGCCGAAACCCGGGATCGAACCAGGGACCTTTAGATCTTCAGTCTAACGCTCTCCCAACTGAGCTATTTCGGCACGTGCATTGTTAGAACTTAAATATTGAAGAAAGCTCTTATATATATATCACAGGTTTATTTTTATTGAATATTTCTAAGAAGTTATTGAATATAAAATGAAACTAACAATATGGCGTGAAGTAAAATGACAACTTTACATTAAAAAATAAAGAAAAACGAAAGTGTAATTCGCTTGACTTCTCTTGTATTCTGAGCAACTGTAGTTTATTTTTTTTTCTTTCTTGCAGGGATAGGTATTAGATCTTCAGTCTACTTTCATTAATAAAACAGAAGAATAGCCGCAACCCGGGATCGAACCAGGGACCTTTAGATCTTCAGTCTAACGCTCTCCCAACTGAGCTATATCGGCACGTGCATTGTTAGAACTTAAATACTGAAGAAAGCTCTTATATATATATCACAGGCTTATTTTTATCGAACATTTCTAAGAAGTTATTGAATATAAAATTAAACTAACAATATGGCGTGAAGTAAAATGACAACTTTACATTAAAAAATAAAGAAAAACAAAAGTGTAATTCGCTTGAATTCTCTTCTTATCTGAACAGCTGTAGTTTACAAATTTTTTTTTTCTTTCTTCCAGGGATAGGTATTAGATCTTCAGTCTACTTTTATTAATAAAACAGAAGAATTGCCGAAACCCGGGATCGAACCAGGGACCTTTAGATCTTCAGTCTAACGCTCTCCCAACTGAGCTATTTCGGCACGTGCATTGTTGGGACTTAAATACTGAAGAAAGCTCTTATATATATATCACAGGCTTATTTTTATCGAACATTTCTAAGAAGTTATCGAATATAAAATGAAACTAACAATATGGCGTGAAGTAAAATGATAACTTTACATTAAAAATTGAAGAAAAACGAATGTGCAATTTCGCTTGACTTCTCTTCTTATCTGAGCAGCTGTAGTTTATATATTTTTGTTTCTTTCTTGCAGGGATAGGTATTAGATCTTCTGTCTACTTTCATTAATAAAACAGAAGAATTGCCGAAACCCGGGTTGGAACCGGGGACCTTTAGATCTTCAGTCTAACGCTCTCCCAACTGAGCTATTTCGGCACGTGCATTGTTAGAAATTAAATACTGAAGAAAGCTCTTATATATATATCACAGGCATATTTTTATCGAACATTTCTAAGAAGTTATTGAATATAAAATGAAACTAACAATATGGCGTGAAGTAAAATAACAACTTTACATTAAAAAATAAAGAAAAACGAAAGTGTAATTCGCTTGAATTCTCTTCTTATCTGAGCAGCTGTAGTTTATATATTTTTTTTTCTTTCTTGCAGGGATAGGTATTAGATCTTCAGTCTACTTTCATTAATAAAACAGAAGAATTGCCGAAACCCGGGATCGAACCATGGACCTTTAGATCTTCAGTCTAACGCTCTCCCAACTGAGCTATTTCGGCACGTGCATTGTTGGAACTTAAATACTGAAGAAAACTCTTATATATATATCACAGGCTTATTTTATCGAACATTTCTAAGAAGTTATTGAATATAAAATGAAACTAACAATATGGCGTGAAGTAAAATAACAACTTTACATTAAAAAATAAAGAAAAACGAAAGTGTAATTCGCTTGAATTCTCTTCTTATCTGAGCAGCTGTAGTTTATATATTTTTTTTTCTTTCTTGCAGGGATAGGTATTAGATCTTCAGTCTACTTTCATTAATAAAACAGAAGAATTGCCGAAACCCGGGATCGAACCATGGACCTTTAGATCTTCAGTCTAACGCTCTCCCAACTGAGCTATTTCGGCACGTGCATTGTTGGAACTGAAATACTGAAGAAAGCTCTTATATATATATCACAGGCTTATTTTATCGAACATTTCTAAGAAGTTATTGAATATAAAATGAAACTAACAATATGGCGTGAAGTAAAATGATAACTTTACATTAAAAATTGAAGAAAAACGAATGTGCAATTCGGTTGACTTCTCTTCTTATCTGAGCAACTATAGTTTATTTATTTATTTTTCTTTCTTGCAGGGATAGGTATTAGATCTTCAGTCTACATTCATTAATAAAACAGAAGAATTGCCGAAACCCGGGATCGAACCAAGGACCTTTAGATCTTCAGTCTAACGCTCTCCCAACTAAGCTATTTCGGCACGTGTATTGTTAGAACTTAAATACTGAAGAAAGCTCTTATATATATATCACAGGCTTATTTTTATCGAACATTTCTAAGAAGTTATTGAATATAAAATGAAACTAACAATATAGCGTGAAGTAAAATGACAACTTTACATTAAAAATTAAAGAAAAACGAAAGTGTAATTCGCTTGACTTCTCTTCTTATCTGAGCAACTGTAGTTTATATATTTTTGTTTCTTTCTTGCAGGGATAGGTATTAGATCTTCAGTCTACTTTCATTAATAAAACAGAAGAATTGCCGAAACCCGCGATCGAACCAGGGACCTTTAGATCTTCAGTCTAACGCTCTCCCAACTGAGCTATTTCGGCACGTGCATTGTTAGAACTTAAATATTGAAGAAAGCTCTTATATATATATCACAGGTTTATTTTTATTGAATATTTCTAAGAAGTTATTGAATATAAAATGAAACTAACAATATGGCGTGAAGTAAAATGACAACTTTACATTAAAAAATAAAGAAAAACGAAAGTGTAATTCGCTTGACTTCTCTTGTATTCTGAGCAACTGTAGTTTATTTTTTTTTCTTTCTTGCAGGGATAGGTATTAGATCTTCAGTCTACTTTCATTAATAAAACAGAAGAATAGCCGCAACCCGGGATCGAACCAGGGACCTTTAGATCTTCAGTCTAACGCTCTCCCAACTGAGCTATATCGGCACGTGCATTGTTAGAACTTAAATACTGAAGAAAGCTCTTATATATATATCACAGGCTTATTTTTATCGAACATTTCTAAGAAGTTATTGAATATAAAATGAAACTAACAATATGGCGTGAAGTAAAATGACAACTTTACATTCAAAATTAAAGAAAAACGAAAGTGTAATTCGCTTGACTTCTCTTCTTATCTGAGCAACTGTAGTTTATTTATTGTTTTTTTCTTTCTTGCAGGGATAGATGTTACATCTTCAGTCTACTTTCATTAATAAAACAGAAGATTTGCCGAAACCCGGGATCGAACCAGGGACCTTTAGATCTTTAGTCTAACGCTCTCCCAACTGAGCTATATCGGCACGTGCATTGTTAGAACTTAAATACTGAAGAAAGCTCTTATATATATATCACAGGCTTATTTTTATCGAACATTTCTAAGAAGTTATTGAATATAAAATTAAACTAACAATATGGCGTGAAGTAAAATGACAACTTTACATTAAAAAATAAAGAAAAACGAAAGTGTAATTCGCTTGAATTGTCTTCTTATCTGAGCAGCTGTAGTTTACAAATTTTTTTTTTCTTTCTTCCAGGGATAGGTATTAGATCTTCAGTCTACTTTTATTAATAAAACAGAAGAATTGCCGAAACCCGGGATCGAACCAGGGACCTTTAGATCTTCAGTCTAACACTCTCCCAACTGAGCTATTTCGCCACGTGCATTGTTGGGACTTAAATACTGAAGAAAGCTCTTATATATATATCACAGGCTTATTTTTATCGAAAATTTCTAAGAAGTTATCGAATATAAAATGAAACTAACAATATGGCGTGAAGTAAAATGATAACTTTACATTAAAAATTGAAGAAAAACGAATGTGCAATTCGCTTGACTTCTCTTCTTATCTGAGCAACTATAGTTTATTTATTTATTTTTCTTTCTTGCTGGGATAGGTATTAGATCTTCAGTCTACTTTCATTAATAAAACAGAAGAATTGCCGAAACCCGGGATCGAACCAGGGACCTTTAGATCTTCAGTCTAACGTTCTCCCAACTTAGCTATTTCGGCACGTGCATGGTTAGAACTTAAATACTGAAGAAAGCTCTTATATATACATCACAGGCTTATTTTTATCGAATATTTCTAAGAAATTATTGAATATAAAATGAAACTAACAATATGGCGTGAAGTAAAATGAGAACTTTACATTCATAAATAAAGAAAAACGAAATTGTAATTCGCTTGACTTCTCTTCTTATCTGAGCAACTGTAGTTTATTTTTTTTTCTTTCTTGCAGGGATAGGTATTAGATCTTCCGTCTACTTTCATTAATAAAACAGAAGAATTGCCGAAACCCGGGATCGAACCGGGGACCTTTAGATCTTCAGTCTAACGCTCTCCCAACTGAGCTATTTCGGCACGTGCATTGTTAGAAATTAAATACTGAAGAAAGCTCTTATATATATATCACAGGCTTATTTTTATCGAACATTTCTAAGAAGTTATTGAATATAAAATGAAACTAACAATACGGCGTGAAGTAAAATAACAACTTTACATTAAAAAATAAAGAAAAACGAAAGTGTAATTCGCTTGAATTCTCTTCTTATCTGAGCAGCTGTAGTTTATATATTTTTTTTTCTTTCTTGCAGGGATAGGTATTAGATCTTCAGTCTACTTTCATTAATAAAACAGAAGAATTGCCGAAACCCGGGATCGAACCATGGACCTTTAGATCTTCAGTCTAACGCTCTCCCAATCGAGCTATTTCGGAACGTGCATTGTTGGAACTTAAATACTGAAGAAAACTCTTATATATATATCACAGGCTTATTTTATCGAACATTTCTAAGAAGTTATTGAATATAAAATGAAACTAACAATATGGCGTGAAGTAAAATAACAACTTTACATTAAAAAATAAAGAAAAACGAAAGTGTAATTCGCTTGAATTCTCTTCTTATCTGAGCAGCTGTAGTTTATATATTTTTGTTTCTTTCTTGCAGGGATAGGTATTAGATCTTCTGTCTACTTTCATTAATAAAACAGAAGAATTGCCGAAACCCGGGATGGAACCAGGGACCTTTAGATCTTTAGTCTAACGCTCTCCCAACTGAGCTATATCGGCACGTGCATTGTTAGAACTTAAATACTGAAGAAAGCTCTTATATATATATCACAGGCTTATTTTTATCGAACATTTCTAAGAAGTTATTGAATATAAAATTAAACTAAAAATATGGCGTGAAGTAAAATTACAACTTTACATTAAAAAATAAAGAAAAACGAAAGTGTAATTCGCTTGAATTGTCTTCTTATCTAAGCAGCTGTAGTTTACAATTTTTTTTTTTCTTTCTTCCAGGGATAGGTATTAGATCTTCAGTCTACTTTTATTAATAAAACAGTAGAATTGCCGAAACCCGGGATCGAACCAGGGACCTTTAGATCTTCAGTCTAACGCTCTCCCAACTGAGCTATTTCGGCACGTGCATTGTTGGAACCTAAATACTGAAGAAAGCTCTTATATATACATCACAGGCTTATTTTTATCGAATATTTCTAAGAAATTATTGAATATAAAATGAAACTAACAATATGGCGTGAAGTAAAATGAGAACTTTACATTCATAAATAAAGAAAAACGAAATTGTAATTCGCTTGACTTCTCTTCTTATCTGAGCAACTGTAGTTTATTTTTTTTTCTTTCTTGCAGGGATAGGTATTAGATCTTCCGTCTACTTTCATTAGTAAAACAGAAGAATTGCCGAAACCCGGGATCGAACCAGGGACCTTTAGATCTTCAGTCTAACGCTCTCCCAACTGAGCTATTTCGGCACGTGCATTGTTAGAAATTAAATACTGAAGAAAGCTCTTATATATATATCACAGGCTTATTTTATCGAACATTTCTAAGAAGTTATTGAATATAAAATGAAACTAACAATATGGCGTGAAGTAAAATGATAACTTTACATTAAAAATTGAAGAAAAACGAATGTGCAATTCGGTTGACTTCTCTTCTTATCTGAGCAACTATAGTTTATTTATTTATTTTTCTTTCTTGCAGGGATAGGTATTAGATCTTCAGTCTACATTCATTAATAAAACAGAAGAATTGCCGAAACCCGGGATCGAACCAGGGACCTTTAGATCTTCAGTCTAACGCTCTCCCAACTGAGCTATTTCGGCACGTGTATTGTTAGAACTTAAATACTGAAGAAAGCTCTTATATATATATCACAGGCTTATTTTTATCGAACATTTCTAAGAAGTTATTGAATATAAAATGAAACTAACAATATGGCGTGAAGTAAAATGACAACTTTACATTAAAAAATAAAGAAAAACGAAAGTGTAATTCGCTTGAATTCTCTTCTTATCTGAGCAGCTGTAGTTTATATATTTTTGTTTCTTTCTTGCAGGGATAGGTATTAGATCTTCTGTCTATTTTCATTAATAAAACAGAAGAATTGCCGAAACCCAGGATGGAACCAGGGACCTTTAGATCTTCAGTCTAACGCTCTCCCAACTGAGCTATTTCGGCACGTGCATTGTTAGAAATTAAATACTGAAGAAAGCTCTTATATATATATCACAGGCTTATTTTTATCGAACATTTCTAAGAAGTTATTAATATAAAATGAAACTAACAATATGGCGTGAAGTAAAATGACAACTTTACATTAAAAATTAAAGAAAAACGTAAGTGTAATTCGCTTGACTTCTCTTCTTATCTGAGCAACTTGTAGTTTATATATTTTTGTTTCTTTCTTGCAGGGATAGGTATTAGATCTTTAGTCTACTTTCATTAATAAAACAGAAGAATTGCCGAAACCCGCGATCGAACCAGGGACGTTTAGATCTTCAGTCTAACGCTCTCCCAACTGAGATATTTCGGCACGTGCATTGTTAGAACTTAAATATTGAAGAAAGCTCTTATATATATATCACAGGTTTATTTTTATTGAATATTTCTAAGAAGTTATTGAATATAAAATGAAACTAACAATATGGCGTGAAGTAAAATGACAACTTTACATTAAAAAATAAAGAAAAACGAAAGTGTAATTCGCTTGAATTCTCTTCTTATCTGAGCAGCTGTAGTTTATATATTTTTTTTTCTTTCTTGCAGGGATAGGTATTAGATCTTCAGTCTACTTTCATTAATAAAACAGAAGAATTGCCGAAACCCGGGATCGAACCATGGACCTTTAGATCTTTAGTCTAACGCTCTCCCAACTGAGCTATTTCGGCACGTGCATTGTTGGAACTTAAATACTGAAGAAAGCTCTTATATATATATCACAGGCTTATTTTTATCGAACATTTCTAAGAAGTTATTGAATATAAAATGAAACTAACAATATGGCGTGAAGTAAAATAACAACTTTACATTAAAAAATAAAGAAAAACGAAAGTTTAATTCGCTTGAATTCTCTTCTTATCTGAGTAGCTGTAGTTTATATATTTTTTTTTCTTTTTTGCAGGGATAGGTATTAGATCTTCAGTCTACTTTCATTAATAAAACAGAAGAATTGCCGAAACCCGCGATCGAACCAGGGACCTTTAGATCTTCAGTCTAACGCTCTCCCAACTGAGCTATATCGGCACGTGTATAGTGAGAACTTAAATACTGAAGAAAGCTCTTATATATATATCACAGGCTTATTTTTATCGAACATTTCTAAGAAGTTATTGAATATAAAATGAAACTAACAATATGGCGTGAACTAAAATGACAACTTTACATTCAAAATTAAAGAAAAACGAAAGTGTAATTCGCTTGACTTCTCTTCTTATCTGAGCAACTGTAGTTTCTTTATTGTTTTTTTCTTTCTTGCAGGGATAGATGTTACATCTTCAGTCTACTTTGATTAATAAAACAGAAGATTTGCCGAAACCCGGGATCGAACCAGGGACCTTTAGATCTTTAGTCTAACGCTCTCCCAACTGAGCTATATCGGCACGTGCATTGTTAGAACTTAAATACTGAAGAAAGCTCTTATATATATATCACAGGCTTATTTTTATCGAACATTTCTAAGAAGTTATTGAATATAAAATTAAACTAACAATATGGCGTGAAGTAAAATGACAACTTTACATAAAAAAATAAAGAAAAACGAAAGTGTAATTCGCTTGAATTGTCTTCTTATCTGAGCAGCTGTAGTTTACAAATTTTTTTTTTCTTTCTTCCAGGGATAGGTATTAGATCTTCAGTCTACTTTTATTAATAAAACAGAAGAATTGCCGAAACCCGGGATCGAACCAGGGACCTTTAGAACTTCAGTCTAACGCTCTCCCAACTGAGCTATTTCGGCACGTGCATTGTTGGGACTTAAATACTGAAGAAAGCTCTTATATATATATCACAGGCTTATTTTTATCGAAAATTTCTAAGAAGTTATCGAATATAAAATGAAACTAACAATATGGCGTGAAGTAAAATGATAACTTTACATTAAAAATTGAAGAAAAACGAATGTGCAATTCGCTTGACTTCTCTTCTTATCTGAGCAACTATAGTTTATTTATTTATTTTTCTTTCTTGCTGGGATAGGTATTAGATCTTCAGTCTACATTCATTAATAAAACAGAAGAATTGCCGAAACCCGGGATCGAACCAGGGACCTTTAGATCTTCAGTCTAACGCTCTCCCAACTGAGCTATTTCGGCACGTGCATTGTTGGAACCTAAATACTGAAGAAAGCTCTTATATATATATATCACAGGCTTATTTTTATCGAACATTTCTAAGAAGTTATTGAATATAAAATGAAACTAACAATATGGCGTGAAGTAAAATGACAACTTTACATTAAAAAATAAAGAAAAACGAAAGTGTAATTCGCTTGAATTCTCTTCTTATCTGAGCAGCTGTAGTTTATATATTTTTGTTTCTTTCTTGCAGGGATAGGTATTAGATCTTCTGTCTACTTTCATTAATAAAACAGAAGAATTGCCGAAACCCGGGTTGGAACCGGGGACCTTTAGATCTTCAGTCTAACGCTCTCCCAACTGAGCTATTTCGGCACGTGCATTGTTAGAAATTAAATACTGAAGAAAGCTCTTATATATATATCACAGGCTTATTTTTATCGAACATTTCTAAGAAGTTATTGAATATAAAATGAAACTAACAATATGGCGTGAAGTAAAATAACAACTTTACATTAAAAAATAAAGAAAAACGAAAGTGTAATTCGCTTGAATTCTCTTCTTATCTGAGCAGCTGTAGTTTATATATTTTTTTTTCTTTCTTGCAGGGATAGGTATTAGATCTTCAGTCTACTTTCATTAATAAAACAGAAGAATTGCCGAAACCCGGGATCGAACCATGGACCTTTAGATCTTCAGTCTAACGCTCTCCCAATTGAGCTATTTCGGCACGTGCGTTGTTGGAACTTAAATACTGAAGAAAACTCTTATATATATATCACAAGCTTATTTTATCGAACATTTCTAAGAAGTTATTGAATATAAAATGAAACTAACAATATGGCGTGAAGTAAAATGACAACTTTACATTAAAAAATAAAGAAAAACGAAAGTGTAATTCGCTTGACTTCTCTTCTTATCTGAGCAACTGTAGTTTATTTTTTTTTCTTTCTTGCAGGGATAGGTATTAGATCTTCCGTCTACTTTCATTAATAAAACAGAAGAATTGCCGAAACCCGGGATCGAACCAGAAACCTTTAGATCTTCAGTCTAACGCTCTCCCAACTGAGCTATTTCGGCACGCGCATTGTTGGAACCTAAATACTGAAGAAAGCTCTTATATATATATCACAGGCTTATTTCTATCGAACATTTCTAAGAAGTTATTGAATATAAAATGAAACTAACAATATGGCGTGAAGTAAAATAACAACTTTACATTAAAAAATAAAGAAAAACGAAAGTGTAATTCGCTTGAATTCTCTTCTTATCTGAGCAGCTGTAGTTTATATATTTTTTTTTCTTTCTTGCAGGGATAGGTATTAGATCTTCAGTCTACTTTCATTAAAACAGAAGAATTGCCGAAACCCGGGATCGAACCATGGACCTTTAGATCTTCAGTCTAACGCTCTCCCATCTGAGCTATTTCGGCACGTGCATTGCTGGAACCTAAATACTGAAGAAAACTCTTATATATATACCACAGGCTTATTTTATCGAACATTTCTAAGAAGTTATTGAATATAAAATGAAACTAACAATATGGCGTGAAGTAAAATAACAACTTTACATTAAAAAATAAAGAAAAACGAAAGTGTAATTCGCTTGAATTCTCTTCTTATCTGAGCAGCTGTAGTTTATATATTTTTTTTTCTTTCTTGCAGGGATAGGTATTAGATCTTCAGTCTACTTTCATTAATAAAACAGAAGAATTACCGAAACCCGGGATCGAACCATGGACCTTCAGATCTTCAGTCTAACGCTCTCCCAACTGAGCTATTTCGGCACGTGCATTGTTGGAACTTAAATACTGAAGAAAGCTCTTATATGTATATCACAGGCTTATTTTATCGAATATTTCTAAGAAGTTATTGAATATAAAATGAAACTAACAATATGGCGTGAAGTAAAATGATAACTTTACATTAAAAATTGAAGAAAAACGAATGTGCAATTCGGTTGACTTCTCTTCTTATCTGAGCAACTATACTTTATTTATTTATTTTTCTTTCTTGCAGGGATAGGTATTAGATCTTCAGTCTACATTCATTAATAAAACAGAAGAATTGCCGAAACCCGGGATCGAACCAGGGACCTTTAGATCTTCAGTCTAACGCTCTCCCAACTGAGCTATTTCGGCACGTGTATTGTTAGAACTTAAATACTGAAGAAAGCTCTTATATATATATCACAGGCTTATTTTTATCGAACATTTCTAAGAAGTTATTGAATATAAAATGAAACTAACAATATGGCGTGAAGTAAAATGACAACTTTACATTAAAAAATAAAGAAAAACGAAAGTGTAATTCGCTTGAATTCTCTTCTTATCTGAGCAGCTGTAGTTTATATATTTTTGTTTCTTTCTTGCAGGGATAGGTATTAGATGTTCTGTCTATTTTCATTAATAAAACAGAAGAATTGCCGAAACCCAGGATGGAACCAGGGACCTTTAGATCTTCAGTCTAACGCTCTCCCAACTGAGCTATTTCGGCACGTGCATTGTTAGAACTTAAATACTGAAGAATGCTCTTATATATATATCACAGGTTTATTTTTATCGAACATTTCTAAGAAGTTATTGAATATAAAATGAAACTAACAATATGGCGTGAAGTAAAATGATAACTTTACATTAAAAATTGAAGAAAAACGAATGTGCAATTCGGTTGACTTCTCTTCTTATCTGAGCAACTATAGTTTATTTATTTATTTTTCTTTCTTGCAGGGATAGGTATTAGATCTTCAGTCTACATTCATTAATAAAACAGAAGAATTGCCGAAACCCGGGATCGAACCAGGGACCTTTAGATCTTCAGTCTAACGCTCTCCCAACTGAGCTATTTCGGCACGTGTATTGTTAGAACTTAAATACTGAAGAAAGCTCTTATATATATATCACATGCTTATTTTTATCGAACATTTCTAAGAAGTTATTGAATATAAAATGAAACCAACAATATGGCGTGAAGTAAAATGACAACTTTACATTAAAAAATAAAGAAAAACGAAAGTGTAATTCGCTTGACTTCTCTTCTTATCTGAGCAACTGTAGTTTATTTTTTTTTCTTTCTTGCAGGGATAGGTATTAGATCTTCCGTCTACTTTCATTAATAAAACAGAAGAATTGCCGAAACCCGGGATCGAACCAGAAACCTTTAGATCTTCAGTCTAACGCTCTCCCAACTGAGCTATTTCGGCACGTGCATTGTTGGAACCTAAATACTGAAGAAAGCTCTTATATATATATCACAGGCTTATTTCTGTCGAACATTTCTAAGAAGTTATTGAATATAAAATGAAACTAACAATATGGCGTGAAGTAAAATAACAACTTTACATTAAAAAATAAAGAAAAACGAAAGTGTAATTCGCTTGAATTCTCTTCTTATCTGAGCAGCTGTAGTTTATATATTTTTTTTTCTTTCTTGCAGGGATAGGTATTAGATCTTCTGTCTACTTTCATTAATAAAACAGAAGAATTGCCGAAACCCGGGTTGGAACCGGGGACCTTTAGATCTTCAGTCTAACGCTCTCCCAACTGAGCTATTTCGGCACGTGCATTGTTAGAAATTAAATACTGAAGAAAGCTCTTATATATATATCACAGGCTTATTTTTATCGAACATTTCTAAGAAGTTATTGAATATAAAATGAAACTAACAATATGGCGTGAAGTAAAATAACAACTTTACATTAAAAAATAAAGAAAAACGAAAGTGTAATTCGCTTGAATTCTCTTCTTATCTGAGCAGCTGTAGTTTATATATTTTTTTTTCTTTCTTGCAGGGATAGGTATTAGATCTTCAGTCTACTTTCATTAATAAAACAGAAGAATTGCCGAAACCCGGGATCGAACCATGGACCTTTAGATCTTCAGTCTAACGCTCTCCCAATTGAGCTATTTCGGCACGTGCATTGTTGGAACTTAAATACTGAAGAAAACTCTTATATATATATCACAGGCTTATTTCTATCGAACATTTCTAAGAAGTTATTGAATATAAAATGAAACTAACAATATGGCGTGAAGTAAAATAACAACTTTACATTAAAAAATAAAGAAAAACGAAAGTGTAATTCGCTTGAATTCTCTTCTTATCTGAGCAGCTGTAGTTTATATATTTTTTTTTCTTTCTTGCAGGGATAGGTATTAGATCTTCAGTCTACTTTCATTAAAACAGAAGAATTGCCGAAACCCGGGATCGAACCATGGACCTTTAGATCTTCAGTCTAACGCTCTCCCATCTGAGCTATTTCGGCACGTGCATTGCTGGAACTTAAATACTGAAGAAAACTCTTATATATATACCACAGGCTTATTTTATCGAACATTTCTAAGAAGTTATTGAATATAAAATGAAACTAACAATATGGCGTGAAGTAAAATAACAACTTTACATTAAAAAATAAAGAAAAACGAAAGTGTAATTCGCTTGAATTCTCTTCTTATCTGAGCAGCTGTAGTTTATATATTTTTTTTTTCTTTCTTGCAGGGATAGGTATTAGATCTTCAGTCTACTTTCATTAATAAAACAGAAGAATTACCGAAACCCGGGATCGAACCATGGACCTTTAGATCTTCAGTCTAACGCTCTCCCAACTGAGCTATTTCGGCACGTGCATTGTTGGAACTTAAATACTGAAGAAAGCTCTTATATGTATATCACAGGCTTATTTTATCGAACATTTCTAAGAAGTTATTGAATATAAAATGAAACTAACAATATGGCGTGAAGTAAAATGATAACTTTACATTAAAAATTGAAGAAAAACGAATGTGCAATTCGGTTGACTTCTCTTCTTATCTGAGCAACTATACTTTATTTATTTATTTTTCTTTCTTGCAGGGATAGGTATTAGATCTTCAGTCTACATTCATTAATAAAACAGAAGAATTGCCGAAACCCGGGATCGAACCAGGGACCTTTAGATCTTCAGTCTAACGCTCTCCCAACTGAGCTATTTCGGCACGTGTATTGTTAGAACTTAAATACTGAAGAAAGCTCTTATATATATATCACAGGCTTATTTTTATCGAACATTTCTAAGAAGTTATTGAATATAAAATGAAACTAACAATATGGCGTGAAGTAAAATGACAACTTTACATTAAAAAATAAAGAAAAACGAAAGTGTAATTCGCTTGAATTCTCTTCTTATCTGAGCAGCTGTAGTTTATATATTTTTGTTTCTTTCTTGCAGGGATAGGTATTAGATGTTCTGTCTATTTTCATTAATAAAACAGAAGAATTGCCGAAACCCAGGATGGAACCAGGGACCTTTAGATCTTCAGTCTAACGCTCTCCCAACTGAGCTATTTCGGCACGTGCATTGTTAGAACTTAAATACTGAAGAAAGCTCTTATATATATATCACAGGTTTATTTTTATCGAACATTTCTAAGAAGTTATTGAATATAAAATGAAACTAACAATATGGCGTGAAGTAAAATGATAACTTTACATTAAAAATTGAAGAAAAACGAATGTGCAATTCGGTTCACTTCTCTTCTTATCTGAGCAACTATAGTTTATTTATTTATTTTTCTTTCTTGCAGGGATAGGTATTAGATCTTCAGTCTACATTCATTAATAAAACAGAAGAATTGCCGAAACCCGGGATCGAACCAGGGACCTTTAGATCTTCAGTCTAACGCTCTCCCAACTGAGCTATTTCGGCACGTGTATTGTTAGAACTTAAATACTGAAGAAAGCTCTTATATATATATCACATGCTTATTTTTATCGAACATTTCTAAGAAGTTATTGAATATAAAATGAAACTAACAATATGGCGTGAAGTAAAATGACAACTTTACATTAAAAAATAAAGAAAAACGAAAGTGTAATTCGCTTGACTTCTCTTCTTATCTGAGCAACTGTAGTTTATTTTTTTTTCTTTCTTGCAGGGATAGGTATTAGATCTTCCGTCTACTTTCATTAATAAAACAGAAGAATTGCCGAAACCCGGGATCGAACCAGAAACCTTTAGATCTTCAGTCTAACGCTCTCCCAACTGAGCTATTTCGGCACGTGCATTGTTGGAACCTAAATACTGAAGAAAGCTCTTATATATATATCACAGGCTTATTTCTATCGAACATTTCTAAGAAGTTATTGAATATAAAATGAAACTAACAATATGGCGTGAAGTAAAATAACAACTTTACATTAAAAAATAAAGAAAAACGAAAGTGTAATTCGCTTGAATTCTCTTCTTATCTGAGCAGCTGTAGTTTATATATTTTTTTTTCTTTCTTGCAGGGATAGGTATTAGATCTTCAGTCTACTTTCATTAAAACAGAAGAATTGCCGAAACCCGGGATCGAACCATGGACCTTTAGATCTTCAGTCTAACGCTCTCCCATCTGAGCTATTTCGGCACGTGCATTGCTGGAACTTAAATACTGAAGAAAACTCTTATATATATACCACAGGCTTATTTTATCGAACATTTCTAAGAAGTTATTGAATATAAAATGAAACTAACAATATGGCGTGAAGTAAAATAACAACTTTACATTAAAAAATAAAGAAAAACGAAAGTGTAATTCGCTTGAATTCTCTTCTTATCTGAGCAGCTGTAGTTTATATATTTTTTTTTCTTTCTTGCAGGGATAGGTATTAGATCTTCAGTCTACTTTCATTAATAAAACAGAAGAATTACCGAAACCCGGGATCGAACCATGGACCTTTAGATCTTCAGTCTAACGCTCTCCCAACTGAGCTATTTCGGCACGTGCATTGTTGGAACTTAAATACTGAAGAAAGCTCTTATATGTATATCACAGGCTTATTTTATCGAACATTTCTAAGAAGTTATTGAATATAAAATGAAACTAACAATATGGCGTGAAGTAAAATGATAACTTTACATTAAAAATTGAAGAAAAACGAATGTGCAATTCGGTTGACTTCTCTTCTTATCTGAGCAACTATACTTTATTTATTTATTTTTCTTTCTTGCAGGGATAGGTATTAGATCTTCAGTCTACATTCATTAATAAAACAGAAGAATTGCCGAAACCCGGGATCGAACCAGGGACCTTTAGATCTTCAGTCTAACGCTCTCCCAACTGAGCTATTTCGGCACGTGTATTGTTAGAACTTAAATACTGAAGAAAGCTCTTATATATATATCACAGGCTTATTTTTATCGAACATTTCTAAGAAGTTATTGAATATAAAATGAAACTAACAATATGGCGTGAAGTAAAATGACAACTTTACATTAAAAAATAAAGAAAAACGAAAGTGTAATTCGCTTGAATTCTCTTCTTATCTGAGCAGCTGTAGTTTATATATTTTTGTTTCTTTCTTGCAGGGATAGGTATTAGATCTTCTGTCTATTTTCATTAATAAAACAGAAGAATTGCCGAAACCCAGGATGGAACCAGGGACCTTTAGATCTTCAGTCTAACGCTCTCCCAACTGAGCTATTTCGGCACGTGCATTGTTAGAACTTAAATACTGAAGAAAGCTCTTATATATATATCACAGGTTTATTTTTATCGAACATTTCTAAGAAGTTATTGAATATAAAATGAAACTAACAATATGGCGTGAACTAAAATGACAACTTTACATTAAAAATTGAAGAAAAACGAAAGTGTAATTCGCATGAATTCTCTTCTTATTTGAGCAGCTGTAGTTTATATATTTTTGTTTCATTCTTGCAGGGATAGGTATTAGATCTTCTGTCTACTTTCATTAATAAAACAGAAGAATTGCCGAAACCCGGGATGGAACCAGGGACCTTTAGATCTTCAGTCTAACGCTCTCCCAACTGAGCTATTTCGGCACGTGCATTGTTAGAACTTAAATACTGAAGAAAGCTCTTATATATATATCACAGGCTTATTTTTATCGAACATTTCTAAGAAGTTATTGAATATAAAATGAAACTAACAATATTTTGTGAAGTAAAATGACAACTTTACATTAAAAATTAAAGAAAAACGAAAGTGTAATTCGCTTGACTTCTCTTCTTATCTGAGCAACTGTAGTTTATTTATTTTTTTTTTCTTTCTTGCAGGGATAGGTATTACGTCTTCAGTCTACTTTCATTAATAAAACAGAAGAATTGCCGAAACCCGGTATCTTTAGATCTTCAGTCTAACGCTCTCCCAACTGAGCTATTTCGGCACGTGCATTGTTAGAACTTAAATACTGAAGAAAGCTCTTATATATATATCACAGGCTTATTTTATCGAACATTTCTAAGAAGTTATTGAATATAAAATGAAACTAACAATATGGCGTGAAGTAAAATGATAACTTTACATTAAAAATTGAAGAAAAACGAATGTGCAATTCGCTTGACTTCTCTTCTTATCTGAGCAACTATAGTTTATTTATTTATTTTTCTTTCTTGCAGGGATAGGTATTAGATCTTCAGTCTACATTCATTAATAAAACAGAAGAATTGCCGAAACCCGGGATCGAACCAGGGACCTTTAGATCTTCAGTCTAACGCTCTCCCAACTGAGCTATTTCGGCACGTGCATTATTAGAACTTAAATACTGAAGAAAGCTCTTATATATATATCACAGGCTTATTTTATCGAACATTTCTAAGAAGTTATTGAATATAAAATGAAACTAACAATATGGCGTGAAGTAAAATGATAACTTTACATTAAAAATTGAAGAAAAACGAATGTGCAATTCGGTTGACTTCTCTTCTTATCTGAGCAACTATAGTTTATTTATTTATTTTTCTTTCTTGCAGGGATAGGTATTAGATCTTCAGTCTACATTCATTAATAAAACAGAAGAATTGCCGAAACCCGGGATCGAACCAGGGACCTTTAGATCTTCAGTCTAACGCTCTCCCAACTGAGCTATTTCGGCACGTGTATTGTTAGAACTTAAATACTGAAGAAAGCTCTTATATATATATCACAGGCTTATTTTTATCGAACATTTCTAAGAAGTTATTGAATATAAAATGAAACTAACAATATGGCGTGAAGTAAAATGACAACTTTACATTAAAAAATAAAGAAAAACGAAAGTGTAATTCGCTTGAATTCTCTTCTTATCTGAGCAGCTGTAGTTTATATATTTTTGTTTCTTTCTTGCAGGGATAGGTATTAGATCTTCTGTCTACTTTCATTAATAAAACAGAAGAATTGCCGAAACCCGGGATGGAACCAGGGACCTTTAGATCTTCAGTCTAACGCTCTCCCAACTGAGCTATTTCGGCACGTGCATTGTTAGAAATTAAATACTGAAGAAAGCTCTTATATATATATCACAGGCTTATTTTATCGAACATTTCTAAGAAGTTATTGAATATAAAATGAAACTAACAATATGGCGTGAAGTAAAATGATAACTTTACATTAAAAATTGAAGAAAAAGGAATGTGCAATTCGCTTGACTTCTCTTCTTATCTGAGCAACTATAGTTTATTTATTTATTTTTCTTTCTTGCAGGGATAGGTATTAGAACTTCAGTCTACATTCATTAATAAAACAGAAGAATTGCCGAAACCCGGGATCGAACCAGGGACCTTTAGATCTTCAGTCTAACGCTCTCCCAACTGAGCTATTTCGGCACGTGCATTATTAGAACTTAAATACTGAAGAAAGCTCTTTTATATATATCACAGGCTTATTTTATCGAACATTTCTAAGAAGTTATTGAATATAAAATGAAACTAACAATATGGCGTGAAGTAAAATGATAACTTTACATTAAAAATTGAAGAAAAACGAATGTGCAATTCGGTTGACTTCTCTTCTTATCTGAGCAACTATAGTTTATTTATTTATTTTTCTTTCTTGCAGGGATAGGTATTAGATCTTCAGTCTACATTCATTAATAAAACAGAAGAATTGCCGAAACCCGGGATCGAACCAGGGACCTTTAGATCTTCAGTCTAACGCTCTCCCAACTGAGCTATTTCGGCACGTGTATTGTTAGAACTTAAATACTGAAGAAAGCTCTTATATATATATCACAGGTTTATTTTTATCGAACATTTCTAAGAAGTTATTGAATATAAAATGAAACTAACAATATGGCGTGAACTAAAATGACAACTTTACATTAAAAATTGAAGAAAAACGAAAGTGTAATTCGCTTGAATTCTCTTCTTATTTGAGCAGCTGTAGTTTATATATTTTTGTTTCATTCTTGCAGGGATAGGTATTAGATCTTCTGTCTACTTTCATTAATAAAACAGAAGAATTGCCGAAACCCGGGATGGAACCAGGGACCTTTAGATCTTCAGTCTAACGCTCTCCCTACTGAGCTATTTCGGCACGTGCATTGTTAGAAATTAAATACTTAAGAAAGCTCTTACATATATATAAAAGGCTTATTTTTATCGAACATTTCTAAGAAGTTATTGAATATAAAATGAAACTAACAATATGGCGTGAAGTAAAATAACAACTTTACATTCAAAAATAATGAAAAACGAAAGTGTAATTCGCTTGAATTCTCTTCTTATCTGAGTAGCTGTAGTTTATAATTTTTTTTTTCTTTCTTGCAGGGATAGGTATTAGATCTTCAGTCTACATTCATTAATAAAACAGAAGAATTGCCGAAACCCGGGATCGAACCAGGGACCTTTAGATCTTCAGCCTAACGCTCTCCCAACTGAGCTATTTCGGCACGTGCATTATTAGAACTTAAATACTGAAGAAAGCTCTTATATATATATCACAGGCTTATTTTATCGAACATTTCTAAGAAGTTATTGAATATAAAATGAAACTAACAATATGGCGTGAAGTAAAATGATAACTTTACATTAAAAATTGAAGAAAAACGAATGTGCAATTCGCTTGACTTCTCTTCTTATCTGAGCAACTATAGTTTATTTATTTATTTTTCTTTCTTGCAGGGATAGGTATTAGATCTTCAGTCTACATTCATTAATAAAACAGAAGAATTGCCGAAACCCGGGACCTTTAGATCTTCAGTCTAACGCTCTCCCAACTGAGCTATTTCGGCACGTGCATTATTAGAACTTAAATACTGAAGAAAGCTCTTATATATATAACACAGGCTTATTTTATCGAACATTTCTAAGAAGTTATTGAATATAAAATGAAACTAACAATATGGCGTGAAGTAAAATGATAACTTTACATTAAAAATTGAAGAAAAACGAATGTGCAATTCGCTTGACTTCTCTTCTTATCTGAGCAACTATAGTTTATTTATTTATTTTTCTTTCTTGCAGGGATAGGTATTAGATCTTCAGTCTACATTCATTAATAAAACAGAAGAATTGCCGAAACCCGGGATCGAACCAGGGACCTTTAGATCTTCAGTCTAACGCTCTCCCAACTGAGCTATTTCGGCATGTGCATTATTAGAACTTAATACTGAAGAAAGCTCTTATATATATATCACAGGCTTATTTTTATCGAATATTTCTAAGAAGTTATTGAATATAAAATGAAACTAACAATATGGCGTGAAGTAAAATAACAACTTTACATTAAAAAATAAAGAAAAACGAAAGTGTAATTCGCTTGAATTCTCTACTTATCTGAGTAGCTGTAGTTTATATATTTTTTTTTCTTTCTTGCAGGGATAGGTATTAGATCTTCAGTCTACATTCATTAATAAAACAGAAGAATTGCCGAAACCCGGGACCTTTAGATCTTCAGTCTAACGCTCTCCCAACTGAGCTATTTCGGCACGTGCATTGTTGGAACTTAAATACTGAAGAAAGCTCTTATATGTATATCACAGGCTTATTTTATCGAACATTTCTAAGAAGTTATTGAATATAAAATGAAACTAACAATATGGCGTGAAGTAAAATGATAACTTTACATTAAAAATTGAAGAAAAACGAATGTGCAATTCGCTTGACTTCTCTTCTTATCTGAGCAACTATAGTTTATTTATTTATTTTTCTTTCTTGCAGGGATAGGTATTAGATCTTCAGTCTACATTCATTAATAAAACAGAAGAATTGCCGAAACCCGGGATCGAACCAGGGACCTTTAGATCTTCAGTCTAACGCTCTCCCAACTGAGCTATTTCGGCACGTGCATTATTAGAACTTAAATACTGAAGAAAGCTCTTATATATATATCACAGGCTTATTTTATCGAACATTTCTAAGAAGTTATTGAATATAAAATGAAACTAACAATATGGCGTGAAGTAAAATGATAACTTTACATTAAAAATTGAAGAAAAACGAATGTGCAATTCGCTTGACTTCTCTTCTTATCTGAGCAACTATAGTTTATTTATTTATTTTTCTTTCTTGCAGGGATAGGTATTAGATCTTCAGTCTACATTCATTAATAAAACAGAAGAATTGCCGAAACCCGGGATCGAACCAGGGACCTTTAGATCTTCAGTCTAACGCTCTCCCAACTGAGCTATTTCGGCATGTGCATTATTAGAACTTAATACTGAAGAAAGCTCTTATATATATATCACAGGCTTATTTTTATCGAATATTTCTAAGAAGTTATTGAATATAAAATGAAACTAACAATATGGCGTGAAGTAAAATAACAACTTTACATTAAAAAATAAAGAAAAACGAAAGTGTAATTCGCTTGAATTCTCTACTTATCTGAGTAGCTGTAGTTTATATATTTTTTTTTCTTTCTTGCAGGGATAGGTATTAGATCTTCAGTCTACTTTCATTAATAAAACAGAAGAATTGCCGAAACCCGGGACCTTTAGATCTTCAGTCTAACGCTCTCCCAACTGAGCTATTTCGGCACGTGCATTGTTGGAACTTAAATACTGAAGAAAGCTCTTATATGTATATCACAGGCTTATTTTATCGAACATTTCTAAGAAGTTATTGAATATAAAATGAAACTAACAATATGGCGTGAAGTAAAATGATAACTTTACATTAAAAATTGAAGAAAAACGAATGTGCAATTCGGTTGACTTCTCTTCTTATCTGAGCAACTATACTTTATTTATTTATTTTTCTTTCTTGCAGGGATAGGTATTAGATCTTCAGTCTACATTCATTAATAAAACAGAAGAATTGCCGAAACCCGGGATCGAACCAGGGACCTTTAGATCTTCAGTCTAACGCTCTCCCAACTGAGCTATTTCGGCACGTGTATTGTTAGAACTTAAATACTGAAGAAAGCTCTTATATATATATCACAGGCTTATTTTTATCGAACATTTCTAAGAAGTTATTGAATATAAAATGAAACTAACAATATGGCGTGAAGTAAAATGACAACTTTACATTAAAAAATAAAGAAAAACGAAAGTGTAATTCGCTTGAATTCTCTTCTTATCTGAGCAGCTGTAGTTTATATATTTTTGTTTCTTTCTTGCAGGGATAGGTATTAGATCTTCTGTCTATTTTCATTAATAAAACAGAAGAATTGCCGAAACCCAGGATGGAACCAGGGACCTTTAGATCTTCAGTCTAACGCTCTCCCAACTGAGCTATTTCGGCACGTGCATTGTTAGAAATTAAATACTGAAGAAAGCTCTTATATATATATCACAGGCTTATTTTTATCGAACATTTCTAAGAAGTTATTGAATATAAAATGAAACTAACAATATGGCGTGAAGTAAAATGACAACTTTACATTAAAAATTAAAGAAAAACGAAAGTGTAATTCGCTTGACTTCTCTTCTTATCTGAGCAACTGTAGTTTATATATTTTTGTTTCTTTCTTGCAGGGATAGGTATTAGATCTTCAGTCTACTTTCATTAATAAAACAGAAGAATTGCCGAAACCCGCGATCGAACCAGGGACCTTTAGATTTTCAGTCTAACGCTCTCCCAACTGAGCTATTTCGGCACGTGCATTGTTAGAACTTAAATATTGAAGAAAGGTCTTATATATATATCACAGGTTTATTTTTATTGAATATTTCTAAGAAGTTATTGAATATAAAATGAAACTAACAATATGGCGTGAAGTAAAATGACAACTTTACATTAAAAAATAAAGAAAAACGAAAGTGTAATTCGCTTGACTTCTCTTGTATTCTGAGCAACTGTAGTTTATTTTTTTTTTCTTTCTTGCAGGGATAGGTATTAGATCTTCAGTCTACTTTCATTAATAAAACAGAAGATTTGCCGAAACCCGGGATCGAACCAGGGACCTTTAGATCTTCAGTCTAACGCTCTCCCAACTGAGCTATATCGGCACGTGCATTGTTAGAACTTAAATACTGAAGAAAGCTCTTATATATATATCACAGGCTTATTTTTATCGAACATTTCTAAGAAGTTATTGAATATAAAATGAAACTAACAATATGGCGTGAAGTAAAATGACAACTTTACATTCAAAATTAAAGAAAAACGAAAGTGTAATTCGCTTGACTTCTCTTCTTATCTGAGCAACTGTAGTTTATTTATTGTTTTTTTCTTTCTTGCAGGGATAGATGTTACATCTTCAGTCTACTTTCATTAATAAAACAGAAGATTTGCCGAAACCCGGGATCGAACCAGGGACCTTTAGATCTTTAGTCTAACGCTCTCCCAACTGAGCTATATCGGCACGTGCATTGTTAGAACTTAAATACTGAAGAAAGCTCTTATATATATATCACAGGCTTATTTTTATCGAACATTTCTAAGAAGTTATTGAATATAAAATTAAACTAACAATATGGCGTGAAGTAAAATGAGAACTTTACATTCATAAATAAAGAAAAACGAAATTGTAATTCGCTTGACTTCTCTTCTTATCTGAGCAACTGTAGTTTATTTTTTTTTCTTTCTTGCAGGGATAGGTATTAGATCTTCCGTCTACTTTCATTAATAAAACAGAAGAATTGCCGAAACCCGGGATCTTTAGATCTTCAGTCTAACGCTCTCCCAACTGAGCTATTTCGGCACGTGCATTGTTTGAACTTAAATACTGAAGAAAGCTCTTATATATATATCACAGGTTTATTTTTATCGAACATTTCTAAGAAGTTATTGAATATAAAATGAAACTAACAATATGGCGTGAACTAAAATGACAACTTTACATTAAAAATTGAAGAAAAACGAAAGTGTAATTCGCTTGAATTCTCTTCTTATTTGAGCAGCTGTAGTTTATATATTTTTGTTTCATTCTTGCAGGGATAGGTATTAGATCTTCTGTCTACTTTCATTAATAAAACAGAAGAATTGCCGAAACCCGGGATGGAACCAGGGACCTTTAGATCTTCAGTCTAACGCTCTCCCAACTGAGCTATTTCGGCACGTGCATTGTTAGAACTTAAATACTGAAGAAAGCTCTTATATATATATCACAGGCTTATTTTTATCGAACATTTCTAAGAAGTTATTGAATATAAAATGAAACTAACAATATTTTGTGAAGTAAAATGACAACTTTACATTAAAAATTAAAGAAAAACGAAAGTGTAATTCGCTTGACTTCTCTTCTTATCTGAGCAACTGTAGTTTATTTATTTTTTTACTTTCTTCTATATGTAATATAGAGAAAGTATTGGATTCGCGAAAATTTTCGACCTCCGTTTTTTGACGGATCTACACGTTTTGGGATGTCCTGAACACGAATTGATAGTTTTTAAAAAATGTCTGTCTGTCTGTCTGTCTGTCTGTCTGTCTGTCTGTCTGTGGTTTAGTGTTTTCACCGTATCTCACGAACCAATGAATGAAATTCAACCAAACTTGGTATATAGTTGGACCCTGGCGGGGCATTGTGCTGATTAGATTTTGGGATCAATAGCCCATCAGGTGGCGCTGTGATCGCATTTTATGTAAATTTTTAACATGGCAGTATAGGACAAATTTTCGTATTTTTCACCGTATCTCACGAACTAATGAATGAAATTCAACCAAACTTGGTATATAGTTGGAACCTGACGGGGCATTGTGCTGATTAGATTTGGGGATCAATCGTCCAGCAGGTGGCGCTGTGATCGCAAAATTTCGTATGTCACACCGTATCTCACGAACCGATGAATGAAATTGAACCAAACTTGGTGTACAGTTGGACCCTGACATGGAAAGGGTCTGATTAGATTTTGGGATCAATCGCCCGGCAGATGGCGCTGTGATCGCATTCTATGTAAACTTTTAACATGGCAGCATAGGACAAAATTTCGTATAAATGTACATAATGAGCGTTATTTTAAACTTGTGATTGTAAAATTAATATGAATTATTGATAATAGTAGTAGTTAACTACGAAAAAAATTTTGTGCATGTGGGGGCACCGGTTCCCCCCCTGGGGGGGAAGTACACCCCCGGGGAGGGTAAATTTTCATGATGGGTATCTTTCGAAAGATCTCGTCAATACCTTTAAAGAGAATGGTTGAACTATAAATCTGTGACAATTTGAAACAAAGTTATCGATTTTTTTACTTTTAACAAAAAAAAAAAAAAAAAAAAAAAAAAAAGAAAAAAAATCGTATTTTTTTTTTTTTTTTTTTTAACGAAACTTAACCAAACTTGGTATTTAGTTGGTCGCCGACATAAACTGGTCCTGATTACATTTAGGGATCAATAGCTCAACAGGTGGCGCTGTGATCGCATTTTTTCTAAATTTTTAACATGGCAGCATAGGACAAAATTTCGTATAAATGTACATAATGAGCGTTATTTTAAACTTGTGATTGTAAAATTAATATGAATTATTGATAATAGTAGTAGTTAACTACGAAAAAAAATTTGTGCATGTGGGGGCACCGGTTCCCCCCCCCTGGGGGGGAAGTACCCCCCGGGGGGGGTAAATTTTCAAGATGGGTATCTTTCGAAAGATCTCGTCAATACCTTTAAAACGAATGGTTGAACTATAAATCTGTGACAATTTGAAACAAAGTTATCGATTTTTCTACTTTTAACAAAAAAAAAAAAAAAAAAAAAAACAGGAAAAAAATCGTATTTTTTTTTTTTTTTTTTTTTGTTTTTTTAACTATTGTTACTGGTTGAATATGTATTACTTTTAACAAAAAAAAAAAAAAAAAAAAAAAAAAAAAAAAAAATTAGAAAAGAATCGTATTTATTTATTTATTTTTTTTTTTAAATATTGTTACTGATTGAATATGTATATAGGAAAATATAGAAGAAAGTCTTGTGGTGGCCACAACATACTAGTTTTCTTTCTTGCAGGGATAGGTATTACGTCTTCAGTCTACTTTCATTAATAAAACAGAAGAATTGCCGAAACCCGGTATCTTTAGATCTTCAGTCTAACGCTCTCCCAACTGAGCTATTTCGGCACGTGCATTGTTAGAACTTAAATACTGAAGAAAGCTCTTATATATATATCACAGGCTTATTTTATCGAACATTTCTAAGAAGTTATTGAATATAAAATGAAACTAACAATATGGCGTGAAGTAAAATGATAACTTTACATTAAAAATTGAAGAAAAACGAATGTGCAATTCGCTTGACTTCTCTTCTTATCTGAGCAACTATAGTTTATTTATTTATTTTTCTTTCTTGCAGGGATAGGTATTAGATCTTCAGTCTACATTCATTAATAAAACAGAAGAATTGCCGAAACCCGGGATGGAACCAGGGACCTTTAGATCTTCAGTCTAACGCTCTCCCAACTGAGCTATTTCGGCACGTGCATTGTTAGAACTTAAATACTGAAGAAAGCTCTTATATATATATCACAGGCTTATTTTTATCGAACATTTCTAAGAAGTTATTGAATATAAAATGAAACTAACAATATTTTGTGAAGTAAAATGACAACTTTACATTAAAAATTAAAGAAAAACGAAAGTGTAATTCGCTTGACTTCTCTTCTTATCTGAGCAACTGTAGTTTATTTTTTTTTTTTTCTTTCTTGCAGGGATAGGTATTACGTCTTCAGTCTACTTTCATTAATAAAACAGAAGAATTGCCGAAACCCGGTATCTTTAGATCTTCAGTCTAACGCTCTCCCAACTGAGCTATTTCGGCACGTGCATTGTTAGAACTTAAATACTGAAGAAAGCTCTTATATATATATCACAGGCTTATTTTATCGAACATTTCTAAGAAGTTATTGAATATAAAATGAAACTAACAATATGGCGTGAAGTAAAATGATAACTTTACATTAAAAATTGAAGAAAAACGAATGTGCAATTCGCTTGACTTCTCTTCTTATCTGAGCAACTATAGTTTATTTATTTATTTTTCTTTCTTGCAGGGATAGGTATTAGATCTTCAGTCTACATTCATTAATAAAACAGAAGAATTGCCGAAACCCGGGATCGAACCAGGGACCTTTAGATCTTCAGTCTAACGCTCTCCCAACTGAGCTATTTCGGCACGTGTATTGTTAGAACTTAAATACTGAAGAAAGCTCTTATATATATATCACAGGCTTATTTTTATCGAACATTTCTAAGAAGTTATTGAATATAAAATGAAACTAACAATATGGCGTGAAGTAAAATGACAACTTTACATTAAAAAATAAAGAAAAACGAAAGTGTAATTCGCTTGAATTCTCTTCTTATCTGAGCAGCTGTAGTTTATATATTTTTGTTTCTTTCTTGCAGGGATAGGTATTAGATCTTCTGTCTACTTTCATTAATAAAACAGAAGAATTGCCGAAACCCGGGATGGAACCAGGGACCTTTAGATCTTCAGTCTAACGCTCTCCCAACTGAGCTATTTCGGCACGTGCATTGTTAGAAATTAAATACTGAAGAAAGCTCTTATATATATATCACAGGCTTATTTTATCGAACATTTCTAAGAAGTTATTGAATATAAAATGAAACTAACAATATGGCGTGAAGTAAAATGATAACTTTACATTAAAAATTGAAGAAAAACGAATGTGCAATTCGCTTGACTTCTCTTCTTATCTGAGCAACTATAGTTTATTTATTTATTTTTCTTTCTTGCAGGGATAGGTATTAGAACTTCAGTCTACATTCATTAATAAAACAGAAGAATTGCCGAAACCCGGGATCGAACCAGGGACCTTTAGATCTTCAGTCTAACGCTCTCCCAACTGAGCTATTTCGGCACGTGCATTATTAGAACTTAAATACTGAAGAAAGCTCTTATATATATATCACAGGCTTATTTTATCGAACATTTCTAAGAAGTTATTGAATATAAAATGAAACTAACAATATGGCGTGAAGTAAAATGATAACTTTACATTAAAAATTGAAGAAAAACGAATGTGCAATTCGGTTGACTTCTCTTCTTATCTGAGCAACTATAGTTTATTTATTTATTTTTCTTTCTTGCAGGGATAGGTATTAGATCTTCAGTCTACATTCATTAATAAAACAGAAGAATTGCCGAAACCCGGGATCGAACCAGGGACCTTTAGATCTTCAGTCTAACGCTCTCCCAACTGAGCTATTTCGGCACGTGTATTGTTAGAACTTAAATACTGAAGAAAGCTCTTATATATATATCACAGGTTTATTTTTATCGAACATTTCTAAGAAGTTATTGAATATAAAATGAAACTAACAATATGGCGTGAACTAAAATGACAACTTTACATTAAAAATTGAAGAAAAACGAAAGTGTAATTCGCTTGAATTCTCTTCTTATTTGAGCAGCTGTAGTTTATATATTTTTGTTTCATTCTTGCAGGGATAGGTATTAGATCTTCTGTCTACTTTCATTAATAAAACAGAAGAATTGCCGAAACCCGGGATGGAACCAGGGACCTTTAGATCTTCAGTCTAACGCTCTCCCTACTGAGCTATTTCGGCACGTGCATTGTTAGAAATTAAATACTTAAGAAAGCTCTTACATATATATAAAAGGCTTATTTTTATCGAACATTTCTAAGAAGTTATTGAATATAAAATGAAACTAACAATATGGCGTGAAGTAAAATAACAACTTTACATTCAAAAATAATGAAAAACGAAAGTGTAATTCGCTTGAATTCTCTTCTTATCTGAGTAGCTGTAGTTTATAAATTTTTTTTTCTTTCTTGCAGGGATAGGTATTAGATCTTCAGTCTACATTCATTAATAAAACAGAAGAATTGCCGAAACCCGGGATCGAACCAGGGACCTTTAGATCTTCAGTCTAACGCTCTCCCAACTGAGCTATTTCGGCACGTGCATTATTAGAACTTAAATACTGAAGAAAGCTCTTATATATATATCACAGGCTTATTTTATCGAACATTTCTAAGAAGTTATTGAATATAAAATGAAACTAACAATATGGCGTGAAGTAAAATGATAACTTTACATTAAAAATTGAAGAAAAACGAATGTGCAATTCGCTTGACTTCTCTTCTTATCTGAGCAACTATAGTTTATTTATTTATTTTTCTTTCTTGCAGGGATAGGTATTAGATCTTCAGTCTACATTCATTAATAAAACAGAAGAATTGCCGAAACCCGGGACCTTTAGATCTTCAGTCTAACGCTCTCCCAACTGAGCTATTTCGGCACGTGCATTATTAGAACTTAAATACTGAAGAAAGCTCTTATATATATAACACAGGCTTATTTTATCGAACATTTCTAAGAAGTTATTGAATATAAAATGAAACTAACAATATGGCGTGAAGTAAAATGATAACTTTACATTAAAAATTGAAGAAAAACGAATGTGCAATTCGCTTGACTTCTCTTCTTATCTGAGCAACTATAGTTTATTTATTTATTTTTCTTTCTTGCAGGGATAGGTATTAGATCTTCAGTCTACATTCATTAATAAAACAGAAGAATTGCCGAAACCCGGGATCGAACCAGGGACCTTTAGATCTTCAGTCTAACGCTCTCCCAACTGAGCTATTTCGGCATGTGCATTATTAGAACTTAATACTGAAGAAAGCTCTTATATATATATCACAGGCTTATTTTTATCGAATATTTCTAAGAAGTTATTGAATATAAAATGAAACTAACAATATGGCGTGAAGTAAAATAACAACTTTACATTAAAAAATAAAGAAAAACGAAAGTGTAATTCGCTTGAATTCTCTACTTATCTGAGTAGCTGTAGTTTATATATTTTTTTTTCTTTCTTGCAGGGATAGGTATTAGATCTTCAGTCTACTTTCATTAATAAAACAGAAGAATTGCCGAAACCCGGGACCTTTAGATCTTCAGTCTAACGCTCTCCCAACTGAGCTATTTCGGCACGTGCATTGTTGGAACTTAAATACTGAAGAAAGCTCTTATATGTATATCACAGGCTTATTTTATGGAACATTTCTAAGAAGTTATTGAATATAAAATGAAACTAACAATATGGCGTGAAGTAAAATGATAACTTTACATTAAAAATTGAAGAAAAACGAATGTGCAATTCGGTTGACTTCTCTTCTTATCTGAGCAACTATACTTTATTTATTTATTTTTCTTTCTTGCAGGGATAGGTATTAGATCTTCAGTCTACATTCATTAATAAAACAGAAGAATTGCCGAAACCCGGGATCGAACCAGGGACCTTTAGATCTTCAGTCTAACGCTCTCCCAACTGAGCTATTTCGGCACGTGTATTGTTAGAACTTAAATACTGAAGAAAGCTCTTATATATATATCACAGGCTTATTTTTATCGAACATTTCTAAGAAGTTATTGAATATAAAATGAAACTAACAATATGGCGTGAAGTAAAATGACAACTTTACATTAAAAAATAAAGAAAAACGAAAGTGTAATTCGCTTGAATTCTCTTCTTATCTGAGCAGCTGTAGTTTATATATTTTTGTTTCTTTCTTGCAGGGATAGGTATTAGATCTTCTGTCTATTTTCATTAATAAAACAGAAGAATTGCCGAAACCCAGGATGGAACCAGGGACCTTTAGATCTTCAGTCTAACGCTCTCCCAACTGAGCTATTTCGGCACGTGCATTGTTAGAAATTAAATACTGAAGAAAGCTCTTATATATATATCACAGGCTTATTTTTATCGAACATTTCTAAGAAGTTATTGAATATAAAATGAAACTAACAATATGGCGTGAAGTAAAATGACAACTTTACATTAAAAATTAAAGAAAAACGAAAGTGTAATTCGCTTGACTTCTCTTCTTATCTGAGCAACTGTAGTTTATATATTTTTGTTTCTTTCTTGCAGGGATAGGTATTAGATCTTCAGTCTACTTTCATTAATAAAACAGAAGAATTGCCGAAACCCGCGATCGAACCAGGGACCTTTAGATTTTCAGTCTAACGCTCTCCCAACTGAGCTATTTCGGCACGTGCATTGTTAGAACTTAAATATTGAAGAAAGCTCTTATATATATATCACAGGTTTATTTTTATTGAATATTTCTAAGAAGTTATTGAATATAAAATGAAACTAACAATATTTTGTGAAGTAAAATGACAACTTTACATTAAAAATTAAAGAAAAACGAAAGTGTAATTCGCTTGACTTCTCTTCTTATCTGAGCAACTGTAGTTTATTTATTTTTTTTTTCTTTCTTGCAGGGATAGGTATTACGTCTTCAGTCTACTTTCATTAATAAAACAGAAGAATTGCCGAAACCCGGTATCTTTAGATCTTCAGTCTAACGCTCTCCCAACTGAGCTATTTCGGCACGTGCATTGTTAGAACTTAAATACTGAAGAAAGCTCTTATATATATATCACAGGCTTATTTTATCGAACATTTCTAAGAAGTTATTGAATATAAAATGAAACTAACAATATGGCGTGAAGTAAAATGATAACTTTACATTAAAAATTGAAGAAAAACGAATGTGCAATTCGCTTGACTTCTCTTCTTATCTGAGCAACTATAGTTTATTTATTTATTTTTCTTTCTTGCAGGGATAGGTATTAGATCTTCAGTCTACATTCATTAATAAAACAGAAGAATTGCCGAAACCCGGGATCGAACCAGGGACCTTTAGATCTTCAGTCTAACGCTCTCCCAACTGAGCTATTTCGGCACGTGTATTGTTAGAACTTAAATACTGAAGAAAGCTCTTATATATATATCACAGGCTTATTTTTATCGAACATTTCTAAGAAGTTATTGAATATAAAATGAAACTAACAATATGGCGTGAAGTAAAATGACAACTTTACATTAAAAAATAAAGAAAAACGAAAGTGTAATTCGCTTGAATTCTCTTCTTATCTGAGCAGCTGTAGTTTATATATTTTTGTTTCTTTCTTGCAGGGATAGGTATTAGATCTTCTGTCTACTTTCATTAATAAAACAGAAGAATTGCCGAAACCCGGGATGGAACCAGGGACCTTTAGATCTTCAGTCTAACGCTCTCCCAACTGAGCTATTTCGGCACGTGCATTGTTAGAAATTAAATACTGAAGAAAGCTCTTATATATATATCACAGGCTTATTTTATCGAACATTTCTAAGAAGTTATTGAATATAAAATGAAACTAACAATATGGCGTGAAGTAAAATGATAACTTTACATTAAAAATTGAAGAAAAACGAATGTGCTATTCGCTTGACTTCTCTTCTTATCTGAGCAACTATAGTTTATTTATTTATTTTTCTTTCTTGCAGGGATAGGTATTAGAACTTCAGTCTACATTCATTAATAAAACAGAAGAATTGCCGAAACCCGGGATCGAACCAGGGACCTTTAGATCTTCAGTCTAACGCTCTCCCAACTGAGCTATTTCGGCACGTGCATTATTAGAACTTAAATACTGAAGAAAGCTCTTATATATATATCACAGGCTTATTTTATCGAACATTTCTAAGAAGTTATTGAATATAAAATGAAACTAACAATATGGCGTGAAGTAAAATGATAACTTTACATTAAAAATTGAAGAAAAACGAATGTGCAATTCGGTTGACTTCTCTTCTTATCTGAGCAACTATAGTTTATTTATTTATTTTTCTTTCTTGCAGGGATAGGTATTAGATCTTCAGTCTACATTCATTAATAAAACAGAAGAATTGCCGAAACCCGGGATCGAACCAGGGACCTTTAGATCTTCAGTCTAACGCTCTCCCAACTGAGCTATTTCGGCACGTGTATTGTTAGAACTTAAATACTGAAGAAAGCTCTTATATATATATCACAGGTTTATTTTTATTGAATATTTCTAAGAAGTTATTGAATATAAAATGAAACTAACAATATGGCGTGAAGTAAAATGACAACTTTACATTAAAAAATAAAGAAAAACGAAAGTGTAATTCGCTTGACTTCTCTTGTATTCTGAGCAACTGTAGTTTATTTTTTTTTTCTTTCTTGCAGGGATAGGTATTAGATCTTCAGTCTACTTTCATTAATAAAACAGAAGATTTGCCGAAACCCGGGATCGAACCAGGGACCTTTAGATCTTCAGTCTAACGCTCTCCCAACTGAGCTATATCGGCACGTGCATTGTTAGAACTTAAATACTGAAGAAAGCTCTTATATATATATCACAGGCTTATTTTTATCGAACATTTCTAAGAAGTTATTGAATATAAAATGAAACTAACAATATGGCGTGAAGTAAAATGAGAACTTTACATTCATAAATAAAGAAAAACGAAATTGTAATTCGCTTGACTTCTCTTCTTATCTGAGCAACTGTAGTTTATTTTTTTTTCTTTCTTGCAGGGATAGGTATTAGATCTTCCGTCTACTTTCATTAATAAAACAGAAGAATTGCCGAAACCCGGGATCTTTAGATCTTCAGTCTAACGCTCTCCCAACTGAGCTATTTCGGCACGTGCATTGTTTGAACTTAAATACTGAAGAAAGCTCTTATATATATATCACAGGTTTATTTTTATCGAACATTTCTAAGAAGTTATTGAATATAAAATGAAACTAACAATATGGCGTGAACTAAAATGACAACTTTACATTAAAAATTGAAGAAAAACGAAAGTGTAATTCGCTTGAATTCTCTTCTTATTTGAGCAGCTGTAGTTTATATATTTTTGTTTCATTCTTGCAGGGATAGGTATTAGATCTTCTGTCTACTTTCATTAATAAAACAGAAGAATTGCCGAAACCCGGGATGGAACCAGGGACCTTTAGATCTTCAGTCTAACGCTCTCCCAACTGAGCTATTTCGGCACGTGCATTGTTAGAACTTAAATACTGAAGAAAGCTCTTATATATATATCACAGGCTTATTTTTATCGAACATTTCTAAGAAGTTATTGAATATAAAATGAAACTAACAATATTTTGTGAAGTAAAATGACAACTTTACATTAAAAATTAAAGAAAAACGAAAGTGTAATTCGCTTGACTTCTCTTCTTATCTGAGCAACTGTAGTTTATTTATTTTTTTACTTTCTTCTATATGTAATATAGAGAAAGTATTGGATTCGCGAAAATTTTCGACCTCCGTTTTTTGACGGATCTACACGTTTTGGGATGTCCTGAACACGAATTGATAGTTTTTAAAAAATGTCTGTCTGTCTGTCTGTCTGTCTGTCTGTCTGTCTGTCTGTCTGTCTGTGGTTTAGTGTTTTCACCGTATCTCACGAACCAATGAATGAAATTCAACCAAACTTGGTATATAGTTGGACCCTGGCGGGGCATTGTGCTGATTAGATTTTGGGATCAATAGCCCATCAGGTGGCGCTGTGATCGCATTTTATGTAAATTTTTAACATGGCAGTATAGGACAAATTTTCGTATTTTTCACCGTATCTCACGAACTAATGAATGAAATTCAACCAAACTTGGTACATAGTTGGAACCTGACGGGGCATGGTGCTGATTAGATTTGGGGATCAATCGTCCAGCAGGTGGCGCTGTGATCGCAAAATTTCGTATGTCACACCGTATCTCACGAACCGATGAATGAAATTGAACCAAACTTGGTGTACAGTTGGACCCTGACATGGAAAGGGTCTGATTAGATTTTGGGATCAATCGCCCGGCAGATGGCGCTGTGATCGCATTTTATGTAAACTTTTAACATGGCAGCATAGGACAAAATTTCGTATAAATGTACATAATGAGCGTTATTTTAAACTTGTGATTGTAAAATTAATATGAATTATTGATAATAGTAGTAGTTAACTACGAAAAAAATTTTGTGCATGTGGGGGCACCGGTTCCCCCCCTGGGGGGGAAGTACACCCCCGGGGAGGGTAAATTTTCATGATGGGTATCTTTCGAAAGATCTCGTCAATACCTTTAAAGAGAATGGTTGAACTATAAATCTGTGACAATTTGAAACAAAGTTATCGATTTTTTTACTTTTAACAAAAAAAAAAAAAAAAAAAAAAAGAAAAAAAATCGTATTATTTTTTTTTTTTTTTAACGAAACTTAACCAAACTTGGTATTTAGTTGGTCGCCGACATAAACTGGTCCTGATTACATTAAGGGATCAATAGCTCAACAGGTGGCGCTGTGATCGCATTTTTTCTAAATTTTTAACATGGCAGCATAGGACAAAATTTCGTATAAATGTACATAATGAGCGTTATTTTAAACTTGTGATTGTAAAATTAATATGAATTATTGATAATAGTAGTAGTTAACTACGAAAAAAAATTTGTGCATGTGGGGGCACCGGTTCCCCCCCCCTGGGGGGGAAGTACCCCCCGGGGGGGGTAAATTTTCAAGATGGGTATCTTTCGAAAGATCTCGTCAATACCTTTAAAACGAATGGTTGAACTATAAATCTGTGACAATTTGAAACAAAGTTATCGATTTTTCTACTTTTAACAAAAAAAAAAAAAAAAAAAACAGGAAAAAAATCGTATTTTTTTTTTTTTTTTTTTTTTTTTTTTTTTTTGTTTTTTTAACTATTGTTACTGGTTGAATATGTATTACTTTTAACAAAAAAAAAAAAAAAAAAAAAAAAAAAAAATAGAAAAAAATCGTATTTATTTATTTATTTTTTTTTTAAATATTGTTACTGATTGAATATGTATATAGGAAAATATAGAAGAAAGTCTTGTGGTGGCCACAACATACTAGTTTTCTTTCTTGCAGGGATAGGTATTACGTCTTCAGTCTACTTTCATTAATAAAACAGAAGAATTGCCGAAACCCGGTATCTTTAGATCTTCAGTCTAACGCTCTCCCAACTGAGCTATTTCGGCACGTGCATTGTTAGAACTTAAATACTGAAGAAAGCTCTTATATATATATCACAGGCTTATTTTATCGAACATTTCTAAGAAGTTATTGAATATAAAATGAAACTAACAATATGGCGTGAAGTAAAATGATAACTTTACATTAAAAATTGAAGAAAAACGAATGTGCAATTCGCTTGACTTCTCTTCTTATCTGAGCAACTATAGTTTATTTATTTATTTTTCTTTCTTGCAGGGATAGGTATTAGATCTTCAGTCTACATTCATTAATAAAACAGAAGAATTGCCGAAACCCGGGATCGAACCAGGGACCTTTAGATCTTCAGTCTAACGCTCTCCCAACTGAGCTATTTCGGCACGTGCATTATTAGAACTTAAATACTGAAGAAAGCTCTTATATATATATCACAGGCTTATTTTATCGAACATTTCTAAGAAGTTATTGAATATAAAATGAAACTAACAATATGGCGTGAAGTAAAATGATAACTTTACATTAAAAATTGAAGAAAAACGAATGTGCAATTCGGTTGACTTCTCTTCTTATCTGAGCAACTATAGTTTATTTATTTATTTTTCTTTCTTGCAGGGATAGGTATTAGATCTTCAGTCTACATTCATTAATAAAACAGAAGAATTGCCGAAACCCGGGATCGAACCAGGGACCTTTAGATCTTCAGTCTAACGCTCTCCCAACTGAGCTATTTCGGCACGTGTATTGTTAGAACTTAAATACTGAAGAAAGCTCTTATATATATATCACAGGCTTATTTTTATCGAACATTTCTAAGAAGTTATTGAATATAAAATGAAACTAACAATATGGCGTGAAGTAAAATGACAACTTTACATTAAAAAATAAAGAAAAACGAAAGTGTAATTCGCTTGAATTCTCTTCTTATCTGAGCAGCTGTAGTTTATATATTTTTGTTTCTTTCTTGCAGGGATAGGTATTAGATCTTCTGTCTACTTTCATTAATAAAACAGAAGAATTGCCGAAACCCGGGATGGAACCAGGGACCTATAGATCTTCAGTCTAACGCTCTCCCAACTGAGCTATTTCGGCACGTGCATTGTTAGAAATTAAATACTGAAGAAAGCTTTTATATATATATCACAGGCTTATTTTATCGAACATTTCTAAGAAGTTATTGAATATAAAATGAAACTAACAATATGGCGTGAAGTAAAATGATAACTTTACATTAAAAATTGAAGAAAAACGAATGTGCAATTCGCTTGACTTCTCTTCTTATCTGAGCAACTATAGTTTATTTATTTATTTTTCTTTCTTGCAGGGATAGGTATTAGATCTTCAGTCTACATTCATTAATAAAACAGAAGAATTGCTGAAACCCGGGATCGAACCAGGGACCTTTAGATCTTCAGTCTAACGCTCTCCCAACTGAGCTATTTCGGCACGTGCATTATTAGAACTTAAATACTGAAGAAAGCTCTTATATATATATCACAGGCTTATTTTATCGAACATTTCTAAGAAGTTATTGAATATAAAATGAAACTAACAATATGGCGTGAAGTAAAATGATAACTTTACATTAAAAATTGAAGAAAAACGAATGTGCAATTCGGTTGACTTCTCTTCTTATCTGAGCAACTATAGTTTATTTATTTATTTTTCTTTCTTGCAGGGATAGGTATTAGATCTTCAGTCTACATTCATTAATAAAACAGAAGAATTGCCGAAACCCGGGATCGAACCAGGGACCTTTAGATCTTCAGTCTAACGCTCTCCCAACTGAGCTATTTCGGCACGTGTATTGTTAGAACTTAAATACTGAAGAAAGCTCTTATATATATATCACAGGTTTATTTTTATCGAACATTTCTAAGAAGTTATTGAATATAAAATGAAACTAACAATATGGCGTGAACTAAAATGACAACTTTACATTAAAAATTGAAGAAAAACGAAAGTGTAATTCGCTTGAATTCTCTTCTTATTTGAGCAGCTGTAGTTTATATATTTTTGTTTCATTCTTGCAGGGATAGGTATTAGATCTTCTGTCTACTTTCATTAATAAAACAGAAGAATTGCCGAAACCCGGGATGGAACCAGGGACCTTTAGATCTTCAGTCTAACGCTCTCCCAACTGAGCTATTTCGGCACGTGCATTGTTAGAAATTAAATACTGAAGAAAGCTCTTACATATATATAAAAGGCTTATTTTTATCGAACATTTCTAAGAAGTTATTGAATATAAAATGAAACTAACAATATGGCGTGAAGTAAAATATCAACTTTACATTCAAAAATAATGAAAAACGAAAGTGTAATTCGCTTGAATTCTCTTCTTATCTGAGTAGCTGTAGTTTATAAATTTTTTTTTCTTTCTTGCAGGGATAGGTATTAGATCTTCAGTCTACATTCATTAATAAAACAGAAGAATTGCCGAAACCCGGGATCGAACCAGGGACCTTTAGATCTTCAGTCTAACGCTCTCCCAACTGAGCTATTTCGGCACGTGCATTATTAGAACTTAAATACTGAAGAAAGCTCTTATATATATATCACAGGCTTATTTTATCGAACATTTCTAAGAAGTTATTGAATATAAAATGAAACTAACAATATGGCGTGAAGTAAAATGATAACTTTACATTAAAAATTGAAGAAAAACGAATGTGCAATTCGCTTGACTTCTCTTCTTATCTGAGCAACTATAGTTTATTTATTTATTTTTCTTTCTTGCAGGGATAGGTATTAGATCTTCAGTCTACATTCATTAATAAAACAGAAGAATTGCCGAAACCCGGGATCGAACCAGGGACCTTTAGATCTTCAGTCTAACGCTCTCCCAACTGAGCTATTTCGGCACGTGCATTATTAGAACTTAAATACTGAAGAAAGCTTTTATATATATAACACAGGCTTATTTTATCGAACATTTCTAAGAAGTTATTGAATATAAAATGAAACTAACAATATGGCGTGAAGTAAAATGATAACTTTACATTAAAAATTGAAGAAAAACGAATGTGCAATTCGCTTGACTTCTCTTCTTATCTGAGCAACTATAGTTTATTTATTTATTTTTCTTTCTTGCAGGGATAGGTATTAGATCTTCAGTCTACATTCATTAATAAAACAGAAGAATTGCCGAAACCCGGGATCGAACCAGGGACCTTTAGATCTTCAGTCTAACGCTCTCCCAACTGAGCTATTTCGGCACGTGCACTATTAGAACTTAAATACTGAAGAAAGCTCTTATATATATATCACAGGCTTATTTTATCGAACATTTCTAAGAAGTTATTGAATATAAAATGAAACTAACAATATGGCGTGAAGTAAAATGATAACTTTACATTAAAAATTGAAGAAAAACGAATGTGCAATTCGCTTGACTTCTCTTCTTATCTGAGCAACTATAGTTTATTTATTTATTTTTCTTTCTTGCAGGGATAGGTATTAGATCTTCAGTCTACATTCATTAATAAAACAGAAGAATTGCCGAAACCCGGGATCGAACCAGGGACCTTTAGATCTTCAGTCTAACGCTCTCCCAACTGAGCTATTTCGGCATGTGCATTATTAGAACTTAATACTGAAGAAAGCTCTTATATATATATCACAGGCTTATTTTTATCGAATATTTCTAAGAAGTTATTGAATATAAAATGAAACTAACAATATGGCGTGAAGTAAAATAACAACTTTACATTAAAAAATAAAGAAAAACGAAAGTGTAATTCGCTTGAATTCTCTTCTTATCTGAGTAGCTGCAGTTTATATATTTTTTTTTTCTTTCTTGCAGGGATAGGTATTAGATCTTCAGTCTACTTTCATTAATAAAACAGAAGAATTGCCGAAACCCGGGACCTTTAGATCTTCAGTCTAACGCTCTCCCAACTGAGCTATTTCGGCACGTGCATTGTTGGAACTTAAATACTGAAGAAAGCTCTTATATATATATCACAGGCTTATTTTATCGAACATTTCTAAGAAGTTATTGAATATAAAATGAAACTAACAATATGGCGTGAAGTAAAATGATAACTTTACATTAAAAATTAAAGAAAAACGAATGTGCAATTCGCTTGACTTCTCTTCTTATCTGAGCAACTATAGTTTATTTATTTATTTTTCTTTCTTACAGGGATAAGTATTAGATCTTCAGTCTACATTCATTAATAAAACAGAAGAATTGCCGAAACTTTGGGATCTTTAGATCTTCAGTCTAACGCTCTCCCAACTGAGCTATTTCTTCACGTGCATTGTTAGAACTTAAATACTGAAGAAAGCTCTTATATATATATCACAGGTTTATTTTTATCGAACATTTCTAAGAAGTTATTGAATATAAAATGAAACTAACAATATGGCGTGAAGTAAAATAACAACTTTACATTAAAAAATAAAGAAAAACGAAAGTGTAATTCGCTTGAATTCTCTTCTTATCTGAGTAGCTGTAGTTTATAATTTTTTTTTTCTTTCTTGCAGGGATAGGTATTAGATCTTCAGTCTACTTTCATTAATAAAACAGAAGAATTGCCGAAACCCGGGATCGAACCAGGGACCTTTAGCTCTTCAGTCTAACGCTCTCCCAACTGAGCTATTTCGCCACGTGCATTGTTGGGACTTAAATACTGAAGAAAGCTCTTATATATATATCACAGGCTTATTTTATCGAACATTTCTAAGAAGTTATTGAATATAAAATGAAACTAACAATATGGCGTGAAGTAAAATGATAACTTTACATTAAAAATTGAAGAAAAACGAATGTGCAATTCGCTTGACTTCTCTTCTTATCTGAGCAACTATAGTTTATTTATTTATTTTTCTTTCTTGCAGGGATAGGTATTAGATCTTCAGTCTACATTCATTAATAAAACAGAAGAATTGCCGAAACCCGGGATCGAACCAGGGACCTTTAGATCTTCAGTCTAACGCTCTCCCAACTGAGCTATTTCGGCACGTGCATTATTAGAACTTAATACTGAAGAAAGCTCTTATATATATATCACAGGCTTATTTTTATCGAACATTTCTAAGAAGCTATTGAATATAAAATGAAACTAACAATATGGCGTGAAGTAAAATAACAACTTTACATTAAAAAATAAAGAAAAACGAAAGTCTAATTCGCTTGAATTCTCTTCTTATCTGAGCAGCTGTAGTTTATATATTTTTTTTTCTTTCTTGCGGGATAGGTATTAGATCTTCAGTCTACTTTCATTAATAAAACAGAAGAATTGCCGAAGCCCGGGATCGAACCATGGACCTTTAGATCTTCAGTCTAACGCTCTCCCAACTGAGCTATTTCGGCACGTGCATTATTAGAACTTAAATACTGAAGAAAGCTCTTATATATATATCACAGGCTTATTTTATCGAACATTTCTAAGAAGTTATTGAATATAAAATGAAACTAACAATATGGCGTGAAGTAAAATGATAACTTTACATTAAAAATTGAAGAAAAACGAATGTGCAATTCGGTTGACTTCTCTTCTTATCTGAGCAACTATAGTTTATTTATTTATTTTTCTTTCTTGCAGGGATAGGTATTAGATCTTCAGTCTACATTCATTAATAAAACAGAAGAATTGCCGAAACCCGGGATCGAACCAGGGACCTTTAGATCTTCAGTCTAACGCTCTCCCAACTGAGCTATTTCGGCACGTGTATTGTTAGAACTTAAATACTGAAGAAAGCTCTTATATATATATCACAGGCTTATTTTTATCGAACATTTCTAAGAAGTTATTGAATATAAAATGAAACTAACAATATGGCGTGAAGTAAAATGACAACTTTACATTAAAAAATAAAGAAAAACGAAAGTGTAATTCGCTTGAATTCTCTTCTTATCTGAGCAGCTGTAGTTTATATATTTTTGTTTCTTTCTTGCAGGGATAGGTATTAGATCTTCTGTCTACTTTCATTAATAAAACAGAAGAATTGCCGAAACCCGGGATGGAACCAGGGACCTATAGATCTTCAGTCTAACGCTCTCCCAACTGAGCTATTTCGGCACGTGCATTGTTAGAAATTAAATACTGAAGAAAGCTTTTATATATATATCACAGGCTTATTTTATCGAACATTTCTAAGAAGTTATTGAATATAAAATGAAACTAACAATATGGCGTGAAGTAAAATGATAACTTTACATTAAAAATTGAAGAAAAACGAATGTGCAATTCGCTTGACTTCTCTTCTTATCTGAGCAACTATAGTTTATTTATTTATTTTTCTTTCTTGCAGGGATAGGTATTAGATCTTCAGTCTACATTCATTAATAAAACAGAAGAATTGCTGAAACCCGGGATCGAACCAGGGACCTTTAGATCTTCAGTCTAACGCTCTCCCAACTGAGCTATTTCGGCACGTGCATTATTAGAACTTAAATACTGAAGAAAGCTCTTATATATATATCACAGGCTTATTTTATCGAACATTTCTAAGAAGTTATTGAATATAAAATGAAACTAACAATATGGCGTGAAGTAAAATGATAACTTTACATTAAAAATTGAAGAAAAACGAATGTGCAATTCGGTTGACTTCTCTTCTTATCTGAGCAACTATAGTTTATTTATTTATTTTTCTTTCTTGCAGGGATAGGTATTAGATCTTCAGTCTACATTCATTAATAAAACAGAAGAATTGCCGAAACCCGGGATCGAACCAGGGACCTTTAGATCTTCAGTCTAACGCTCTCCCAACTGAGCTATTTCGGCACGTGTATTGTTAGAACTTAAATACTGAAGAAAGCTCTTATATATATATCACAGGTTTATTTTTATCGAACATTTCTAAGAAGTTATTGAATATAAAATGAAACTAACAATATGGCGTGAACTAAAATGACAACTTTACATTAAAAATTGAAGAAAAACGAAAGTGTAATTCGCTTGAATTCTCTTCTTATTTGAGCAGCTGTAGTTTATATATTTTTGTTTCATTCTTGCAGGGATAGGTATTAGATCTTCTGTCTACTTTCATTAATAAAACAGAAGAATTGCCGAAACCCGGGATGGAACCAGGGACCTTTAGATCTTCAGTCTAACGCTCTCCCAACTGAGCTATTTCGGCACGTGCATTGTTAGAAATTAAATACTGAAGAAAGCTCTTACATATATATAAAAGGCTTATTTTTATCGAACATTTCTAAGAAGTTATTGAATATAAAATGAAACTAACAATATGGCGTGAAGTAAAATATCAACTTTACATTCAAAAATAATGAAAAACGAAAGTGTAATTCGCTTGAATTCTCTTCTTATCTGAGTAGCTGTAGTTTATAAATTTTTTTTTCTTTCTTGCAGGGATAGGTATTAGATCTTCAGTCTACATTCATTAATAAAACAGAAGAATTGCCGAAACCCGGGATCGAACCAGGGACCTTTAGATCTTCAGTCTAACGCTCTCCCAACTGAGCTATTTCGGCACGTGCATTATTAGAACTTAAATACTGAAGAAAGCTCTTATATATATATCACAGGCTTATTTTATCGAACATTTCTAAGAAGTTATTGAATATAAAATGAAACTAACAATATGGCGTGAAGTAAAATGATAACTTTACATTAAAAATTGAAGAAAAACGAATGTGCAATTCGCTTGACTTCTCTTCTTATCTGAGCAACTATAGTTTATTTATTTATTTTTCTTTCTTGCAGGGATAGGTATTAGATCTTCAGTCTACATTCATTAATAAAACAGAAGAATTGTCGAAACCCGGGATCGAACCAGGGACCTTTAGATCTTCAGTCTAACGCTCTCCCAACTGAGCTATTTCGGCACGTGCATTATTAGAACTTAAATACTGAAGAAAGCTTTTATATATATAACACAGGCTTATTTTATCGAACATTTCTAAGAAGTTATTGAATATAAAATGAAACTAACAATATGGCGTGAAGTAAAATGATAACTTTACATTAAAAATTGAAGAAAAACGAATGTGCAATTCGCTTGACTTCTCTTCTTATCTGAGCAACTATAGTTTATTTATTTATTTTTCTTTCTTGCAGGGATAGGTATTAGATCTTCAGTCTACATTCATTAATAAAACAGAAGAATTGACGAAACCCGGGATCGAACCAGGGACCTTTAGATCTTCAGTCTAACGCTCTCCCAACTGAGCTATTTCGGCACGTGCACTATTAGAACTTAAATACTGAAGAAAGCTCTTATATATATATCACAGGCTTATTTTATCGAACATTTCTAAGAAGTTATTGAATATAAAATGAAACTAACAATATGGCGTGAAGTAAAATGATAACTTTACATTAAAAATTGAAGAAAAACGAATGTGCAATTCGCTTGACTTCTCTTCTTATCTGAGCAACTATAGTTTATTTATTTATTTTTCTTTCTTGCAGGGATAGGTATTAGATCTTCAGTCTACATTCATTAATAAAACAGAAGAATTGCCGAAACCCGGGATCGAACCAGGGACCTTTAGATCTTCAGTCTAACGCTCTCCCAACTGAGCTATTTCGGCATGTGCATTATTAGAACTTAATACTGAAGAAAGCTCTTATATATATATCACAGGCTTATTTTTATCGAATATTTCTAAGAAGTTATTGAATATAAAATGAAACTAACAATATGGCGTGAAGTAAAATAACAACTTTACATTAAAAAATAAAGAAAAACGAAAGTGTAATTCGCTTGAATTCTCTTCTTATCTGAGTAGCTGCAGTTTATATATTTTTTTTTTCTTTCTTGCAGGGATAGGTATTAGATCTTCAGTCTACTTTCATTAATAAAACAGAAGAATTGCCGAAACCCGGGACCTTTAGATCTTCAGTCTAACGCTCTCCCAACTGAGCTATTTCGGCACGTGCATTGTTGGAACTTAAATACTGAAGAAAGCTCTTATATATATATCACAGGCTTATTTTATCGAACATTTCTAAGAAGTTATTGAATATAAAATGAAACTAACAATATGGCGTGAAGTAAAATGATAACTTTACATTAAAAATTAAAGAAAAACGAATGTGCAATTCGCTTGACTTCTCTTCTTATCTGAGCAACTATAGTTTATTTATTTATTTTTCTTTCTTACAGGGATAAGTATTAGATCTTCAGTCTACATTCATTAATAAAACAGAAGAATTGCCGAAACTTTGGGATCTTTAGATCTTCAGTCTAACGCTCTCCCAACTGAGCTATTTCTTCACGTGCATTGTTAGAACTTAAATACTGAAGAAAGCTCTTATATATATATCACAGGTTTATTTTTATCGAACATTTCTAAGAAGTTATTGAATATAAAATGAAACTAACAATATGGCGTGAAGTAAAATAACAACTTTACATTAAAAAATAAAGAAAAACGAAAGTGTAATTCGCTTGAATTCTCTTCTTATCTGAGTAGCTGTAGTTTATAATTTTTTTTTTCTTTCTTGCAGGGATAGGTATTAGATCTTCAGTCTACTTTCATTAATAAAACAGAAGAATTGCCGAAACCCGGGATCGAACCAGGGACCTTTAGCTCTTCAGTCTAACGCTCTCCCAACTGAGCTATTTCGCCACGTGCATTGTTGGGACTTAAATACTGAAGAAAGCTCTTATATATATATCACAGGCTTATTTTATCGAACATTTCTAAGAAGTTATTGAATATAAAATGAAACTAACAATATGGCGTGAAGTAAAATGATAACTTTACATTAAAAATTGAAGAAAAACGAATGTGCAATTCGCTTGACTTCTCTTCTTATCTGAGCAACTATAGTTTATTTATTTATTTTTCTTTCTTGCAGGGATAGGTATTAGATCTTCAGTCTACATTCATTAATAAAACAGAAGAATTGCCGAAACCCGGGATCGAACCAGGGACCTTTAGATCTTCAGTCTAACGCTCTCCCAACTGAGCTATTTCGGCACGTGCATTATTAGAACTTAATACTGAAGAAAGCTCTTATATATATATCACAGGCTTATTTTTATCGAACATTTCTAAGAAGCTATTGAATATAAAATGAAACTAACAATATGGCGTGAAGTAAAATAACAACTTTACATTAAAAAATAAAGAAAAACGAAAGTGTAATTCGCTTGAATTCTCTTCTTATCTGAGCAGCTGTAGTTTATATATTTTTTTTTCTTTCTTGCGGGATAGGTATTAGATCTTCAGTCTACTTTCATTAATAAAACAGAAGAATTGCCGAAGCCCGGGATCGAACCATGGACCTTTAGATCTTCAGTCTAACGCTCTCCCAACTGAGCTATTTCGGCACGTGCATTGTTGGAACTTAAATACTGAAGAAAGCTCTTATATATATATCACAGGCTTATTTTATCGAACATTTCTAAGAAGTTATTGAATATAAAATGAAACTAACAATATGGCGTGAAGTAAAATGATAACTTTACATTAAAAATTGAAGAAAAACGAATGTGCAATTCGCTTGACTTCTCTTCTTATCTGAGCAACTATAGTTTATTTATTTATTTTTCTTTCTTGCAGGAATAGGTATTAGATCTTCAGTCTACATTCATTAATAAAACAGAAGAATTGCCGAAACCCGGGATCGAACCAGGGACCTTTAGATCTTCAGTCTAACGCTCTCCCAACTGAGCTATTTCGGCACGTGCATCATTAGAACTTAAATACTGAAGAAAACTCTTGTATATATATCACAGGCTTATTTTATCGAACATTTCTAAGAAGTTATTGAATATAAAATGAAACTAACAATATGGCGTGAAGTAAAATGATAACTTTACATTAAAAATTGAAGAAAAACGAATGTGCAATTCGCTTGACTTCTCTTCTTATCTGAGCAACTATAGTTTATTTATTTATTTTTCTTTCTTGCAGGGATAGGTATTAGATCTTCAGTCTACATTCATTAATAAAACAGAAGAATTGCCGAAACCCGGGATCGAACCAGGGACCTTTAGATCTTCAGTCTAACGCTCTCCCAACTGAGCTATTTCGGCACGTGCATTATTAGAACTTAAATACTGAAGAAAGCTCTTATATATATATCACAGGCTTATTTTATCGAACATTTCTAAGAAGTTATTGAATATAAAATGAAACTAACAATATGGCGTGAAGTAAAATGATAACTTTACATTAAAAATTGAAGAAAAACGAATAAGCAATTCGCTTGACTTCTCTTTTTATCTGAGCAACTATAGTTTATTTATTTATTTTTCTTTCTTGCAGGGATAGGTATTAGATCTTCAGTCTACATTCATTAATAAAACAGAGGAAGTGCCGAAACCCGGGACCTTTAGATCTTCAGTCTAACGCTCTCCCAACTGAGCTATTTCGGCACGAGCATTGTTAGAACTTAAATACTGAAGAAAGCTCTTATATATATATCACAGGCTTATTTTATCGAACATTTCTAAGAAGTTATTGAATATAAAATGAAACTAACAATATGGCGTGAAGTAAAATGATAACTTTACATTAAAAATTGAAGAAAAACCATTGTGCAATTCGCTTGACTTCTCTTCTTATCTCAGCAACTATAGTTTATTTATTTATTTTTCTTTCTTGCAGGGATAGGTATTAGATCTTCAGTCTACATTCATTAATAAAACAGAAGAATTGCCGAACCCCGGGATCGAACCAGGGACCTTTAGATCTTCAGTCTAACGCTCTCCCAACTGAGCTATTTCGGCACGTGCATTATTAGAACTTAAATACTGAAGAAAGCTCTTATATATATATCACAGGCTTATTTTATCGAACATTTCTAAGAAGTTATTGAATATAAAATGAAACTAACAATATGGCGTGAAGTAAAATGATAACTTTACATTAAAAATTGAAGAAAAACGAATGTGCAATTCGCTTCACTTCTCTTCTTATCTGAGCAACTATAGTTTATTTATTTATTTTTCTTTCTTACAGGGATAAGTATTAGATCTTCAGTTTACATTCATTAATAAAACAGAAGAATTGCCGAAACCCGGGATCTTTAGATCTTCAGCCTAACGCTCTCCCAACTGAGCTATTTCGGCACGTGCATTGTTAGAACTTAAATACTGAAGAAAGCTCTTATATATATATCACAGGTTTATTTTTATCGAACATTTCTAAGAAGTTATTGAATATGAAATGAAACTAACAATATGTCGTGAAGTAAAATGACAACTTTACATTAAAAATTGAAGAAAAACGAAAGTGTAATTCGCTTGAATTCTCTTCTTATCTGAGCAGCTGTAGTTTATATATTTTTGTTTCTTTCTTGCAGGGTTATGTATTAGATCTTCTGTCTACTTTCATTAATAAAACAGAAGAATTGCCGAAACCCGGGATGGAAAAATGGACCTTTAGATCTTCAGTCTAACGCTCTCCCAACTGAGCTATTTCGGCACGTGCATTGTTAGAAATTAAATACTGAAGAAAGCTCTTATATATATATCACAGGCTTATTTTATCGAATATTTCTAAGAAGTTATTGAATATAAAATGAAACTAACAATATGGCGTGAAGTAAAATGTTAACTTTACATTAAAAATTGAAGAAAAACGAATGTGCAATTCGCTTGACTTCTCTTCTTATCTGAGCAACTATAGTTTATTTATATATTTTTCTTTCTTGCAGGGATAGGTATTAGATCTTCAGTCTACATTCATTAATAAAACAGAAGAATTGCCGAAACCCGGGATCGAACCAGGGACCTTTAGATCTTCAGTCAAACGCTCTCCCAACTGAGCTATTTCGGCACGTGCATTATTAGAACTTAATACTGAAGAAAGCTCTTATATATATATCACAGGCTTATTTTTATCGAACATTTCTAAGAAGTTATTGAATATAAAATGAAACTAACAATATGGCGTGAAGTAAAATGACAACTTTACATTAAAAATTAAAGAAAAACGAAAGTGTAATTCGCTTGACTTCTCTTCTTATCTGAGCAACTGTAGTTTATTTATTTTTTTTTCTTTCTTGCAGGGATAGGTATTACGTCTTCAGTCTACTTTCATTAATAAAACAGAAGAATTGCCGAAACACGGGACCTTTAGATCTTCAGTCTAACGCTCTCCCAACTGAGCTATTTCGGCACGTGCATTATTAGAACTTAATACTGAAGAAAGCTCATATATGTATCACAGGCTTATTTTATCGAACATTTCTAAGAAGTTATTGAATATAAAATGAAACTAACAATATGGCGTGAAGTAAAATGATAACTTTACATTAAAAATTGAAGAAAAACGAATAAGCAATTCGCTTGACTTCTCTTTTTATCTGAGCAACTATAGTTTATTTATTTATTTTTCTTTCTTGCAGGGATAGGTATTAGATCTTAAGTCTACATTCATTAATAAAACAGAGGAATTGCCGAAACCCGGGATCGAACCAGGGACCTTTAGATCTTCAGTCTAACGCTCTCCCAACTGAGCTATTTCGGCACGTGCATTGTTAGAACTTAAATACTGAAGAAAGCTCTTATATATATATCACAGGTTTATTTTTATCGAACATTTCTAAGAAGTTATTGAATATAAAATGAAACTAACAATATGGCGTGAAGTAAAATAACAACTTTACATTAAAAAATAAAGAAAAACGAAAGTGTAATTCGCTTGAATTCTCTTCTTATCTGAGTAGCTGTAGTTTATAATTTTTTTTTCTTTCTTGCAGGGATAGGTATTAAATCTTCAGTCTACTTTCATTAATAAAACAGAAGAATTGCCGAAACACAGGATCGAACCAGGGACCTTTAGATCTTCAGTCTAACGCTCTCCCAACTGAGCTATTTCGCCACGTGCATTGTTGGAACTTAAATACTGAAGAAAGCTCTTATATATATATCACAGGCTTATTTTATCGAACATTTCTAAGAAGTTATTGAATAAAATGAAACTAACAGTATGGCGTGAAGTAAAATGATAACTTTACATTAAAAATTGAAGAAAAACGAATGTGCAATTCGCTTGACTTCTCTTCTTATCTGAGCAACTATAGTTTATTTATTTATTTTTCTTTCTTGCAGGGATAGGTATTAGATCTTCAGTCTACATTCATTAATAAAACAGAAGAATTGCCGAAACCCGGGATCGAACCAGGGACCTTTAGATCTTCAGTCTAACGCTCTCCCAACTGAGCTATTTCGGCACGTGCATTATTAGAACTTAATACTGAAGAAAGCTCTTATATATATATCACAGGCTTATTTTTATCGAACATTTCTAAGAAGTTATTGAATATAAAATGAAACTAACAATATGGCGTGAAGTAAAATGACAACTTTACATTAAAAATTGAAGAAAAACGAATGTGCAATTCGCTTGACTTCTCTTCTTATCTGAGCAACTATAGTTTATTTATTTATTTTTCTTTCTTGCAGGGATAGGTATTACGTCTTCAGTCTACATTCATTAATAAAACAGAAGAATTTCCGAAACCCGGGATCGAAACAGGGATCTTTAGATCTTCAGTCTAACGCTCTCCCAACTGAGCTATTTCGGTACGTGCATTGTTAGAAATTAAATACTGAAGAAAGCTCTTATATATATATCACAGGCTTATTTTTATCGAACATTTCTAAGAAGTTATTGAATATAAAATGAAACTAACAATATGGCGTGAAGTAAAATAACAACTTTACATTAAAAAATAAAGAAAAACGAAAGTTTAATTCGCTTGAATTCTCTTCTTATCTGAGTAGCTGTAGTTTATAATTTTTTTTTTCTTTCTTGCAGGGATAGGTATTAGATCTTCAGTCTACTTTCATTAATAAAACAGAAGAATTGCCGAAACCCGGGATCGAACCAGGGGCCTTTAGATCTTCAGTCTAACGCTCTCCCAACTGAGCTATTTCGGAACGTGCATTGTTGGAACTTAAATACTGAAGAAAGCTCTTATATATATATCACAGGCTTATTTTATCGAACATTTCTAAGAAGTTATTGAATATAAAATGAAACTAACAATATGGCGTGAAGTAAAATGATAACTTTACATTAAAAATTGAAGAAAAACGAATGTGCAATTCGCTTGACATCTCTTCTTATCTGAGCAACTATAGTTAATTTATTTATTTTTCTTTCTTGCAGGGATAGGTATTAGATCTTCAGTCTACATTCATTAATAAAACAGAAGAATTGCGCGACCCGGGATCGAACCAGGGACCTTTAGATCTTCAGTCTAACGCTCTCCCAACTGAGCTATTTCGGCACGTGCATTATTAGAACTTAAATACTGAAGAAAGCTCTTATATATATATCACAGGCTTATTTTATCGAACATTTCTAAGAAGTTATAGAATATAAAATGAAACTAACTATATGGCGTGAAGTAAAATGATAACTTTACATTAAAATTTGAAGAAAAACGAATGTGCAATTCGCTTGACTTCTCTTCTTATCTGAGCAACTATAGTTTATTTATTTATTTTTCTTTCTTGCAGGGATAGGTATTAGATCTTCAGTCTACATTCATTAATAAAACAGAAGAATTGCCGAAACCCGGGATCGAACCAGGGACCTTTAGATCTTCAGTCTAACGCTCTCCCAACTGAGCTATTTCGGCACGTGCATTATTAGAACTTAATACTGAAGAAAGCTCTTATATATATATCACAGGCTTATTTTTATCGAACATTTCTAAGAAGTTATTGAATATAAAATGAAACTAACAATATGGCGTGAAGTAAAATATCAACTTTACATTAAAAAATAAAGAAAAACGAAAGTGTAATTCGCTTCAATTCTCTTCTTATCTGAGTAGCTGTAGTTTATATATTTTTTTTTCTTTCTTGCAGGGATAGGTATTAGATCTTCAGTCTACTTTCATTAATAAAACAGAAAAATTGCCGAAACCCGGGATCGAACCAGGGACCTTTAGATCTTCAGTCTAACGCTCTCCCAACAGAGCTATTTCCGAACGTGCATTGTTGGAACTTAAATACTGAAGAAAGCTCTTATATATATATCACAGGCTTATTTTATCGAACATTTCTAAGAAGTTATTGAATATAAAATGAAACTAACAATATGGCGTGAAGTAAAATGATAACTTTACATTAAAAATTGAAGAAAAACGAATGTGCAATTCGCTTGACTTCTCTTCTTATCTGAGCAACTATAGTTAATTTATTTATTTTTCTTTCTTGCAGGGATAGGTATTAGATCTTCAGTCTACATTCATTAATAAAACAGAAGAATTGCCGAAAAAAGGGATCGAACCAGGGACCTTCAGATCTTCAGTCTAACGCTCTCCCAACTGAGCTATTTCGGCACGTGCATTGTTAGAACTTAAATACTGAAGAAAGCTCTTATATATATATCACAGGCTTATTTTTATCGAACATTTCTAAGAAGTTATTGAATATAAAATAAAACTAACAATATGGCGTGAAGTAAAATGACAACTTTACATTAAAAATTAAAGAAAAACGAAAGTGTAATTCGCTTGACTTCTCTTCTTATCTGAGCAACTGTAGTTTATTTATTTTTTTTTTCTTTCTTGCAGGGATAGGTATTACGTCTTCAGTCTACTTTCATTAATAAAACAGAAGAATTGCCGAAACCCGGGATCTTTAGATCTTCAGTCTAACGCTCTCCCAACTGAGCTATTTCGGCACGTGCATTGTTAGAACTTAAATACTGAAGAAAGCTCTTATATATATATCACAGGCTTATTTTATCGAACATTTCTAAGAAGTTATTGAATATAAAATGAAACTAACAATATGGCGTGAAGTAAAATGATAACTTTACATTAAAAATTGAAGAAAAACGAACGTGCAATTCGCTTGACTTCTCTTCTTATCTGAGCAACTATAGTTTATTTATTTATTTTTCTTTCTTACAGGGATAAGTATTAGATCTTCAGTCTACATTCATTAATAAAACAGAAGAATTGCCGAAACCCGGGATCGAACCAGGGACCTTTAGATCTTCAGTCTAACGCTCTCCCAACTGAGCTATTTCGGCACGTGCATTATTAGAACTTAAATACTGAAGAAAGCTCTTATATATATATCACAGGCTTATTTTATCGAACATTTCTAAGAAGTTATTGAATATTAAATGAAACTAACAATATGGCGTGAAGTAAAATGATAACTTTACATTAAAAATTGAAGAAAAACGAATGTGCATTTCGCTTGACTTCTCATCTTATCTGAGCAACTATAGTTTATTTATTTATTTTTCTTTCTTGCAGGGATAGGTATTAGATCTTCAGTCTACATTCATTAATAAAACAGAAGAATTGCCGAAAAAAGGGATCGAACCAGGAACCTTCAGATCTTCAGTCTAACGCTCTCACAACTGAGCTATTTTGGCACGTGCATTGTTAGAACTTAAATACTGAAGAAAGCTCTTATATATATATATCACAGGCTTATTTTTATCGAACATTTCTAAGAAGTTATTGAATATAAAATGAAACTAACAATATGGCGTGAAGTAAAATGACAACTTTACATTAAAAATTAAAGAAAAACGAAAGTGTAATTCGCTTGACTTCTCTTCTTATCTGAGCAACTGTAGTTTATTTATTTTTTTTTCTTTCTTGCAGGGATAGGTATTACGTCTTCAGTCTACTTTCATTAATAAAACAGAAGAATTGCCGAAACCCGGGATCTTTAGATCTTCAGTCTAACGCTCTCCTAACTGAGCTATTTCGGCACGTGCATTGTTAGAACTTAAATACTGAAGAAAGCTCTTATATATATATCACAGGTTTATTTTTATCGAACATTTCTAAGAAGTTATTGAATATAAAATGAAACTAACAATATGGCGTGAAGTAAAATAACAACTTTACATTAAAAAATAAAGAAAAACGAAAGTGTAATTCGCTTGAATTCTCTTCTTATCTGAGCAGCTGTAGTTTATATATTTTTTTTTCTTTCTTGCAGGGATAGGTATTAGATCTTCAGTCTACTTTCATTAATAAAACAGAAGAATTGCCGAAACCCGGGATCGAACGAGGGACCTATAGATCTTCAGTCTAACGCTCTCCCAACTGAGCTATTTCGCCACGTGCAATGTTGGAACTTAAATACTGAAGAAAGCTCTTATATATATATCACAGGCTTATTTTATCGAACATTTCTAAGAAGTTATTGAATATAAAATGAAACTAACAATATGGCGTGAAGTAAAATGATAACTTTACATTAAAAATTGAAGAAAAACGAATGTGCAATTCGCTTGACTTCTCTTCTTATCTGAGCAACTATAGTTAATTTATTTATTTTTCTTTCTTGCAGGGATAGGTACTAGATCTTCAGTCTACATTCATTAATAAAACAGAAGAATTGCCGAAACCCGGGATCGAACCAGGGACCTTTAGATCTTCAGTCTAACGCTCTCCCAACTGAGCTATTTCGGCACGTGCATTATTAGAACTTAAATACTGAAGAAATCTCTTATATATATATCACAGGCTTATTTTATCGAACATTTCTAAGAAGTTATTGAATATAAAATGAAACTAACAATATGGCGTGAAGTAAAATGACAACTTTACATTAAAAATTAATGAAAAACGAAAGTGTAATTCGCTTGACTTCTCTTCTTATCTGAGCAACTGTAGTTTATTTATTTATTTTTCTTTCTTGCAGGGATAGGTATTACGTCTTCAGTCTACTTTCATTAATAAAACAGAAGAATTGCCGAAACCCGGGATCTTTAGATCTTCAGTCTAACGCTCTCCCAACTGAGCTATTTCGGCACGTGCATTGTTAGAACTTAAATACTGAAGAAAGCTCTTATATATATGTCACAGGCTTATTTTATCGAACATTTCTAAGAAGTTATTGAATATAAAATGAAACTAACAATATGGCGTGAAGTAAAATGATAACTTTACATTAAAAATTGAAGAAAAACGAATGTGCAATTCGCTTGACTTCTCATCTTATCTGAGCAACTATAGTTTATTTATTTATTTTTCTTTCTTGCAGGGATAGGTATTAGATCTTCAGTCTACATTCATTAATAAAACAGAAGAATTGCCGAAAAAAGGGATCGAACCAGGGACCTTCAGATCTTCAGTCTAACGCTCTCCCAACTGAGCTATTTCGGCACGTGCATTGTTAGAACTTAAATACTGAAGAAACCTCTTATATATATATCACAGGTTTATTTTTATCGAACATTTCTAAGAAGTTATTGAATATAAAATGAAACTAACAATATGGCGTGAAGTAAAATGACAACTTTACATTAAAAATTGAAGAAAAACGAAAGTGTAATTCGCTTGAATTCTCTTCTTATTTGAGCAGCTGTAGTTTATATATTTTTGTTTCTTTCTTGCAGGGATAGGTATTAGATCTTCTGTCTACTTTCATTAATAAAACAGAAGAATTGCCGAAACCCGGGATGGAACCAGGGACCTTTAGATCTTCAGTCTAACGCTCTCCCAACTGAGCTATTTCGGCACGTGCATTGTTAGAAATTAAATACTGAAGAAAGCTCTTATATATATCACAGGCTTATTTTTATCGAACATTTCTAAGAAGTTATTGAATATAAAATGAATCTAACAATATGGCGTGAAGTAAAATAACAACTTTACATTAAAAAATAAAGAAAAACGAAAGTGTAATTCGCTTGAATTCTCTTCTTATCTGAGTAGCTGTAGTTTATAATTTTTTTTTTCTTTCTTGCAGGGATAGGTATTAGATCTTCAGTCTACTTTCATTAATAAAACAGAAGAATTGCCGAAACCCGGGATCGAACCAGGGACCTTTAGATCTTCAGTCTAACGCTCTCCCAACTGAGCTATTTCGCCACGTGCATTGTTGGAACTTAAATACTGAAGAAAGCTCTTATATATATATCACAGGCTTATTTTATCGAACATTTCTAAGAAGTTATTGAATATAAAATGAAACTAACAATATGGCGTGAAGTAAAATGATAACTTTACATTAAAAATTGAAGAAAAACGAATGTGCAATTCGCTTGACTTCTCTTCTTATCTGAGCAACTATAGTTTATTTATTTATTTTTCTTTCTTGCAGGGATAGGTATTAGATCTTCAGTCTACATTCATTAATAAAACAGAAGAATTGCCGAAAACTAGGATCGAACCAGGGACCTTTAGATCTTCAGTCTAACGCTCTCCCATCTGAGCTATTTCGGCACGTGCATTATTAGAACTTAATACTGAAGAAAGCTCTTATATATATATCACAGACTTATTTTTATCGAACATTTCTAAGAAGTTATTGAATATAAAATGAAACTAACAATATGGCGTGAAGTAAAATGACAACTTTACATTAAAAAATAAAGAAAAACGAAAGTGTAATTCGCTTGAATTCTCTTCTTATCTGAGTAGCTGTAGTTTATAATTTTTTTTTTCTTTCTTGCAGGGATAGGTATTAGATCTTCAGTCTACTTTCATTAATAAAACAGAAGAATTGCCGAAACCCGGGATCGAACCAGGGACCTTTAGATCTTCAGTCTAACGCTCTCCCAACTGAGATATTTCGCCACGTGCATTGTTGGAACTTAAATACTGAAGAAAGCTCTTATATATATATCACAGGCTTATTTTATCGAACATTTCTAAAAAGTTATTGAATATAAAATGAAACTAACAATATGGCTTGAAGTAAAATGATAACTTTACATTAAAAATTGAAGAAAAACGAATGTGCAATTCGCTTGACTTCTCTTCTTATCTGAGCAACTATAGTTTATTTATTTATTTTTCTTTCTTGCAGGGATAGGTATTAGATCTTCAGTCTACATTCTTTAATAAAACAGAAGAATTGCCGAAACCCGGGCTCAAACCAGGGACCTTTAGATCCTCAGTCTAACGCTCTCCCAACTGAGCTATTTCGGCACGTGCATTATTAGAACTTAAATACTGAAAAAAGCTCTTATATATATATCACAGGCTTATTTTATCGAATATTTCTAAGAAGTTATTGAATATAAAATGAAACTAACAATATGGCGTGAAGTAAAATGATAACTTTACATTAAAAATTGAAGAAAAACGAATGTGCAATTCGCTTGACTTCTCTTCTTATCTAAGCAACTATAGTTTGTTTATTTATTTTTCTTTCTTGCAGGGATAGGTATTAGATCTTCAGTCTACATTCATTAATAAAACAGAAGAATTGCCGAAACCCGGGATCTTTAGATCTTCAGTCTAACGCTCTCCCAACTGAGCTATTTCGGCACATGCATTATTAGAACTTAATACTGAAGAAAGCTCTTATATATATATCACAGGCTTATTTTTATCGAACATTTCTAAGAAGCTATTGAATATAAAATGAAACTAACAGTATGGCGTGAAGTAAAATAACAACTTTACATTAAAAAATAAAGAAAAACGAAAGTGTAATTCGCTTGAATTCTCTTCTTATCTGAGTAGCTGTAGTTTATATGTTTTTTTTTCTTTCTTGCAGGGATAGGTATTAGATCTTCAGTCTACTTTCATTAATAAAACAGAAGAATTGCCGAAACCCGGGATCGAACCAGGGACCTTTAGATCTTCAGTCTAACGCTCTCCCAACTGAGCTATTTCGGCACGTGCATTGTTGGAACTTAAATACTGAAGAAAGCTCTTATATATATATCACAGGCTTATTTTATCGAACATTTCTAAGAAGTTATTGAATATAAAATGAAACTAACAATATGGCGTGAAGTAAAATGATAACTTTACATTAAAAATTGAATAAAAACGAATGTGCAATTCGCTTGACTTCTCTTCTTATCTGAGCAACTATAGTTAATTTATTTATTTTTCTTTCTTGCAGGGATAGGTATTAGATCTTCAGTCTACATTCATTAATAAAACAGAAGAATTGCCGAAACCCGGGATCGAACCAGGGACCTTTAGATCTTCAGTCTAACGCTCTCCCAACACAGCTATTTCGGCACGTGCATTATTAGAACTTAATACTGAAGAAAGCTCTTATATATATATCACAGGCTTATTTTTATCAAACATTTCTAAGAAGTTATTGAATATAAAATGAAACTAACAATATGGCGTGAAGTAAAATGATAACTTTACATTAAAAATTGAAGAAAAACGAATGTGCAATTCGCTTGACTTCTCTTCTTATCTGAGCAACTATAGTTTATTTATTTATTTTTCTTTCTTGCAGGGATAGGTATTAGATCTTCAGTCTACATTCATTAATAAAACAGAAGAATTGCCGAAACCCGGGATCTTTAGATCTTCAGTCTAACGCTCTCCCAACTGAGCTATTTCGGCACATGCATTATTAGAACTTAATACTGAAGAAAGCTCTTATATATATATCACAGGCTTATTTTTATCAAACATTTCTAAGAAGCTATTGAATATAAAATGAAACTAACAGTATGGCGTGAAGTAAAATAACAACTTTACATTAAAAAATAAAGAAAAACGAAAGTGTAATTCGCTTGAATTCTCTTCTTATCTGAGTAGCTGTAGTTTATATGTTTTTTTTTCTTTCTTGCAGGGATAGGTATTAGATCTTCAGTCTACTTTCATTAATAAAACAGAAGAATTACCGAAACCCGGGATCGAACCAGGGACCTTTAGATCTTCAGTCTAACGCTCTCCCAACTGAGCTATTTCGGCACGTGCATTGTTGGAACTTAAATACTGAAGAAAGCTCTTATATATATATCACAGGCTTATTTTATCGAACATTTCTAAGAAGTTATTGAATATAAAATGAAACTAACAATATGGCGTGAAGTAAAATGATATCTTTACATTAAAAATTGAATAAAAACGAATGTGCAATTCGCTTGACTTCTCTTCTTATCTGAGCAACTATAGTTAATTTATTTATTTTTCTTTCTTGCAGGGATAGGTATTAGATCTTCAGTCTACATTCATTAATAAAACAGAAGAATTGCCGAAACCCGGGATCGAACCAGGGACCTTTAGATCTTCAGTCTAACGCTCTCCCAACACAGCTATTTCGGCACGTGCATTATTAGAACTTAATACTGAAGAAAGCTCTTATATATATATCACAGGCTTATTTTTATCAAACATTTCTAAGAAGTTATTGAATATAAAATGAAACTAACAATATGGCGTGAAGTAAAATAACAACTTTACATTAAAAAATAAAGAAAAACGAAAGTGTAATTCGCTTGAATTCTCTTCTGATCTGAGCAACTATAGTTTATTTATTTATTTTTCTTTCTTACAGGGATAAGTATTAGATCTTCAGTCGACATTCATTAATAAAACAGAAGAATTGCCGAAACCCGGGATCGAACCAGGGACCTTTAGATCTTCAGTCTAACGCTCTCCCATCTGAGCTATTTCGGCACGTGCATTATTAGAACTTAATACTGAAGAAAGCTCTTATATATATATCACAGGCTTATTTTTATCAAACATTTCTAAGAAGTTATTGAATATAAAATGAAACTAACAATATGGCGTGAAGTAAAATGATTACATTAAAAATTGAAGAAAAACGAATGTGCAATTCGCTTGACTTCTCTTCTTATCTGAGCAACTATAGTTTATTTATTTATTTTTCTTTCTTGCAGGGATAGGTATTAGATCTTCAGTCTACATTCATTAATAAAACAGAAGAATTGCCGAAACCCGGGATCTTTAGATCTTCAGTCTAACGCTCTCCCAACTGAGCTATTTCGGCACGTGCATTGTTAGAAATTAAATACTGAAGAAAGCTCTTACATATATATCACAGGCTTATTTTTATCGAACATTTCTAAAAAGTTATTGAATATAAAATGAAACTAACAATATGGCGTGAAGTAAAATAACAACTTTACATTAAAAAATAAAGAAAAACGAAAGTGTAATTCGCTTGAATTCTCTTCTTATCTGAGTAGCTGTAGTTTATATATTTTTTTTTTCTTTTTTGCAGGGATAGGTATTAGATCTTCAGTCTACTTTCATTAATAAAACAGAAGAATTGCCGAAACCCGGGATCGAACCAGGGACCTTTAGATCTTCAGTCTAACGCTCTCCCAACTGAGCTATTTCGGCACGAGCATTGTTGGAACTTAAATACTGAAGAAAGCTCTTATATATATATCACAGGCTTATTTTATCGAACATTTCTAAGAAGTTATTGCATATAAAATGAAACTAACAATATGGCGTGAAGTAAAATGATAACTTTACATTAAAAATTGAAGAAAAACGAATGTGCAATTCGCTTGACTTCTCTTCTTATCTGAGCAACTATAGTTAATTTATTTATTTTTCTTTCTTGCAGGGATAGGTATTAGATCTTCAGTCTACATTCATTAATAAAACAGAAGAATTGCCGAAACCCGGGATCGAACCAGGGACCTTTAGATCTTCAGTCTAACGCTCTCCCAACTGAGCTATTTCGGCACGTGCATTGTTAAAACTTAAATACTGTAGAAAGCTCTTATATATATATCACAGGTTTATTTTTATCGAACATTTCTAAGAAGTTATTGAATATAAAATGAAACTAACAATATGGCGTGAAGTAAAATGACAACTTTACATTAAAAATTGAAGAAAAACGAAAGTGTAATTCGCTTGAATTCTCTTCTTATCTGAGCAGCTGTAGTTTATATATTTTTGTTTCTTTCTTGCAGGGATAGGTATTAGATCTTCTGTCTACTTTCATTAATAAAACAGAACAATTGCCGAAACCCGGGATGGAAAAAGGGACCTTTAGATCTTCAGTCTAACGCTCTCCCAACTGAGCTATTTCGGCACGTGCATTGTTAGAAATTAAATACTGAAGAAAATCTTATATATATATCACAGGCTTATTTTTATCGAACATTTCTAAGAAGTTATTGAATATAAAATGAAACTTACAATATGGCGTGAAGTAAAATAACAACTTTACATTAAAAAAAAAAGAAAAACGAAAGTGTAATTCGCTTGAATTCTCTTCTTATCTGAGTAGCTGTAGTTTATATATTTTTTTTTCTTTCTTGCAGGGATAGGTATTAGATCTTCTGTCTACTTTCATTAATAAAACAGAAGAATTGCCTAAACCCGGGATCGAACCAGGGACCTTTAGATCTTCAGTCTAACGCTCTCCCAACTGAGCTATTTCGGCACGTGCATTGTTGGAACTTAAATACTGAAGAAAGCTCTTATATATATATCACAGGCTTATTTTATCGAACATTTCTAAGAAGTTATTGAATATAAAATGAAACTAACAATATGGCGTGAAGTAAAATGATAACTTTACATTAAAAATTGAAGAAAAACGAATGTGCAATTCGCTTGACTTCTCTTCTTATCTGAGCAACTATAGTTTATTTATTTATTTTTCTTTCTTGCAGGGATAGGTATTAGATCTTCAGTCTACATTCATTAATAAAACAGAAGAATTGCCGAAAACTGGGATCGAACCAGGGACCTTTAGATCTTCAGTCTAACGCTCTCCCATCTGAGCTATTTCGGCACGTGCATTATTAGAACTTAATACTGAAGAAAGCTCTTATATATATATCACAGACTTATTTTTATCGAACATTTCTAAGAAGTTATTGAATATAAAATGAAACTAACAATATGGCGTGAAGTAAAATGACAACTTTACATTAAAAAATAAAGAAAAACGAAAGTGTAATTCGCTTGAATTCTCTTCTTATCTGAGTAGCTGTAGTTTATAAATTTTTTTTTCTTTCTTGCAGGGATAGGTATTAGATCTTCAGTCTACTTTCATTAATAAAACAGAAGAATTGCCGAAACCCGGGATCGAACCAGGGACCTTTAGATCTTCAGTCTAACGCTCTCCCAACTGAGCTATTTCGCCACGTGCATTGTTGGAACTTAAATACTGAAGAAAGCTCTTATATATATATCACAGGCTTATTTTATCGAACATTTCTAAAAAGTTATTGAATATAAAATGAAACTAACAATATGGCTTGAAGTAAAATGATAACTTTACATTAAAAATTGAAGAAAAACGAATGTGCAATTCGCTTGACTTCTCTTCTTATCTGAGCAACTATAGTTTATTTATTTATTTTTCTTTCTTGCAGGGATAGGTATTAGATCTTCAGTCTACATTCATTAATAAAACAGAAGAATTGCCGAAACCCGGGCTCAAACCAGGGACCTTTAGATCCTCAGTCTAACGCTCTCCCAACTGAGCTATTTCGGCACGTGCATTATTAGAACTTAAATACTGAAAAAAGCTCTTATATATATATCACAGGCTTATTTTATCGAATATTTCTAAGAAGTTATTGAATATAAAATGAAACTAACAATATGGCGTGAAGTAAAATGATAACTTTACATTAAAAATTGAAGAAAAACGAATGTGCAATTCGCTTGACTTCTCTTCTTATCTGAGCAACTATAGTTTATTTATTTATTTTTCTTTCTTGCAGGGATAGGTATTAGATCTTCAGTCTACATTCATTAATAAAACAGAAGAATTGCCGAAACCCGGGATCTTTAGATCTTCAGTCTAACGCTCTCCCAACTGAGCTATTTCGGCACATGCATTATTAGAACTTAATACTGAAGAAAGCTCTTATATATATATCACAGGCTTATTTTTATCGAACATTTCTAAGAAGCTATTGAATATAAAATGAAACTAACAGTATGGCGTGAAGTAAAATAACAACTTTACATTAAAAAATAAAGAAAAACGAAAGTGTCATTCGCTTGAATTCTCTTCTTATCTGAGTAGCTGTAGTTTATATGTTTTTTTTTCTTTCTTGCAGGGATAGGTATTAGATCTTCAGTCTACTTTCATTAATAAAACAGAAGAATTGCCGAAACCCGGGATCGAACCAGGGACCTTTAGATCTTCAGTCTAACGCTCTCCCAACTGAGCTATTTCGGCACGTGCATTGTTGGAACTTAAATACTGAAGAAAGCTCTTATATATATATCACAGGCTTATTTTATCGAACATTTCTAAGAAGTTATTGAATATAAAATGAAACTAACAATATGGCGTGAAGTAAAATGACAACTTTACATTAAAAATTGAAGAAAAACGAAAGTGTAATTCGCTTGACTTCTCTTCTTATCTGAGCAACTATAGTTTATTTATTTTTTTTTCTTTCTTGCAGGGATAGGTATTACGTCTTCAGTCTACTTTCATTAATAAAACAGAAGAATTGCCGAAACCCGGGATCTTTAGATCTTCAGTCTAACGCTCTCCCAACTGAGCTATTTCGGCACGTGCATTGTTGGAACTTAAATACTGAAGAAAGCTCTTATATATATATCACAGGCTTATTTTATCGAACATTTCTAAGAAGTTATTGAATATAAAATGAAACTAACAATATGGCGTGAAGTAAAATGACAACTTTACATTAAAAATTAAAGAAAAACGAAAGTGTAATTCGCTTGACTTCTCTTCTAATCTGAGCAACTGTAATTTATTTATTTTTTTTTCTTTCTTGCAGGGATAGGTATTACGTCTTCAGTCTACTTTCATTAATAAAACAGAAGAAATGCCGAAACTCGGGATCGAACCAGGGACCTTTAGATCTTCAGTCTAACGTTCTCCCAACTTAGCTATTTCGGCACGTGCATTGTTAGAACTTAAATACTGAAGAAAGCTCTTATATATATATCACAGGCTTATTTTTATCGTACATTTCTAAGAAGTTATTGAATATAAAATTAAACTAACAATATGGCGTGAAGTAAAATGACAACTTTACATTAAAAAATAAAGAAAAACGAAAGTGTAATTCGCTTGAATTCTCTTCTTATCTGAGCAGCTGTAGTTTTTATATTTTTTTTTTCTTTCTTGCAGGGATAGGTATTAGATCTTCAGTCTACTTTCATTAATAAAACAGAAGAATTGCCGAAACCCGGGATCGAACCAGGGACCTTTAGATCTTCAGTCTAACGTTCTCCCAACTGAGCTATTTCGGCGCGTGGATTGTTAAAACTTAAATATTGAAGAAAGCTCTTATATATATATCACAGGCTTATTTTTATCGAATATTTCTAAGAAGTTATTGAATATAAAATCAATACAAAAACCCTTAACGGGTTAAAAGTTTGTGACGCAGCTACTTTATGGTTATAAGAATTTTTGAAATATGGGTCTTAAAAATAATGATATCGAATTTTATGTGACACTTTGCTAATAATTAAAATGTACATAATTTTGTTTTATTTGATCATTTGCTTTTTTCTTCTATTTATAACTACAATGCAAACATAATATTTTTAACTTCAACATAGACGGATAATAAAATATACTTACTGATGCTTTTTCATTTGCATTTCAAATTCAAAATAAAGGTTTTAAAAGGAATGATATCAAAATTCCAGTGACGCCTCGATTTCACTTTAAAAGATTTGCTTTTAGATTGCATTAAAATTACATTTGTTTTGTCTAATAAATTATATTTACACATTGAAACAGTGCTTTTAATTTTCAAATATACTGTCAAATAATCACATTTTCACAGAGTTTGCATTTTAAATTAAAATTTTTTTTTCAATAAATTGAATTGTCTTTTGCGTTACGCTATCCAAAACTACAAGTAAAATTTGTGCAAATGTTTTCTTTGCATCACACTATCTCTGCACATATTTTCAGACAGTTGGATACTATGATACAAAGTAACATTTGCACAAATTTGACTTACAGTTTTGGATAGCGGGACGCAAAAGACAATTCAATTTATTGAAAAAAAAATTTTAATTTAAAATGCGAACTCTGTGAAAATGTGATTATTTGACAGTATATTTGAAAATTAAAAGCACTGTTTCAATGTGTAAATATAATTTATTATACAAAACAAATGTAATTTTAATGCAATCTAAAAGCAAATCTTTTAAAGTGAAATCGAGGCGTCACTGGAATTTTGATATCATTCCTTTTAAAACCTTTATTTTGAATTTGAAATGCAAATGAAAAAGCATCAGTAAGTATATTTTATTATCCGTCTATGTTGAAGTTAAAAATATTATGTTTGCATTGTAGTTATAAATAGAAGAAAAAAGCAAATGATCAAATAAAACAAAATTATGTACATTTTAATTAATAGCAAAGTGTCACATAAAATTCGATATCATTATTTTTAAGACCCATATTTCAAAAATTCTTATAACCATAAAGTAGCTGCGTCACAAACTTTTAACCCGTTAAGGGTTTTTGTATTGATATCATTACTTTTTAAGGGTTATTGATTAAAAGATCACACAAATGAGTTTATAGCACTATATAAAAAGTATTTTTGTATTAAATTTAACTTGAAAGTAAATTTTAAAATTATACAGCAAGTGATAAAACTTTAAAGAAAAACAGAACAATACAAAAACATACTACTTTGGGGAGGGAGAAGCTATTACATACAATAAAATTGCATAACATGTAACTATTAGAAATAAACTTTATAAACTTTTGAAAGCATTTTCACAAGAATTTTTTTTTTTTTTTTTTTTTTTACTCATACTGAAAAAGTATTATTAAAATAAAAAAAGATTTTAACAGCTAATTTTTTTTTTTTTCCATTGGCAACTCCATATTATTACAGAAATATATGAAACTTGTAACATTTATTTTTTTATATAATGAACATCTGAACATTCAATTGGTAATGTGGGTCCCCGGGAGAAGAAAAATATTTAAAAAAAAATTACTCCCTATTATCCACAGAACAAGGTGGGGGTATCACCGTTACCAATGGAACGGCTCATTGTTGCCCACTTTTGTTCAGGCATTATGAATAATATAAATATTAAAAAAAAAGAAAGCTTTGTAAAAATTAAACAACAGATGGCAAATTTTTACTCAAAACTCCTGTGTAGTAATTCTTAATGGTTACCCGATGTATAAAAATTTTCTAAACTAAAAAGGTTATTCTGTTTTTTCAAAAAATAAAATGTAAATATTTTTGCTATTCCTTGGCCATGAACACTTATAAATTTCAGTATCATCTGCTTTGTACCAATGTTTGTTTTTTCGAACTATAGCTGTATAATGGCCGCTTGTTGCACTTGTACCATGATGAAATATTGCACCTTTTAATATGTAATTTTTATCACAAAATTTTATTTTACTCTGTGTAACTCCTGACAGTAACAAGTTTGTATTTTTCTGCATGTTTGAATTTATTAATTGCAATGAAAAAATTAAAACATTTTGTGTATTTTCAATGTTAGTTTTAGTAATTAAAACATTAACGTTATTACAATTAGGGCATTTTGCTTCTTTACATAAATTTGAATTCCAGGCATTAAAATTATAGTCAAGTAACTCCTGAAATTGAAATTTGTTTTTTGTTATTGGTATTATTAATTTTCCTATTTGAGTTTCAATCGCTTCTTGGTTATCATATTCACAATTTTGACATCTATAATAATTTTTAATATCAAATGACATAAGAAATTTTAAATATCTATATTTATCAAGAAGTAACTGTAAAAATTCTGTGCAATCCTGCTGCTGTTTAATATCAAACATATCATCATCATGAAACTCTAATTGTAATTTATGTGAATCTAAAGCACTACTGGATATGGAACTTGAAAAATCTAAACATAGTTTTTTTAATTCTGAATGTGTGGATAACATTATTGCAGAGTTTATACACTTTATATTAAAAAGACATTGTAAGACAGAGTTAACGTAACAGGAAACACCATATGGATTATTAAAACCATGAAAATTACTTAATGATTCTATTATGTCTTCTCCGTTTTTCTTAATTTGTGCATTTTCTATATCAATTAATGGAGGTGTATGCAAGTGTGTTAAGTAATTGTTTTTATCAGGCACATTCTTATTAACAGTTTTGTCTAATGAGAACAGTTTTATGTCTGGTTTAAACGTAGATTTCAATCTATTATACTCTAAAATTGCACTAGTCTGAGCTTGAATTTTATTTGAATTTAAATTAATTATGTGTAGACCATCTAAACATTTAACTCTGGATAAAGCAACATACACCTGACCAGATGAAAATATCGAGCTACCTATATCTACTACACAAGTGTCTAAAGTTAAGCCTTGGCTTTTATGAATAGTTATTCCATACGCTAAACATATCGGAAACTGCTTTCGGAAAACAAATATGTTTGTAAATAATTGAAATTTTGCAGTTACAGGTTCTATGTCAAATTCTCCAGTCTCAAATTTTATTCTAAGTTTACTAATATTTTCAGTTGAAAAGTTATCTTTAAAAATTTTAACTATAAAACCTATTGCACCATTTACTAAACCGTTAGTTACATCTATATTTCTCAATAACATAACTTTTGCTCCTAATTTGACTTCTATTTCATCTTCTAACCCTGCAGTTCGTGTATTATCTTCCTTAATCTTATTTAAGGATTTCCGCGCTTTATCTTTTTGTGCATTAGTTTTTGCTTCAATTATATCAATAGCTTTGAGAATAACTTTTGGTTTACTTGAATAATCTAACATACAGGTGTTAAAGAGATTACACTGTTTTTTTTTGTTGGGAATAAACAAATAGTTTTACATTCTAATTTTTGTACATATTCAACTAATTCTTTCATACAATCTGATGGATTATTGGATTTTAGAATAATTTCTCTTTTACGTAAAATTAACTCATCAGAATCTGTCAATACACCGATACGGATTGAATCTAATATGGATGCATATACTTTATCTGTTTGCTGCCTCATGTTAATAGACAATTCGTCATAGGTAAGTAATTCTTGCCAAATATTTATAAAATGTAATCCAGCAAAATGAGTAACGCTAGTTTCTTTAGAAATGCTTACAAAAGGGGAATGTCCCATTACAGGCGGAAGTTGTAATAAATCACCAAAAAATAAAATATTTATTCGCCCGAACCAACCGTCATCTTCATCCATGGTGTCAAAAATTTCCGATAACCTCATGTGGATATGCATTAACATTATATTAGAGACCATGGAGACTTCATCTAAAATAAGCAAAACTAAATTATTTAACTCAACACGGATAGAATTTAATTTGTCATCTGATAATTTACTGTACTTAGGTATATTGCCATGTTCTACTGGTAACTGCAGTAAACGATGAATAGTCAAACCATTTATATTAAAAGCAGCGATTCCAGTTGGTGCTGTTACAGCGACTTTGCTAAATTTATCTGAAATATAACACCGAATAACTTTAATCAAATATGATTTTCCTGTTCCTCCGATTCCAGACACAAATTTTCTCAAAATTAAGTTTGGAATTAAACGCTTATTAACATTATTGGATGTGCAAGTATTAATTTCTTTAATATATTGTTCCAAACAATTTACAACTTCATCAAAAAACACGTTTTTGATCTACATTTAAATGTTTAATCATACTATCAATATCTTCCTTTGGCAATAATTTTTCAAAATCTTCTATTTCATTTCCTATTGGCTCTACAAAATTAATAATATTAAAGTCATTTTTATCATCCTTACTATTTGAAAGCATTTGATTTTCTATAGTTTCAATTTCTGAATTCAAATCATTTTTAGCCTGCTGTATTTCTTCTAAACGTTCATGATACTTCATTGCCTCCAGCAAATTTTCCTTGCAATCAATAAAAGATTCACTATACGTTTCGAAACGACCTTTTAATTCCGAAATAGTTCTCCATGGTTTAAACAAAATTAATAAACAAAAATAATAGTTTTCTGGCTCTTGTTTACAGTTATAATTGTAATGGTTAATTAAATACGGAAATTTTCTTTTACGTAAATATTTTTCCCCATACTCATAAGAAATTACGGTTTTAGAAGAAGGTTTTTTATTTACAATATCATACCATCTTGAAAAATCAAATAAAGAAAGATTTTCAAGTTGTTTTGGCCTATGTGGATAATGTGTATCAATCCCACTTGCACAATAGATATCAGTTGCATTGTTACTTAATTTACTCAGTTCCTTTTGGGTTTTTAATTTACGCGATCTGTTAATTTTAACATCTAACCATCTGATAACGGTACCAGAATCAGTTCCAAATAATGAATGTGATAGTAAAGTGTCAGCAGCTTCTAAAGCTCCACATTCCCGATTCGATAATGCTCGTAAACCGAAGTTCCATAAACGATTATATAATGGTTTTGAAGAACAAAAATCATTAAAATCATCAGACGCAAATGATTTTTCAGCTTTGGTTTGATATTTTGTTACGTATGTAGTTAAAGATGCTGACTTTTCACCGATAAACTGAATATCTACATTCCCACACCAGGCTAGCATTATAACTGCATTATAATCATTAATGTAAACTTCGTCTTCATTTCGTGGCAAATTATACAAACGAGTTTTCGTTAGCTTTCTTCGGCCTATTACTGCATTAGCAACTTCATTAACATGTAAATACTCTGAAATGTCACGTGGAAAACTAAACCTACAAACTCTAATAGTTTTATTTTTAACTTTTTTAGCACGCATACAATATGAATTATGTTTATGAATTTGGTATTTTGTAACACGATCATGAAGTAGAGGAAAATTAGTTTTATTAGGAATTTTACATGTTATATATTTATTAATGAATCCAGCAATAGAATCTAAACTTGCTTTTCCTAAGACTGGGGCATTCTTAATCCATAGCAATAAATGAAAATGTTGTAATCCACGGGACTGATACTCACGGCGCCAAGCATAATGCTCAACTATACCTAATGGACCATTACTAGACGTAATAAAATCTAACATAGCTTGAAATTTGTTTTCGATAAAACGGGAAGTATTTACTGGATCTAAAGCTATTAAATGTGATAAAGGTTTATCTTTATATTTTGAATTTGTTTGCCCTAGATACATATGTGAGTCTTCCCAATGATATTCACTTGGACTCAAAGTTAAAAAGAAAGCAGCAGGGCCATAGTTTTTCACCATACAATTTAAATCATTACGTGGTTTTGACCAAAACTGCTCTGTATTTCGTAATCTACTAAAAATTGTGGATAAATTACCCTCCAATTCCTTGCTTGCAATCATATCTAAGCACTCCTTTGCAGTAATATTTGATGTAGAATTTGTAATATTTAATTTGTGAAAAATTCCCGCTTTTAATTGTCTGATATTAGCATTATTTAATAAATAAAACAAATATTATAAGTTTAGTCGAAATTGTGAATGAGAAGATTTTAATAAACATTTAATAAACTCTGCTGTAGGTAAATCAATTGATCGTATTTGAGAATTACCATTTTCACCATAACAAAATAAGTCTGGAAAGCATTTTAAATCTAATTGCATATCTCGATCATCTAAATTTTTTTCCATAATTTGTAAAAATTGATATATTGTGCTAGAATCCATGTTAATTCTTTTTTCAAATAATGGATGTATTGTCATGTTGTTATAATAACCATCTGTCACATCTTTTTGCGTCAACATTGCACCCCCTATATCTGGATTTCTATTATCACAATCTAACTCAATATCATAATCTTTTATATTTTCTAACAATTTATCAGCTGAAGTTGGTATAATAATGTGGTGATACAAGGGATTATTTTTTTTTAACCAATGTAATGCTTCAAAAATTTTATTTATGTTAATTAATGTTTGCCAAATATGATTGTGTTTAGATGGCACACTACGAGCTAATACATAAAGTTCCTGATCTGTCATTAGTGCATCAGATGGATTTGGTAATTTTTTAAGTGTCTGTTCTAATGGTAATGGTAAATGAAAAACTCTACCGATTATTTTCTTAACAAGACCTACTGGTGTTTTTTGTTTAAGACCTCCCTGAACTGTACCCATTCTAGTGATAACTTGAAAAGCTTTTGCACGTTGAATTAAAAATTTTTCAAATTCATTTAAAGTGGAAATGCACTCTGGAACTGGTTTGAATGCCAAATTATTCAATATACATCTGGAAGGCATTTGATTAGTTTTAAATTTATTCATACAATACACACAAATATATTTGAAATCACTAAATGTTCCTTCATAATAATCTACTAATTTTCTCCATTCTGTATTTGATTTGAAAGACACACTGATAATTGGACGGATGTTCCGTTGATGACAAAGTTGTAAGCAAGAAACACAAGTATGAACAGGCCAATCAGTATCTTTTACCTTGAAGCTGCGAAAAGCTTTGTTAAAATAATCGAAAATTTCTCCTTCTTCCTCAAATGGAAATGAATCAACAATGAAAGAACAACTTTTAATGCTAATTTGGTCACAAATATCTGTTAAATGTTCTAAATCAAAATTTAATAAAGAAAATTCATAGTAATTTATACTTTTTACAGAACGTAAAATTTTATAGATTAATCTTATAATTTGACGAATATCTGGAAAATGTGGGGCAATTGAACGAAAAAATAGTAAAACAGAGTCACAGTTATCATCAACATAACAAAAGGATGGATAGCCTAGCTTACTTTTGTTATAATAAATATGTGATTCGCATTCATTGTTTTCATTAGAAATGTTTTCAGTGACGAATGTTTTTTTTGTGTCAGAATTACGACAATTATCAATAGTTTGAAAGAATTGTAAGATTTGTGAACATTGTAAACTTAGAATAACATTTATAATAGTCAGAAGACGATCAAATATTTTTTGTTTGTTAAGCAAACATATATTAGTGTTGCAAATCCAAGTGTTATTTTTTTCACCACATTTGAATAAATTCACAATTTGGCCCTCACTGTTGCATTCTAAATTCATTTTATAATTAGAAATGTTAGTGTAAGTGGAATCAGTAAAAAAATTTTCTGACGTTAAAGTATGAAGAGAATATCCAACTAATGCATTAAAATTTTGCTCTAAATCAGAATCTGGATTAACTTTTAATTTGCTATATCTTAATTTTTCTTTTAAAAAGATATATGTTTTACAAAATGTATTTATTAAACTCTCTCGATAATTAGATATTTTATTCACAACCTTTTCTGCCTGTAATCGCCTGTCAATATTTTTATTACTTCCCCAGATTCTCAGAATTAAACTTTCTTTATTTTGAGGTAATTTAAACAAATTTTTAATTGCAGTAAATTCATTACTTATATTGTGACTCTGATTGGTTTGTGCTAATGAAATTTTTTTGTGAATTTTCTTTTCTGTCACTCTGTTTTGTCGTTGGACCGGTGTCTCTAAACTAATCAGTTGCTTTTTTTTAGTTTTACTTTTATTTATTTGACATTGGGCTTGTGTCTGTGAACTTTTCAATTTCCTGTGTGTGCTAAATTTCCTTAACCTTTCTTCACGTTTATCTTGTGTTTCTAAACTAATGTGTTTCTTTCTTTGAATTTTTCTTTTATTTAAGTACATTTGATGTTGGACTTGTGTCTGTCGCTTTCTATATAATTTTTTGCGTTCTCTTAATTTTCTTAACCTTTCTTCACGTTTTATTTGTGTTTCTGAATTCATGTGCTGCTTTCTTTTCATTTTATCTGTGTACACTTGACGCTGGGCTTGTGTCTGTCGATTTCTATATAATTTCATGTATTCTCTTAATTTTCTTAACCTTTCTTCACGTTTTATTTGTGTTTCGGAATGCATGTGCTGCTTTCTTTTTCTAATTTTTCTCAACCTTTTTTCATGTTTATTTTGCGATTCTGAATAGAGTTCTTTTCTCTGTATTTTAGTTTTGGGTACTTCTCTTGTTTTTGTTAAGTTGGATGTGTATTTAGATAAATTTACTTTAGTGCATTCATTTTCAACATTATGGTTATGTGTTACACGAACAGACATTAAACTAAATAGAGATTCTTTTTTTACAGTATAATTATGATCACTAGTATCAATTAAACAACAACTGTTCAGTAATTGGCTAGCTAAACATTCAATTGTTGCCATACAACATAAAATAGCAGCACCTTTTCCCTCCAAAGCTGGACATCCTTGAGGGTTTCGTTTGTGTGAATCAAAACAATAATACTTAGATTTAAATTTCATAAGAGCAAATGTATAGCTATTGCATGTAAAAATTCCTGTTGTGTATTTATTTATTTCAAAAAAAGAAGTTAATGATGGAATTAAGTTATTTAATGTACAAATGCCCTCCTGTATATGTTTTATACTTCCATTATCACTATGCATTTCAATGTTTTCATAAAAGCTAAATGTATCGCCATGAAAATTAACTGTGTTAAAAACTTCATCAAATGAAAGGTAATCTGAATTAGCATTAATTTCTTGATTAATTGTGCTTTTAGAAGTTCGGTATAACTCAACCCCAATATGTAATATATAGTCAACTAGCAGACCCGGCCACGCGTTGCTGTGACTAAGTTATACGTTGAATTATACGGCTGTAAACTATTTAGTACAGTTAAATTATTATTTACGAACAAAGACGAAAACGTTGTAGCCGATGTAAAAACCCACAGGGTTGAGATTTGAAACTTAGGTCAAAATTTGGAAGCGATTGATAAAAATTTTCGTAGTGTTGATATTAAGCACAAATTAATTTTATTGTAGGGTCCTACAAATTTTAATGGAGAAGTGATATATATTATTTCTAATGCTACTTTGGATAAAATTGCTAAAATGACTAATATATAAATTAAATTCTATTAAAATTCTATTAAAATAAAAGTATAAAAGAAACAGACGATTTTAAAATCAATTTTTATGGAGGAGTGAAATATAATATATGCTATAATGGATAATTTTACTATTAAATGACCTCATCATTTTAAATATTTTAAAGAGGGCAACAGCTGTAGTTATAAAAGGGAAAACAATAAGGCTAAACCAGAAAAATAAGTAAATTTGATAAATATTTTAAAACTTTAAAATTGGAAATCTTATGAAATATTGGACATTTAAAGTAAATACATGTATCATTTTAAATACAAAAAGATTTTGGAAAAGTTTAGTGTATTTTAACGAAGTGATGAGAAGTTTTTGAGTATGTTAAAATTTTAATAGTAAATTCAAGTCAATAAAGATGGGAAACATTGAGGATTAAGATAAGAATAATTATAAGATAAAAAAAAAAAAAAAAAAAAAAAAAAAACTTTTTATATACCATGCTTTTAAATTTTAATATACTAATAATATACAAATTAAAAGGAAAATGATAAATATTCTATCATAGTTTGAAGTCAAATTTGTTTTCAAATGTCTAAATAAAATATCTGATGTAAGATACTAATATTTTGCAGCGGAATAGATTTCATTTCTGTCATCCTTGGCGAAAAAAAAAGAATATCGCCAAATTATCTGGCGAAAATATTTAATTCCTTTCAAAAATCATGGTTATTTTAACAACTTATATTAAAAGAGTAATGAATAATATGAAACAATATTTCGTACAATACATATTACATGTCATACATACGTACAATGAATAATACATATTACATTTCGTACAATGCATACATCTGGCATGTATATTTTCGTGTTACGCTTTTGATCGCCAAATAATAATAATAATAATAAAAAAAGCCAAGGGCGACAGAGTTTAAAAATTTAAAATTAAAATTTTGTCAATTTGACAGCAAAATAATTCAATCTAACACCCGCGATAACTAATACATATCTATACCCAAATATAAGGATTAAAATCGGGAAATAAATTTCCTCGATTTTTAATAATTTCTTACAAAAAATCCAGTGGGCAATTAACATAGGAAATCTTTTTCTTGGCTGCACAGACGGTCAGTGAGTCACACTTCGCTTGCGTATAGAACTCATAGATATAGTATAGCATATATAGAATAGAGTGATCATTGGGGAGAAAAAAGTTATTCCTTTTCATTTGGGAAAAGACGACGTTTTTACCAAAATATGGCCGTCTTTCCCCGAGTGAATACACACGGGAATACATACTAATATTTTAGCAAATAAAATTTATGAATAATTTATTTGCTAAAGGGGAATGGAAGACTCCAGATACAGTTTCAAATTCATATTTCTTTCTTTCTTTCTTTCTTTCTTTTTTTTTTTTTTTTTTTTCAATACCACTTAATGGCTGTTTCCAAAGCTTTTATTTTTTATCTTTTTTCGGCATCAAAAATCTTTCTACGATAACATGGGGATGAGAGATCTATATATATTACTATATCTATGATAGAACTACATTAGCACTTTATCAATGTGTATAAAATCTTTAAATTGATTATGACGTCAATTTTCGTGAGATGCATAATTTAACTTTTTATAATTTTTTAACGTTCACGTTTGATTAAATGTATTTATTTTTATGTCGAAAGAAAATGAACTCGTATTTTTTTTTTTTTTTTGGCAACAATTAAATTAATGGAACTCACAGATATTTTGGAGCAACTTTAATAAAGGTCTATAATTAACAAATAATTGCAATAAAACAATATTGTGACAATAAATTGAGATAAAAACTATCCTATCTCTCAAGTTGGATCAAACTGCACACAGTGTGCAAAATTTCATCAAAATCAGTTCCTTAGTTTAGGAGTTTACCCCGGACAAACATCGTGACACGTAATTTATATATATATACAGATTAAATTATAAAGTTTTGATCAATGAAGCACAAATAAGTAAAAAACAGGATTAATTTCACTGTATTATCTTTATTATAATATGAATTCAATTTACACTTCAGTCTAAGTAACACGTGGCCGGCTATGCTAACACCAAAAATTTAAAAAGTGGAAGTAATTGAATTATACGAAATTTATTAATAGGTTAAAAAGTTGAAGATTCTTTGTGTAGATGGCAGCACCAAATATATTTCAGCTTTCATTTTCATCTATTGATTACTTACTCAACCCAGTCGAAAGGTATCGACATCTGTTAGAATCATTTGGAGTTAACAGATAATTGTGACTGTCAAATAATAACAGACAAATAATTAGCAATAAATTAAAATTGCGACTATAATTTGAGATTTAAACTATCCTATCTCTCAAGTTGGATCGAACTGCACATGGTGTGCGAATTTTATTATAATCGGTTAAGTGGTTTAGGAGTCCATTGAGGACAAACATTGTGACACGAGATTTATATATATTAAGATATCACTTGAATCCCATATGTCAATATTTTTTTTAAAGAAATACGTAAGTGCAACACAAGACATAGGTGTACATTGTTTACCACGAGTCTCTAAAAATATTTTATCGCCTTGATCAATATTACCCATTATTATTGTGAACTCATTTTCATCTGGTCGATTTCTTTAATTTTTGCTAATACGTTTACGAGGCCGACCTCCACCACATAATTTTAAGTTTTTAATGTTAGATAGCATGGATTGTGTTGTTTTATCTGATACAGTATCACTAACTGAATTTATTCCAGCCCCAAGTACACAATGATTCACTTGTTGAAAGTTTACTTTACATAATGAAATGTTATCTGATAATTTATCACCTAAACATAATACAACTCCCCAAAAAATACAAGTTATTCTTAATAGAAAAAACCAAACAAAATTTGTAATTTGATAAACACGATTATAAAAGAGGAATGGATCAGAGGAAGGCGAATTGCAAAACATTGAGTTAGAGAAAGGGGCGATGCTAGACGGTATGTTCAAATAACAGGAAGCCTGGGACAGCTGGTTAAAGCAAGGAAAAACACGGCGCAATGGGGAACCAGAACGACGCAGCGAGGAACGAGCAGGACGCAAGGGAGGAGAAGCACAAAGCAGCGGAGAACGAGCACGTGGCAAGGGGGGAGGAGCCCGACGCAGAAGGGGACGAACAGAACGCAAAGGGCGAGGAACACGAAGCAACGAAGAACGAGCAGGACGCAAAGGGGAACGAGCCTGACGCAAGGCAGGAGGAGCACCAAGCAACGAAGAACGAGCAGGACGCAAAGGGGAACGAGCCTGACGCAAGGCAGGAGGAGCACAAAGCAAAGGAGAACGAGCCCAACGCAGCAGGGGACGAAAAGGACGCAAGGGGGGAGGAGCACAAAGCAACGGAGAACGAGCCCGACGCAGCAGGGGACGAGCAGGACGCAAGGGGGAACGAGCCCGATGCAAGGCGGGAGGAGCACCAAGCAACGGAGAACGAGGCCGACACAGCAGGGGGCGAAAAGGACGCAAGGGGGGAGGAGCACAAAGCAACGGAGAACGAGCCCGACGCAGCAAGGGACGAGCAGGACGCAAGGGGGAACGAGCCCGATGCAAGGCGGGAGGAGCACCAAGCAACGGAGAACGAGGCCGACGCAGCAGGGGACGAACAGGACGCAAGGGGGAACGAGCCCGATGTAAGGCGGGAGGAGCACCAAGCAACGGAGAACGAGGCCGACGCAGCAGGGGACGAACAGGACGCAAGGGAGAACGAGCCCGATGCAAGGCGGGAGGAGCACCAAGCAACGGAGAACGAGGCCGACGCAGCAGGGGACGAACAGGACGCAAGGGGGAACGAGCCCGATGCAAGACGGGAGGAGCACCAAGCAACGGAGAACGAGGCCAACGCAGCAGGGGACGAACAGGACGCAAGGGAGAACGAGCCCGATGCAAGGCGGGAGGAGCACCAAGCAACGGAGAACGAGGCCGACGCAGCAGGGGACGAACAGGACGCAAGGGGGAACGAGCTCGATGCAAGGCGGGAGGAGCACCAAGCAACGGAGAACGAGGTCGACGCAGCAAGGGACGAACAGGACGCAAGGGAGAACGAGCCCGATGCAAGGCGGGAGGAGCACCAAGCAACGGAGAACGAGGCCGACGCAGCAGGGGACGAACAGGACGCAAGGGGGAACGAGCCCGATGCAAGGCAGGAGGAGCACCAAGCAACGGAGAACGAGGCCGACGCAGCAGGGGACGAACAGGACGCAAGGGGGAACGAGCCCGATGCAAGGCGGGAGGAGCACCAAGCAACAGAGAACGAGGCCGACGCAGCAGGGGACGAACAGGACGCAAGGGGGAACGAGCCCGATGCAAGGCGGGAGGAGCACCAAGCAACAGAGAACGAGGCCGACGCAGCAGGGGACGAACAGGACGCAAGGGGGAACGAGCCCGATGCAAGGCGGGAGGAGCACCAAGCAACAGAGAACGAGGCCGACGCAGCAGGGGACGAACAGGACGCAAGGGAGAACGAGCCCGATGCAAGGCGGGAGGAGCACCAAGCAACGGAGAACGAGGCCGACGCAGCAGGGGACGAACAGGACGCAAGGGGGAACGAGCCCGATGGAAGGCGGGAGGAGCACCAAGCAGCGGAGAACGAGGCCGACGCAGCAGGGGACGAACAGGACGCAAGGGGGGGACAGCACAGGGCAGCAGGGGAGAAGAGAGAAAGTTTGAGTGCGGAGCGGAAAAGAGAACCTCAAGCCTAACCGGAGAGCCAAATGTAACTCCCGCAGAGACTGGTACCAGTGATTTAGGTGCTGGAACCGACTTGACAGTATGTGTTGCTGGCTTAAACACACGAAAGGTGAAAGCCCACTGTCCACTGTTAGACGATTCTACACCATCAATCCCATGGTAAAACATTCTCTGGTCCCTAAACACATAAAAATCCCCACCTCCCAGCCATTCCCGTGCAACCTCCTGCCTTCTATTGTTCTCCAACACAAGAGTGGCTCCAGCACCATGGCACAAGGTAACAACCTGTTCAGAATCATGAGCAGGTTCATCATCCTTATGAGTGCTAAGTCCTGAAGTCCCACTTGGATAGTAGACCACTAGACAAGCATTTGGTTTACCTAGCCGCAAATCCCTAACAACCCCTGCACACAGATGCTCTACTTCTGAGAAGGCCCCAAACGGCTTAATTTTTCTACATAAATCTTTCCCATACTCATACAACCTATCAGCAAAAAGCCACTCAAAACGATTCCCTTTACAACCCCTTGCATTTAAGCCATCATTAATGTTAAGCTTCCTAACAAATTTCTGCATTGCTGCCTTCTCAGAAACGCTAAGCCTGCCACGCTCCACACTCGGAAAAACAGTGCGCACAGGACGAGAACAAGAAGAAAATTCCAAGGAAGGAGAAGAGAGAGAAGGCAAAACACATGAAGACATAATAGGCAAATCCTTACCTTTAGTTTTACTTACTGTTAAGGCTTGTGGCACAACTTCATCTTGCATAGACAAGTTCCAGAAAATTCTTGAATAAATTCTGTTTGATGTAACTTCTGCATAACTCAGTCCACCTACATAATCTTCATACCTGAAATGAGAAAAAAAATACCCAGAAAAACATTGCGACAATGCAAGACCAGGCATTCTCAAAACCTAGAAAGAATCAAAAAGAAAAAAATTATATTAGAAAGTAAATACAATAATTATAAGATTAAACTTTTTATTTTCCATGTTTTTAAATTTTCTATTAAATGGTTGAACCATAGCTATACGCAAGCAAAGTGTGATGTCACTAACAGTTAGTGGGGCCCCCCAAAAAATTTCTATATTAATTATCTGTTGCATTTTTTGTAAAAAGTAATTAAAAATTAACAAAAAATATTTCCCTATTTGAATCCCTATATTCAGATATAGTCAGGGCCCGAAATTTCAACTTAGATTACACTCGCTGAAAAAAAAAGTTACTCGCCACAAAATATGACTTACTGTATTTTTTATAAGGTGACCAGAATTTTTTATTGGAAAAAAGAGGAAAAATTACACATTGTCTTTTATTTTAGGTATAAGAAAATGGAAGACATTAAATTTTGAAAAAAAGGTCATTTTAGAGGACACAAAATTGAATGAAAATGATTATAAAAACAGATTCAAAACCTATTTTACATAAATCGTGGGAACATTTTTATCTCAAATGATGAATTTATATCAGTACACCTTAATTTAAATTAATAATATACGGATACAAGAGGAAAAATCCCTAAATTTTATAGGTGTCAATGGACAATATAGATTATTATTATTAATCTTTGCTATAGACAAAAACTTTTTTTTTTTTTGCGGTACTTTGATACAGTTACATAAAATGTTAGAACACACTTTTTTTTATTAAAACTATAATCGTAAAAGAAAAAATAAAATTTATATTCGGCAGATGAAACGATTTGTTTTAACGAAAAATTTATAGAAGTTCTCACAAGTATAACCTAAATTAGTCTTAGTAATTAATAAGTTTTTAAAGTATATAAAGGGGATTCTTTTCACATATCTATATTTTGTTGAACAGTTGCTTTGTGAGAGCGTTTTTGTCAGGAGGACATAAAATGAATTCAACTAACTTTTGCATATTTTTGTGAGGTGGTGGCAGTGTTATCATTAAGACCAATTGTTTGCACTAGGGCTCTCGGCTAAAGGGCAAAACTGGGAAAATTCATTAGTGGCCAGTGCCCGGTACTGCCAATTTTGTTAGCAGCCACTTTTTACATGATGAGACTATTTCTTTCAGATTGCAAACAGCTTTGTCACCATTTTGTGGTATAATAAAATTAACACATGGACAATGGAATTGTAATTTGTAACTTCACTCTTTTTAAAAATTCTAAATTGCACAATCTAAATTAAAATCTGTTTAAGGCTGTATTAATAACAGCCAGGGTTTAACCTAGCAAAAAAATTACTTTAGCATTTTAGCGAAAATAGGCAAGCACTATTTTAGCTTTTTCGAAAGTTAATTCTTTGGATACCATTGATTTCTTTTACTTAGCTTTGTTATCCTCAGTTTTATTTTCTATTCTTTTGTTCATTGATGATTTTAACCAAGCATCCATATTTGTGACTTAAAAATATGAATCAGGGAAACTATTTTTTGATTTTAACAATAGAAAAAGAGGTAGGTACTCATATGTGTAAAATGAAAAAGCAATTGAAAAATTAAGTAAAGTGTAGTGGTAGATAATCGTGAAATACTAGTGCTAAGAATGCTTCTATGAATCAAATTCTAAATTCTGACATATTTTTAAATATTTTTGCATTTAAATTCAATCATTAAAAATTAAAAATAAATCCAAATTACTAAAAAATAATCATTCCCAAAAATTTCAGTCCTTTCGTAGTATTTGCCTGCAAATATTACAAAAAAAAAAAAAAAAAAATCCGAGTTATTATATAGAGCTATTTTATACAGTTATCCAGTTTTAGCTTTTTAGCGAAATTCTGCCCAACATGTTTTAGCAAAATGTAATACCTTTTAGCAAAATGCTAAAAAAACTAATGGCAGTTTAAACCCTGATAACAGCAAAAGTTTTTATTTTTTAATTAATTCAGTAGTACTTTTTTTTCTTCAAATTTATTTCAATGAAATAACCTGTTATCATTCACAATTCATATCGATATTTTCTAGTAAATGAATCAGTTGATTCATCACTATTACTATAACTTTTACATGGTCATGTGTAAATACAGTTAGCAATTTTATTATTTTTCCTTATTTCTAAAAACACACCTTTTTAAATGATTTTATTTCACTAGAGTTAAAGTATTTCCTGTTAAAAAGAATAGGTATAAAAACTTAGCTTAATTAAAAATAACCTACTTAGCTGCCAAATTTGCAGCTTTAAAAATAGGGAGATTTCTACTTGAAAATAAAAAGGAAAAATGAAGATTTCTACCCTAAAGAAAGCAAAAACGAAAATTTTTGAAAAATAGACTGGATATAGTTATATATAAGTTATTGTCTCCATGCGTTAAATCGAGTTACTTTTGCTGTAAACTTGATAAGCTTTTAATTTTAAATTTCAAAATTGTGTCGTCCTTAGAAATTTTTTTGTATTTGGCAATTTCAGCAGTGGACACGTTGAGTTAGCACTTGCGCAGATGCTTCCATGGTTTTATGAAATGTGGTCGAAGAATATCAAATAGAGCTGTACCGAGTACTCGGTATATACTCGGCCTATTTGCCAAGTACTCGCTACTTCATAGCTGCCAACCTTCAAGAATCAAAATTAGGGAGATTTCACATATGACATAATTTCTGACGTAAATAGAATATTAATAGCATAGCAATTGTTGGAAAAAGAAGGAGTAAATAAAAGGAAATTTTTGCAGTATCTTGAGGCTTTCTCCTTATTGCAAATAATGAGATAAATAAATAAAACAATGAATTTAAAATGCTACGAGATTATATTAAATTCTAACCTGACCATACTCTAATTATACATATGCACACACACATACATTGATTTGGGAAAATTTTTCCTACCTGAAAAATCTAACTCCATTTACCCTCCCCCCCTCCCCGTGTTTACACATTTGGTATAGATATGACATATACATACTTAATTTAACTGAGAAAAAATAGATTCATTAATTTCAGCAATAAGGTCTAAAATTAATTACATATGTGAGAAATATTGAGCACATCTATTGCTTTACTGTTTCTAGACTTGATCATTGATCACTATCTAGAGATAGAAAAAAAGGGGGGGGGGGATAAAAAAGTAATTACAGAGTAAGAAATATCAAACTCTTCTAATTCTATTTCTAGAATCTAATAATGCAAGTTTAAAATGAACATTATCATTTATGTTGCTTATGGTTAAAAATTGGGAAATAAAAGACTTCTGCAGAACATTTGATTGCCAATCACTTAGTAGAAATAAATAAAGGGGGGAGGCATAAAATAATTACATGAGCAAGAAATATTTAACAATTCTTTTCCTTTACATATTCTAGAATAATATAAAGCAGGTTTGAAATGAGTATTGACATTTATAATGTGGATGGATAAAGATTGGGAATCAGGAGCTTTCGTAAAGCATTTGATCGCCGATAGTTTGCTGAAAGTTTTGTAAAATTTCAGAAAATTCGGGAGAGTTGGCAGCTATGCTACTCGGCCAAATTTAGGCTATGTATTCGGCCAATACCAAGTAGTTGTAGGAATTTCACTATTTTTATGCATTATTGAAAGAAATGTGTTAATGAGAGATATTTATTTTATAACTAAACTAAAAAAATATGAAAATATAAATATACAGAGTCATTATAATTAAAATTTTTGCTATAACAGCTTTCTGCAGTTAAAACGGGCTGTTACCAAAACTTAGTATAGAGATGATTCATGATATGAGCTTTTAATTATAACTATCTTGTATGAATGCAATGCAATATGAATGTGCATTATTTTATAAAAATTTAGTGCATAAAACTGTATCTATAAATCAGACAAAAATAAAATATTTTAGAAAAAAAAAAGAACCTCTATATAATATTAACACAAAAATTTCATAATACATTTGTGCTAATAAAAGTATGACACTTTCAAATCGGTAAGAAATGATTGATTTTGAATTTTATACTATAAAATAGCATAAAAATCTATCACCTATTCGGATACAGTCTACTCTTGAGCAAAAGGTGCGTTTATTTAGTATTTTAAGAACAAAAAAAAAAAAGTGAAAAGAGGAGGGGGCATTTAACCAAGTAAAGGCTTTTATAAAGGGCAAAACTGGGAAAATTCATCAGTGACCAGTGGCCGGTACTGTCAGTTTCATTAGTAGCCACTTTTTTAAGTTAGTGGCCACTTTTCATATGATAAGTAAGACTATTTCTTTCAGAAGATTGTAAATCACAAGGCTTCAGTGGAGCATGTGAACACACTTATAGTGTTCATACTCAAATATGGAGAAAAAACTTCTTAAATTTTCTAATTTTCAAAAAACTTTAGCAACATATACAAGAAATACTCCTCTAGAAATAAGAAAATTTGTCCATCAACATAGAAATTCATATAGAAATAATTGTTTAAATGCATATTTTTACAATACTTAATCATTTGAAACTTGGTATGAAGCTAAATAAGAAAAATGTATTACAAGAGAAAGAAAGTATTCATTTTCCCAGACTTCATAATCAACTTTTCAAGAATTTCAATTAAAAAAAAAAAAATTCCCATTCCCTCTTCCCGCCCTCACACACAATATTTAAATTTCCTAAGTATTTCATGTTTTCTTTAATAAATATCAACCCTGATTATTTTAAGGAACTGGTGTGCATAATTTAAATATAAAATTATTTTTAAAACATATTTTAATCAATTAACCCACAAAGTAACACCCAAACAGGGTTTGAAAATAGCAGTCGTTAGGCGTATTTTGCACCTAGAAATTTAAATTTGGTAACCATAAAATTACACAGTCACAATTTTTTACCAAATTCATAAAAAAATTCAAATATTTTTTCACTACACTTAGATTGTAAACAGAAATTTTCCATCATGATACAACATGATACTAACCATCATAATACTAACAAAATGGCGTGAAGTAAAATGACAACTTTACATTAAAAAATAAAGAAAAACGAAAGTGTAATTCGCTTGACTTCTCTAGTTATCTGAGCAACTGTAGTTTATTTTTTTTTCTTTCTTGCAGGGATAGGTATTAGATCTTCAGTCTACTTTCATTAATAAAACAGAAGAATTGCCGAAACCCGGGATCAAACCAGGGACCTTTAGATCTTCAGTCTAACGCCCTCCCAACTGAGCTATTTCGGCACGTGCAGTGTTAGAACTTAAATACTGAAGAAAGCTCTTATATATATATCACAGGCTTATTTTTATCGAATATTTCTAAGAAGTTATTGAATATACAATTAACTAACAATATGGCGTGAACTAAAATGACAACTTTACATTAAAAAATAAAGAAAAACGAAAGTGTAATTCGCTTGACTTCTCTTCTTATCTGAGCAACTGTAGTTTATATATTTTTTTTTCTTTCTTGCAGGGATAGGTACTACGTCTTCAGTCTACTTTCATAAATAAAACAGAAGAATTTCCGAAACCCGGGATCGAACCAGGGACCTTTAGATCTTCAGTCTAACGCTCTCCCAGCTGAACTATTTCGGTACGTGCATTGTTAGAACTTAAATACTGAAGAAAGCTCTTATATATATATCACAGGCTTATTTTTATCGAACATTTCTAAGAAGTTATTGAATATAAAATGAAACTAACAATATGGCGTGAAGTAAAATGACAACTTTACATTAAAAAATAAAGAAAAACGAAAGTGTAATTCGCTTGAATTCTCTTCTTATCTGAGCAGCTGTAGTTTATATATTTTTTTTTCTTTCTTGCAGGGATAGGTATTAGATCTTCAGTCTACTTTCATTAATAAAACAGAAGAATTGCCGAAACCCGAGATCGAACCAGGGACCTTTAGATCTTCAGTCTAACGCTCTCCCAACTGAGCTATTTCGGCACGTGCATTGTTAGAACTTAAATATTGAAGAAAGCTCTTATATATATATCATAGGCTTATTTTTATCGAATATTTCTAAGAAGTTATTGAATATAAAATGAAACTAACAATGTGGCGTGAAGTAAAATGTCAACTTTACATTAAAAAACTAGTATGTTGTGGCCACCACAAGACTTTCTTCTATATTTTCCTATACATATTCAATCAGTAACAATATTAAAAAAAAAAAAAAAAAAAAAAAAAAATACGATTTTTTTTTTCTAAGTTTTTTTTTTTTTGTTAAAAGTAAAAAAAATCGATAACTTTGTTTTAAATTATCACAGATTTATGGTTCAACCATTCGTTTTAAAGGTATTGACGAGATCTTTCGAATGATACCCATCTTCAAAATTTAACCCCCCTGGGGGGTACTTCCCCCCCAGGGGGGGAACCGATGCCCCCCATGCACAATTTTTTTTCCTAGTTAACTACTACTATTATCAATAATTCATATTAATTTTACAATCACAAGTTTAAAATAACTCTCATTATGCCTATTTATACGGAATTTTGTCCTATAAAATGCTATCACAGCGCCACCTGTTCAGCTATTGATCCCCAAATCTAATGGGCACCAGTTCATGTCAGGGTGCAACTAAATACCAAGTTTGGTTAAATTTCATTCATTGGTTCGTGAGATACAGCGTCCGCAAAAAAATGATACAGACACACAGACAGACATTTTTTAAAAACTATCAATTCGTGTTCAGGACATCCCAAAACGTGCAGATCCGTCAAAAAACGGAGGTCGAAAATTTTCGCGAATCCAATACTTTCTCTATATTACATATAGAAGAAAGTAATAAAGAAAAACGAAAGTGTAATTCGCTTGACGTCTCTTGTATTCTGAGCAACTGTAGTTTATTTTTTTTTCTTTCTTGCATGGATAGGTATTAGATCTTCAGTCTACTTTCATTAATAAAACAAAAGAATTGCCGAAACCCGGGATCGAACCAGGGACCTTTAGATCTTCAGTTTAACGCTCTCCCAACTGAGCTATTTCGGCACGTGCATTGTCAGAACTTAAATACTGAAGAAAGCTCTTATATATATATCACAGGTTTATTTTTATCGAATATTTCTAGGAAGTTATTGAATATACAATTAACTAACAATATGGCGTGAACTAAAATGACAACTTTACGTTAAAAAATAAAGAAAAACGAAAGTGTAATTCGCTTGAATTCTCTTCTTATCTGAGCAGCTGTAGTTTATATATATTTTTTTCTTTCTTGCAGAGATAGGTATTAGATCTTCAGTCTACTTTCATTAATAAAACAGAAGAATTGCCGAAACCCGGGATCGAACCAGGGACCTTTAGATCTTCAGTCTAACGCTCTCCCAACTGAGCTATTTCGGCACGTGCATTGTTATAACTTAAATATTGAAGAAAGCTCTTATATATATATCACAGGCTTATTTTTACTGAATATTTCTAAGAAGTTATTGAATATAAAATGAAACTAACAATATGGCGTGAAGTAAAATGACAACTTTACATTAAAAAATAAAGAAAAACGAAAGTGTAATTCGCTTGACTTCTCTTGTATTCTGAGCAACTGTAGTTTATTTTTTTTTTCTTTCTTGCAGGGATAGGTATTAGATCTTCAGTCTACTTTCATTAATAAAACAGAAGAATTGCCGAAACACGGGATCGAACCAGGGACCTTTAGATCTTCAGTCTAACGCTCTCCCAAATGAGCTATTTCGGCACGTGCATTGTTAGAACTTAAATACTGAAGAAAGCTCTTATATATATATCACAGGCTTATTTTTATCGAACATTTCTAAGAAGTTATTGAATATAAAATGAAACTAACAATATGGCGTGAAGTAAAATGACAACTTTACATTAAAAAATAAAGAAAAACGAAAGTGTAATTCGCTTGAATTCTCTTCTTATCTGAGCAGCCGTAGTTTATATATTTTTTTTTCTTTCTTGCAGGGATAGGTATTAGATCTTCAGTCTACTTTCATTAATAAAACAGAAGAATAGCCGAAACCCGAGATCGAACCCGGGACCTTTAGATCTTCAGTCTAACGCTCTCCCAACTCAGCTATTTCGGCACGTGCATTGTTAGAACTTAAATATTGAAGAAAGCTCTTATATATATATCACAGGCTTATTTTTATCGAATATTTCTAAGAAGTTATTGAATATAAAATGAAACTAACAATGTGGCGTGAAGTAAAATGACAACTTTACATTAAAAAATAAAGAAAAACGAAAGTGTAATTCGCTTGACTTCTGAGCAACTGTAGTTTATTTTTTTTTTCTTTCTTGCAGGGATAGGTATTAGATCTTCAGTCTACTTTCATTAATAAAACAGAAGAATTGCCGAAACACGGGATCGAACCAGGGACCTTTAGATCTTCAGTCTAACGCTCTCCCAAATGAGCTATTTCGGCACGTGCATTGTTAGAACTTAAATACTGAAGAAAGCTCTTATATATATATCACAGGCTTATTTTTATCGAACATTTCTAAGAAGTTATTGAATATAAAATGAAACTAACAATATGGCGTGAAGTAAAATGACAACTTTACATTAAAAAATAAAGAAAAACGAAAGTGTAATTCGCTTGAATTCTCTTCTTATCTGAGCAGCCGTAGTTTATATATTTTTTTTTCTTTCTTGCAGGGATAGGTATTAGATCTTCAGTCTACTTTCATTAATAAAAGAGAAGAATTGCCGAAACCCGGGATCGAACCAGGGACCTTTAGATCTTCAGTCTAACGCTCTACCAGCTGAGCTATTTCGGCACGTGCATTATTAGAACTTAAATACTGAAGAAAGCTCTTATATATATATCACAGGCTTATTTTTATCGAACATTTCTAAGAAGTTATTGAATATAAAATGAAACTAACAATATGGCGTGAAGTAAAATGACAACTTTACATTAAAAAATAAAGAAAAACGAAAGTGTAATTCGCTTGAATTCTCTTCTTATCTGAGTAGCTGTAGTTTATATATTTTTTTTCTTTTTTGCAGGGATAGGTATTAGATCCTCAGTCTACTTTCATTAATAAAACAAAAGAATTGCCGAAACCCGGGATCGAACCAGGGACCTTTAGATTTTCAGTCTAACGCTCTCCCAATGGAGCTATTTCGGCACGTGCATTGTTAGAACTTAAATACTGAAGAAAGCTCTTATATATATATATCACAGGCTTATTTTTACTGAATATTTCTAAGAAGTTATTGAATATAAAATGAAACTAACAATATGGCGTGAAGTAAAATGACAACTTTACATTAAAAAATAAAGAAAAACGAAAGTGTAATTCGCTTGACTTCTCTTGTATTTTGAGCAACTGTAGTTTATTTTTTTTTCTTTCTTGCAGGGATAGGTATTAGATCTTCAGTCTACTTTCATTAATAAAACAGAAGAATTACCGAAACACGGGATCGAACCAGGGACCTTTAGATCTTCAGTCTAACGCTCTCCCAAATGAGCTATTTCGGCACGTGCATTGTTAGAACTTAAATACTGAAGAAAGCTCTTATATATATATCACAGGCTTATTTTTATCGAACATTTCTAAGAAGTTATTGAATATAAAATGAAACTAACAATATGGCGTGAAGTAAAATGACAACTTTACATTAAAAAATAAAGAAAAACGAAAGTGTAATTCGCTTGAATTCTCTTCTTATCTGAGCAACTGTAGTTTATATATTTTTTTTCTTTCTTGCAGGGATAGGTACTACGTCTTCAGTCTACTTTCATTAAAAAAACAGAAGAATTGCCGAAACCCGGGATCGAACCAGGGACCTTTAGATCTTCAGTCTAACGCTCTCCCAGCTGAGCTATTTCGGCACGTGCATTATTAGAACTTAAATACTGAAGAAAGCTCTTATATATATATCACAGGCTTATTTTTATCGAACATTTCTAAGAAGTTATTGAATATAAAATGAAACTAACAATATGGCGTGAAGTAAAATGACAACTTTACATTAAAAAATAAAGAAAAACGAAAGTGCAATTCGCTTGAATTCTCTTCTTATCTGAGCAGCTGTAGTTTATATATTTTTTTTTCTTTCTTGCAGGGATAGGTATTAGATCTTCAGTCTACTTTCATTAATAAAACAGAAGAATTGCCGAAACACGGGATCGAACCGGGGACCTTTAGATCTTCAGTCTAACGCTCTCCCAAATGAGCTATTTCGGCACGTGCATTGTTAGAACTTAAATACAGAAGAAAGCTCTTATATATATATCACAGGCTTATTTTTATCGAACATTTCTAAGAAGTTATTGAATATAAAATGAAACTAACAATATGGCGTGAAGTAAAATGACAACTTTACATTAAAAAATAAAGAAAAACGAAAGTGTAATTCGCTTGTATTCTGAGCAACTGTAGTTTATTTTTTTTTTCTTTCTTGCAGGGATAGGTATTAGATCTTCAGTCTACTTTCATTAATAAAACAGAAGAATTGGCGAAACCCGGGATCGAACCAGGGACCTTTAGATCTTCAGTCTAACGCTCTCCCATCTGAGCTATTTCGGCACGTGCATTGCCAGAACTTAAATACTGAAGAAAGCTCTTATACATATATCACAGGTTTATTTTTATCGAATATTTCTAAGAAGTTATTGAATATAAAATGAAACTAACAATATGGCGTGATGTAAAATGACAACTTTACATTAAAAAATAAAGAAAAACGAAAGTGTAATTCGCTTGACTTCTCTTGTATTCTGAGCAACTGTAGTTTATTTTTTTTTCTTTCTTGCAGGGATAGGTATTAGATCTTCAGTCTACTTTCATTAATAAAACAGAAGAATTGCCGAAACGCGGGATCGAACTAGGGACCTTTAGATCTTCAGTCTAACGCTCTCCCATCTGCGCTATTTCGGCACGTGCATTTTTAGAACTTAAATACTGAAGAAAGCTCTTATATATATATCACAGGCTTATTTTTATCGAACATTTCTAAGAAGTTATTGAATATAAAATGAAACTAACAATATGGCGTGAAGTAAAATGACAACTTTACATTAAAAAATAAAGAAAAACGAAAGTGTAATTCGCTTGACTTCTCTTCTTATAAGAGCACCTGTAGTTTATTTATTTTTTTTCTTTCTTGCAGGGATAGGTACTACGTCTTCAGTCGACTTTCATTAATAAAACAAAAGAATTGCCGAAACCCGGGATCGAACCAGGGACCTTTAGATCTTCAGTCTAACGCTCTCCCAACTGAGCTATTTCAGCACGTGCATTGTCAGAACTTAAATACTGAAGAAAGCTCTTATATATATATCACAGGTTTATTTTTATCGAATATTTCTAAGGAGTTATTGAATA